>CAKAOJ020000474.1:0-323271 GCA_916701645.2 Sebastolobus alascanus
TTTTTTTTCCACCAAATCAATCGACAGACTATACTATGCCTTTTTTCATTAAAATATTCGACATTCTATACTATGACATTTTTTTACGAATATTTTCGACATGCTATAGTATGACTTTTTTCATGAAAAGTTTTCATGTCGAAAATATTCGTAAAAAAATGTCATAGTATAGAATGTCGAAAAATTTCATGAAAAAAGGCATAGTATAGTCTGTCGATTAATTTGGTGGAAAAAAAACTCAGTTTAAAATTTCGAAAATCTTCATGAAAAGTCATGACTTTTTTCATGAAAATTTCGAAATTTTAAACTGAGTTTTTTTTCCACCAAATGAATCGACAGACTATACTATGCCTTTTTTCATGAACATTGTGGACATTCTATACTATGACATTTTTTTACGAATATTTTCGACATGCTATAGTATGACTTTTTTCATGAAAATTTTCGAAAATATTCGTAAAAAAATGTCATAGTATACAATGTCGAAAATTTTAATGAAAAAAGGCATAGTATAGTATGACTTTTTTCATGAAGATTTTCGAAATTTTAAACTGAGTTTTTTTTCCACCAAATTAATCGACAGACTATACTATGCCTTTTTTCATGAAATTTTTCGACATTCTATACTATGACATTTTTTTACGAATATTTTCGACATGAAAAATTTTCATGAAAAAAGTCATACTATAATATAACTTTTTTCATGAAAATTTTCGAAATTTTAAACTGAGTTTTTTTTCCACCAAATGAATCGACATGCTATAGTATGACTTTTTTCATGAAAATTTTCGAAAATATTCGTAAAAAAATGTCATAGTATAGAATGTCGAAAATGTTCATGAAAAAAGGCATAGTAGTCTGTCGATTGATTTGGTGTAAAAAAAACTCAGTTTAAAATGTCGAAAAATTTCATGAAAAAAGTCATACTATAGTATGACTTTTTTCATGAAAATTTTTCATGTCGAAAATATTCGTAAAAAAATGTCATAGTATAGAATGTCGAAAATTTTCATGAAAACAGGCATAGTATAGTCTGTCGATTAATTTGGTGGAAAAAAAACTCAGTTTAAATTTTCGTCAATTTTCATGAAAAGTCATACTATAGTATGACTTTTTCATGAAAATGTCGAAATTTTAAACTGAGTTTTTAGTATGACTTTTTTCATGAAAATTTTTCACGTCGAATATATTCTTAAAAAAATGTCATAGTATAGAATGTCGAAAAATTTCATGAAAAAAGGCATAGTAGTCTGTCGATTGATTTGGTGGAAAAAAAACTCAGTTTAAAATGTCAAAAATTTCATGAAAAAAGTCATACTATAGTATGACTTTTTTCATGAAAATTTTTCATGTCGAAAAAAACTCAGTTTAAATTTTCGTCAATTTTCATGAAAAGTCATACTATAGTATGACTTTTTAATGAAAATGTCGAAATTTTAAACTGAGTTTTTTTTCCACCAAATCAATCGACAGACTATACTATGCCTTTTTTCATTAAAATATTCGACATTCTATACTATGACATTTTTTTACGAATATTTTCGACATGCTATAGTATGACTTTTTTCATGAAAATTTTTCATGTCGAAAATATTCGTAAAAAAATGTCATAGTATAGAATGTCGAAAATTTTCATGAAAAAAGGCATAGTATAGTCTGTCGATTAATTTGGTGGAAAAAAAACTCAGTTTAAAATTTCGAAAATCTTCATGAAAAGTCATGACTTTTTTCATGAAAATTTCGAAATTTTAAACTGAGTTTTTTTTCCACCAAATGAATCGACAGACTATACTATGCCTTTTTTCATGAACATTGTCGACATTCTATACTATGACATTTTTTTACGAATATTTTCGACATGCTATAGTATGACTTTTTTCATGAAAATTTTCGAAAATATTCGTAAAAAAATGTCATAGTATAGAATGTCGAAAATTTTAATGAAAAAAGGCATAGTGTAGTCTGTTGGTTCATTTGGTGGAAAAAAAACTCAGTTTAAATTTTCGTCAATTTTCATGAAAAGTCATACTATAGTATGACTTTTTTCATGAAAATTTTCATGAAAATGTCGAAATCGTCAATTTTCATGAAAAGTCATACTATAGTATGACTTTTTTCATGAAAATTTCGAAATTTTAAACTGAGTTTTTTTTCCACCAAATGAATCGACAGACTATACTATGCCTTTTTTGATGAACATTTTCGACATTCTGTACTATGACATTTTTTTACGAATATTTTCGAAAATTTTCATGAAAAAAGTCATACTATAGCATGTCGAAAATATTCGTTAAAAAATGTCATAGTATAGAATGTCGAAAATTTTAATGAAAAAAGGCATATTATAGTCTGTCGATTCATTTGGTGGAAAAAAAAACTCAGTTTAAAATTTCGAAAATTTTCATGAAAAAAGTTATATTATAGTATGACTTTTTTCATGAAAATTTTTCATGTCGAAAATATTCGTAAAAAAATGTCATAGTATAGAATGTCGAAAATTTTAATGAAAAAAGGCATATTATAGTCTGTCGATTGATTTGGTGGAAAAAAAACTCAGTTTAAAATGTCGAAAAATTAGACATACTATACTATTACTTTTTTTCATAAAGTTTTCGACATACTATACTATGACTTTTTCTTTCATGGAATTTGCGACATATTATAGTATGACTTTCCTCATAAAATTTTCGACATACTATAGTATGACTTTTTTCATAACATTTTCGACATACTATACTATGACTTTTTTTTCATAAAAATTTCGACATACTATACTATAACTTTTTTTCATAAAATTTTCGACAAACTATACTATGACTTTTTTTTCATGAATTTTGCGACATACTATTGTATGACTTTCTTCATAACATTTTCGACATACTAAAGTATGACTTTTTTCTTCATAAAATATTTCGACATACTATAATATGACTTTTTTCATAAAATTTTCGAAATACTATAATATGAATTTTTTTTCATTAAATTTTCAACATACTATTCTATGACTTTTTTTCATTAAATTCTCAACATACTACAGTATGACTTTTTTTTCATAAAAGTTGACATACTATTGTATGACTTTTTTTCATAAAATTTTCGAAATACTATACTATGACTTATTTTTCATAAAATTTTCGACATACTATACTATGACTTTTTTTTATAAAATTTCCGACATACTATAGTATGACTTTTTTCTTCATAAAATGTTCGACATACTATAGTATGACTTTTTTCATAAAGATTTCGACAAACTATAGTACGACTTTTTTCTTCATAAAATATTCGACATACTATAGTATGACTTTTTTCATAAAAATTTCGACATACTATACTATTACTTTTTTTTCATAAAATTTTCGACATACTATACTATGACTTTTTCTTCATAAAATGTTCGACACACTATACTATTACTTTTTTTCACAACATTTTCAACATACTATAGTATGACTTTTTCGTCATAAAATTTTCGACATACTATAGTATGACTTTTTTTCATAAAATTTTCGACATACTATACTATTCCGTTTTTTTAATAACATTTTCGACATACTATACTATGACTTTTTTCATAAAAATTTCGACACACTATACTATGACTTTTTTCTTCATAAAATGTTCGACATAATATAGTATGACTTTTTTCATAAGATTTTCGAGCTACTGTACTATGACTTTTTTTTACGTGAAATTTGCGACATACTATACTGTGACTTTTTTTTCAAAAAATTTCAACATACTATAGTATGACTTTTTGGTCATAACATGTTCCACATACTTTACTATTCCTTTTTTTTCATAAAATTTCGAGATACTATACTATGACTTTTTTTTCATGATATTTGCGACAGACTATACTATGACTTTTTTCATAAAAATTTCGACATACTACAGTATGACTTTTTTCTTCATAAAATGTTCGACATACTATAGTATGACTTTTTTCATACAATTTTCGACATACTATACTATGACTTTTTTTCATAAAATTTTCGACATAGTATACTATTCCTTTTTTTTCATAAAATTTGACATACTATACTATGACTTTTTTCATGAAATTTGCGACATACTATGCTATGACTTTTTTTCATAAAATTTGCGACACACTATACTATTACTTTTTTTCACAATTTTTCAACATACTATAGTATGACTTTTTTTCATAAAATTTTCGACATACTATACTATTCCGTTTTTTTAATAAAATTTTCGACATACTATACTATGACTTTTTTCATAAAATTTTCGACATACTATACTATTCCGTTTTTTTACATGAAATTTGCGACATACTATAGTATGACTTTTTTTTCAAAAAATTTCAACATACTATACTATGACTTTTTTCATAAAATTTTCGACATACTATACTATTCCGTTTTTTTCATAAAATTTTCGACATACTATACTATGACTTTTTTTTACATGAAATTTGCGACATACTATAGTATGACTTTTTTTTCAAAAAATTTCAACATACTATACTATGACTTTTTTCATAAAATTTTCGACATACTATACTATTCCGTTTTTTTAATAAAATTTTCGACATACTATACTATTACCTTTTTTTTCATAAAATTTCGAGATACTATACTATGACTTTTTTTTCATGAAATTTGCGACATACTATACTATGACTTTTTTCATAAAAATTTCGACATACTATACTATGACTTTTTTCTTCATAAAATGTTCGACATAATATAGTATGACGTTTTTCATAACATTTTCGACATCCTATAGTATGACTTTTTTCTTCATAAAATTTTTGACATACTATAGTATGACTTTTTCATAAAATCTTCGACATACTATATTATGACTTTTTTTCATAACATTTTCGACATACTATACTCTGACTTTTTTTTCATGAAATTTGCGACATACTATACTATGACTTTTTTTTTCATAAAATTTTCAACATACTATACTATTTCTTTTTTTTCATAAAATTTTCGACATACTATACTATGACTTTTTTTCCATAAAACTTTCGACATACTATACTATGACTTTTTTTTCATAGAATTTTCAACATACTATACTATTTCTTTTTTTTCATAAAATTTTCGACATACTATACTATGACTTTTTTTCATAACATTTTCGACATACTGTACTATGACTTTTTTTCATGAACATTTTCGACATACTATACTAAGAATTTTTTCTTGAAAAATAAGTCATAGTATAGTATGTCGAAAAAAAGTCAATAGCATGTCGAAAGTCATAGTATAGTATTTCGGAAAAAAAATTCATAATAAAGTATGTCGAAAAAAAAAAGTCATTGTAAGTCGAAAAAAAGTCAGTAAATTATGTAAAAAAAAAGCGTAAAAAAAAGTCATAGTATAGCATGTCGAAAGAAAACGTCATAGTATATTATGTTGAAAAAAAGTCATAGTATGTTCAGTTAAATCCAAGTCATAGTATAGTATGTGGAAAAAAAGTAAAAAAAGTCATTGTTTGTCAAAAAAAAGGTGTAGAATGGTAACTTAAAAAAAGTCATAGTATAGAATGCCATAAAAGAAAATTCAGTGTAGTATGGCAAAAAAATGTCACAGTATAGTATGTCATAAAAGTATCATTAAAAATGTCATAGTATAGTATGTCATAAAAGTATCATTAAAAATGTCATAGTATAGTAGGCCATAAAAAAAGTCATATTAAGACACAAAATCTGTCCACAGACAGACAGACAGAAATATAAATACCTGGCTAAGTACTCTTTTTTACTCTGCTAACCGCTTCCGTGGTAGTTCTCACTACAGTAGGTGTCTCCAGGACCACATTTTGCCATGATGACACACACAAAGTGAAAACAAAACCGGCGTCGCTGTCGCGGATGGTAAAAAAATACTTCCAGGCACCCTGGTCTTTGAGTGGTTATGATGCTTGCCATGTATTGTAACCACGACATTCCCGGTTCAATACCAGCCAGCATGTAATCCCCTAGTCTCTCCCAATGTTTCCTGTCTCTCTATACTGTAATACTACCAAATAAAAGAAGAATATGCACATAAGTCAGTAAATATGTATAGCCTACCGCATAACCTTAGTCTCAAGCCACATCTTCACATACACATTACTCTAGATCATGATCGATCATTTATTGCACACAAATTTCAGTACGTGAAATAAATAGATACTGCAGTTTTTTCTATGAATACTCGAATGATTTCAACATCACAGATAACATGAAGGCAAGACATTACATTATCTTTAAAAAAAAACCCATTTATATAATTTTGAAAATACACAAATGACATAAATCGAAACAACAACTTCGTATCTATTATAGTCCATAATCATGAAAAGCAGACTATCCACCTCATACCGACTTATTTTGACATAACACCATCATAGAAAACAAAGCTACTGCATAAACGCTGCACTGCAGGTTTGATTGAATGTTACCATTGTAATGTCTCTCTAACATCTAGTGACACCGTGCAGGCTTTCTAAGGGAGGAGTAATCCTCTTTAGATCATTTGCAAAGCAATTAGGCATGCCTCCACTGCTATTAAATATAAAGATAACAGCCTATGAGATAAGATGCTATTTGTACTACGTATCAAATGTGGATAGCTGCCTAAGAGCCCTGATATCAGGGAGATATATTTAAATCCTTGTAAATGAAATTAAAAAATACGACAGTAAAAAATTAGAGAGATATCTACTCTACTATCTATCATGAAATTGAATTTATGAATTTAATGTCCTCAGACCTAAATCCTCAATTAATGGACGTATAATTATGCATCACATCATAAATACTACACATTTTATACAGTGTATATCACTTTAAATGCATGGCTTCATGGATAATATCAAGTCTGACATTCCACTGAACAAGGCAAATATATAAACACGTTTTTAGCTGCCAAAAAAACACGAGAAAATGTGAAATATTTTGATCATTGCTAGTGCAGCATCGCCACGCTGACAATCACAGGAAACCCTGACCACACAAGGTTAGATTTCATTGTGAGATGGGTGCCCGGATCAAACCGGATCACTTTTGAAACCCAAAGTGAGTTGAACTACGGTGACTCGCAACATGCATTTGTCAGCAGGAACCAGAGAGCCTCTTTTGCATGTGTTTCTATCATCACTACACAGCAAGAACAAACGCCACCGACAAGAAAGGAGCCACAAAAAAAAAAAAAATCCTCATTGACCTGTGACCCGAGGGACCAAGGGGCTGCCCTGCATGCATAGAGAGGAGGTTCAAACAGAGTTTATGACTGCATTATCTCTCCTCTTCCTCATCACCTCTCCACCCATCAGTGGACACTAGAAGCCACTACGCCAGAGCAGACAGACCAGGCATCACTCATTCACTCGCCTCCTAGGTGCCTTTGTCAGGTGATTGCTGGCGGAAAAAGGAAAACAGATCAATACATCTCCCATGGGCCTGACAGGTAATCTTTACCTGGGATGAAATATGAGTGGTACCAGCCTGCTGGATTCCTTAACTGTAACAGGGCAATTGACTGGCTGCACGGAAGCCATTCCCCCACTTCCTGGCCATTGGAAATACATTTCGGGGCATACAGTTTGTCTGAGATGTCATTATGGTGACTGCTAATTACCAGAGAGGCAGGAGAGATGTTTCCCCTCCTGCTACTAATGGAACTGTATCTGAACTGATGCGTCTTCCTTCCCTGTCAATGCCTTGGCACCAAAACACAGACTGACGGATAGGGCAACGGCGAGAAGCTCTCCTTAAAACACTACACAGTCAATACTTGTCAACGTGTGCAGGGGCATACGTCTTAAAGAAGCCACCGATGTATTTATCAAAAGCTTCTTTTTTTTCTAATTATGAACGTATTCAGTCTGGACCATGTATTCGTGGCGTGTGAAGAGCCCACAGTGCTGCTGGACTCCCTGGTCAAGCAGCTAGCACTAGCCAGTTGTGTGTGGGGTGGGGTGGGGGGACGCTCTGCCTCAACACTTTGACTGATTCCTGTGGCAGGATGTCTTGTGCGAGGCATCCATTTAGACGAGTGTGCACACACAGCATTTATAAATGTCATCCCTGGCCAACATGATCACATAAAGCCTTCTCAGACGGATTATTGCAGACGTATAACTCACGTTAATTGGCAAATCTCATTCTACTAAATGTGATTCTTCTCTTAAATAAGGCTTTAAAGTGTCTGAAAAGACATGCAGAATGTGGCTGGTGATAATGCCGTTCATTTCACTACGTCGTAATCATTATAGAAAGTGCATACCTTTGCCTTTTGGTGCTGGGCAGATTTCAGATATGCTTTTTTAAAAACATGAAACTTTTGCAAACAACCAAATTCCCTCTGCTGTTTCTCTTCACGACAACACTACATTACACGGCTTTGTTGAATATTCGATTCTGATTGGTCTGCGGCCATAGCAACGGTCTGTTATACATAGCAATGGTCTGCTATACATAGCAACGGTCTGCTATAAAGAAATAACAAACCGTAGAATGCCATGATTGACCAATCAGAATCGAGTATTCAACAAAGCCGTGTAATGAAGTGAAATGTTGTCGCGAAGAGAAACAGCAGAGAGAATTTGTTTGTTTGCAAAAGTTTCATGTTTTTAAAAAAGCATATCTGAAATCTGCCCAGCACCAAAAGGCACAGGTATGCACTTTCTATAATGATTACAACGTAGTGAAACCAACGGCATTATCACCTATCCCTTACGTAAAACACATTTTCAAGGCACTCTCCAGTAGAGATTATGTACAGGAGTATGCTTTGTGTTTTTAAAGACAGTTATCAACTGTGTGGTTTAGGTCAAGCAGAATGTACTTCACTTGACTCCTATATATAAAAATGCCTTTTTCTGAAAATGCTGCTTGTTTACCAGCTTGCTGTGTTTGATCTCACTGTATGCTGCCATTGATCTTTTAATGCATCTGATGCCGAGGGAGCCGGGGAAATGTATACCCCAAGGGTAGGTGAAAATAAAGCGTACGACTCTCCTCTCCTGTCTCCATCAGCTCCTCCAACTCCTTTCTGCTGCACAGCCCCAAAAGCAACTAATCCACCACTGCTGAAAAACAGGCTGTTCAAACAGATTTGCAGCTGGCCTTGAACTTAAATACATTTCGGGGGAATTTGAATATGGAAGGTAAGCTGAGGAGAACAGTGGCGGCCCTCCGAGGACCGCGACTACACTCCCTGTGTGTTGTGCTAATGAGCACCTTTGTACAAACTGTAGCTTTTCAAATCCATGCTAATAGGAGGCCTGTACTTTGTGTGGCTCTCTACCGGTGGTCGCCTCTCTGAACCCTCTAGCAGCATGTGGTAGCTAAACATTCTGATGCTCTCCTGTCTGCGTGCTGCCTGCTGCCTTCGCTGCCACAAAGCCTCACCTGACCATCCCATCCTCCCAGTGTTCCCGCTGACAAACGCTGCGCTACTAGAGTGGACATAATTGTTGGATTGTGTAGTAGCAGGTGGCCCGGAGACTGTGTGCGGAAACAAGAGGAGCCGTACAGTCTTGAGTCAAACGAGGAGCCTCTTGAAGCTGCTTCGAGGAGATGGCGGAGGGTTTAACAAGGCTTGATTGCATTAACATTTGTCATGCTTAATATACTACCTGGAAAGACTGGATCTAGCAGTAACATGCTGATTTGAGGAGTAATGATGTGCTTTTTTCTTTGTCATTAAGTTTGTGCAGCAAGAGGATTTTCGGCTTTTTCTTTGTCCCTTATTGTCCAGCCCCGTTCAGGTGTCCTCATGGTCTCCCTGGAGGAAAGATAAACTCTGTGAACCTGGTGCACTTGGTCCCACAGCCTCTAGGGTGGAGGTGTTCCTGGCTCCCTGTGCCTCTCCTCTCTTGTGATCCTTATGAAATGGGTTGCTAGCTGTAGAGAAAAAGAAAGCACATATCATATTCTGATCACAACACTGAGAACAAACAGTAAAAGATACTCACATAAATCACGTTTCCCTCGACTGTTTCAATGGACAGCCACTCAAATAAAAATTAAATTTAGCCCACGACTCACGGATCGCTCGCTGTTTTAGGTATATTAAAATAAAACTTTGAAGCAATCCTCTTCTAATAGGTTAAATATTAATGAGGTTTTGGTCAAGTGAGCCAAATCCAATTTGGCCCCATATGACTTGTGGACATGGTTATTAAAAGGCCAATCTGTGCTGCTCCTATGGCTTAACTTCCCCCCCTCCGGTTATGCAGTGTAAGAAGCTGTATGTTTTTAACTCCATTCATCACGCGTTCACATCTCACTGACTTCCTTCCTTTTTAAAGATCCTCTTTCTCTTGATCTCGCTCGCCTTTAAAGCTTTTTGTCTCTGGGAGTGAAGGGAAATATCTGAAAGAGAAAAGGGGCCAATTTTTGCAGAAGACAGAGGAACTCTAAAACAATTGGGCTCCCTAATATGCTTGATAAATAAATCTTTCCTGATCGCCCCCAAAAAAAGTTAGCGGCGGTCACACAAGACATTCGCAAGGCAGTCCCAGAGCAGAGGACAAGGGAACTAGAAGTGACATTGTGGCTCTGGGCTGTCTCAAAGGATTAGGCATTACAGCATTCACTGGCATGTGCTTTTGCTCCTTCCCATTATATCTGCTTGTGCCTCTTTCCAGATGACTTCTTCCCCAAACTGATCCGGCGGGCAAGATAATTGATTAATATTTCTTGAGGGAACGATGACTAACCGTTGCCGAGTTTCAACCCAAACACTCAGGTTAAACATGGTCAAAAGCTTGGATCAAAATTCAGGGGTTTTCATATTTGACAGATACACAGAAATGGCCGTGTTAACATGCACAGCAAATACTAGCCTGTATCCTAGGTCAAGGTCACAATCAGGATAAGCTGTTAATACACATTTTTACATTGTGATCAAGAGAATGGATATTTAAATAAACTAAACATTTCACAACACAAATCAAGGCTGTACTAATTCAAGGGAAGTGACATTATTCCAGCTAATCACTGTACCAGTATTCAAGTTTCTCATGTTTAGCTTATTGTATAGTATAAGTGCTGAAATCCTTTACAGATGTTAAAGTGCCAATACTATAATTTAAAAATGCATCATTACAAGTAGAGCTGCAACAATTAATCAATTACATATAGTTGTCATTTTCTGACATTTTATAGACCAAACAACTAATCGATTGATCGAAAAAATAATCGACAACGAAAATAATTGTTAGTTGCAGCCCTAATTGCAAGTAGAATGCCTTCAGTCAAAATCCTATTTCGGTAAAAGTATACCAGTATTATCATCCAAATGTAAGTATAAAAAGTAAAAATACTCATTCTGCAGAAAAATGGCCCCTGTGACTGATATATTTAACATATAATGTATTATTACTATGGCTGTCAAAGTTAACGCGACAGTAACCCGTTAACGCAAATTAGTTTCAACGCCACTAATTTCTATAACGGGGCTCAGTTTTAAGGCTAGATTGAAGATACAACATATAAACCTACAAAACCTAAAGAATCCATTGGTACCAACCATGTCATACTGGCTTGACGCTCCAAACTTAGGCTTTTTTTGGCGAGGAAAAACTGGCGTGGCCATTTTCAAAGGGGTCCCTTGACCTCTGACCTCAAGATATGTGAATGAAAATGGATTCTATGGATACAAACCAGTCTCCCCTTTACAGACATGCCCACTTTATGATAATCACATGCAGTTATATATTATTTATATATCTATGCTAAATGCAGTACCTGTGAGGGTTTCTGGACAATATTTGTCATTGTTTTGTGTTGTTAATTGATTTCCAATAAAAAATATATACATACATTTGCATAAAGCAGCATATTTGCCCACTTCCATGTTGATAAGAGTATTAAATACTTGATAAATTTCCCTTTAAGATACATTTTAAACAGATAACAAATGTGCGATTAATTTGCGATTAATCGCGATTAACTGTGGACAATCATGATTAATCGCAATTAAAAATTTTAATCAAATGACAGCCCTAATTATTAGATTATTAATACTGATGCATTAATGCTTGAGTGCCATTGTATTGTTTTTACCAACGAACAGTAGGAGTGGGCCCCCGCCAAAGGGTCAAAGATAAATCTGAGGAGTTGTGAGATGATTGATGGGGTACTGAAATAAAATGTTTGGGTTTTTTTTCAGATTATTCTCTAATCTTTGCTTTTTTGTGAAATATTGGATAATTCTGGGTGTCAAACTGTTATTTAAATAAAAGAATAAGAGGGGAAATGTCTCTCTGGTGAAACATCTACCAGTTCATTGACATCTGATCTGCCTTTTTTTCCTGTCTGGTTTTGTATTAGGAGTCACAAGCCAAATAAATTGGGAGCACTGGTTTAATATTTAACAATACATTGTATTCTATGAGATTAGCATGTGTGGAATGTGGTGGAATAGAAGTATAAAGTAGCAGAAAATGGAAATACTCAAGTAATGTACAAGTACCTCAAAATTGTACTTAAGCACAGTACTTGGGTAAATGTACTTAGTTGCTTTCCACCACTGATTGAAGGTACTGTAGGTTGTGGGTAAATAACATAAAGCACTCACATACAACAACTCATTCAAACTGTACATTAATGTGTACAATACAAGATCATTTAAAAATGATGAATGTATAATCAACTGCTTAAATAAAAGATACTTTCATTTGGCCAGAAGAACAGCTACACTTACACTCAACTGGTTTTACATCAAGGTCGATAAAGACATTACAACGCAAAGGTTTTCTGTCAATGGGAGAATTACAGTACATGCATTTATTGTGGGTGATAATGGGAGGTTGAATGGAACCATCTTACCATCTTAATAAGCTCTCATGTGATGCTCTCTAAAAACAATCATTACAGGCCTTCCTGGAGCACTCCCCTTCCCCGTGTTTATTAATCAGCTAATTACACATTGACAGTAATGGGCCTGCTGATTCCCACACTTAAATGAACAGGGCTGAATAGCTCTTTAATGATTAGCCTTTGTGTTTCTCTCTCCTGCTCACTCTCCTTCTCTCGCTCATGCACACACACACACACACACCATTATTTTCACAATTGAAAAAATAGGACATTCAAATCAGACCTCCCGGTGAGAAGGTTTGCACACGAGCGAGTCAAGAAGACAGACTGAGCTGCTAAAAACGAATCTGTCTCCACAAACAGAAAACAATTAGAGTGTTTACAAAGGCAGCGGGCTCATGGCTACACTATGTCAACTTGTGTGGCTTTCAGTGTTAAGCTCAGCCTCCAGCAACAGCAAAAAAAAAAACACCGTCAAAGTTTGGTGGAGCAGCGCAGGCAGGTGCAGGTGGAGACGGAGGAGATGGGTGGGGGTTTTTGAAGGACGCGAGCAGGGTGCGGAGTGGAGCCGGAGAGGGCGAAATAGTGCGGTGGGCTGCATTTCTGTCAGCAGAAGTGATGGCTGAGTGGTAGCGTTATTTGTCTTGTGCTGCCATACGGCCCTCGCACCAGCCTGGGCATTAATGAGAGGGGGCCGGACCGCCGGGCAGGAACACGGCGGGCCTCAGACGCAGGTGATCTGTCACGCGGCCGTCTTGCTCGGGCAAGGAGACACATGAAGACAGAGGGGAGAGGAGAGACGGCAGGGCTGACCGAGGGGCCGGCCTCCACATGGGCACCCGCTTGTGGCGCTTTCCAACATTTAGAGATAACGCGGTAACAGTCTGACGAGGTTAATCAAACTAACGTTACACCCTGCCTATTTACTCCAAACTAACTCCTTCTAGCACACTGAATAAGTTCAAGTTTGGTTTTATTACCATCATACCTTTATAGAGATAAAGATGAAGGGCATTATATAGTAGGAGACAGCAGGGGAGGAGTAAAATTGCAATAATGAATTAGCCTGTGTGTGAGACCAGCCAAGGCTATTGAAATTCATCAGGATCTTTACACATACTGATTTGTCTTTGCTCTACGAATAATTCTCCCAAAACTGTGGATTATGTATTCATTTACATTCTCGATCGTTGGGCAACATGGTGCTTTTCTATAATTCACTCATTGCAGAATATCAATATTTGCAGAAATTGTGCAAGTTATGGACAAAGCCCAAATAAATCCAATTTGAGTGACAATTTCAATCTGTATTTTAAATAATAACCAATAACGGATAACAGAAAACTGGCATGCTTTGTTCTTTATCTAGTGAGGACTTGTTGGATTGAGTTGGATTGTTGGATTGATGTTGGTGAGAAAAGTAGAAAATGGCCAATTTACGGCTGAGAAATGGAGTGGTCATCTAATCCAAACAGATACCTGGCTTGATAAGTTGTTGTGGGCTTTTTTTTTTTCTTTCACAACCAGCTTCAGCACTTCCACGGCAGTGCTAAAAGGGTAAAGAAAGAAGACAAAGCAACAGCTGGGTACCGCCTCGGTAATTCCCCATGGAGACCCT
This sequence comes from Sebastolobus alascanus, assembly GCA_916701645.2. Classification (NCBI taxonomy): domain Eukaryota; kingdom Metazoa; phylum Chordata; class Actinopteri; order Perciformes; family Sebastidae; genus Sebastolobus; species Sebastolobus alascanus. The sequence continues at coordinate 14,412 of CAKAOJ020000474.1, forward strand.
GAAGACACCTCCAGCCGCAGACCATTTTCACTCCTGATTACAGAGTTTCAAATCAACCACTAACACATACAACAATCCACTTCCTCTGGCCAACTCAAACAAAGACTCGGCTGTCGTGTTCACTAAGAGCGACACGCTGTTCCTTCTACTAAATGCGGCAAACAATCTTTCCATGCAAACAAGATGTTTACCAGAAAACAACTCCCCTCTGCAAATCACTGAATCTGATTTTGTCTCTGAACACATTTATGTCAGAATGGCAACAAAACCAAAATTTGTACACAGAGAGTGTGAAAGCTTGTCAGAGTGAATGTGCATCTCCTGGCGGTGGTGAGATTACTGAGGAGAGACATGGTGCAGCGGGCTGCCAAAGCAAAGATTTATACAGAGCAGTTGCAGCTGCAGAAACTGACATTGGACGACATGGGATGCATGATAAATCATGGTGGACAGGGGGCACTAGACTCAAGAAGCAGGAAAACACTCTGAACGGGGCTGAGGGGGGATGTGCCAATCAGGGACTCTCCTTCTATACAATTTAGGAAACAGATCATCTTTTAGTCTCTTAATCCAAAACACAATGAAATATCTACATTACAGTTTCTCCATTAAAAAAACACATTAGAAAATACAGTACTTATGATAACTACCCTATTTGTAATTTGCACGTTTTGCACAGATGACACTAAAAATTGATTTAATTTGTGGAAAAAGAATGAATCAGTTCTTGTGTTTTGTTTAGGATTTCAACACATGTATTCCTCCCTCTTCACACCTTTTACAACAGACTGTGGGTCTGTTAACTGTCGACAAACTGAGGGATGCCCCTCGTTCCGCATGTTGAATATGAGGGGTCCTTAAGGGCCAGGGGTGAATCCTTTTTTACTTTTATGGGAAGTGGCTCAGCGCTGGCGAGGTGAAGGACAGAGTTGCCGGCCGTTCCATCACTCAGTGCAATAAATGGATGCAATCTGTTTGCAAGTAAAGCATTGGCTGTTTTTAAATTCCACCTCTTTTATCCAAATGAATGATGGACCCTGGTACAGTGCACTGTGTGACAATATTAATATACATCAGAGGCCTGCACCCCTCACTAAATCAGGGAACCACCAGCATTTGTTATTTAAATGACAAACAACAGCAGCTGCGGGAGTGGAGCACGGAGAGGGGACGCAGAAGAAAAGGTGGACAAACCAATTCAGATTTCAATCCGGCAAAGACACAAAGCCCCGAGCCATGACTCTAATGAAAAAAGGCAGCTCCACTGGTCCAAACAGACACAACGGCTGCTGCTCGGTGCCACCTCCAATAGGGTCAACTCCACATCACACTTCTCTTCTTTAAACAGGAAGCTCCAAACGTAACAAGTCTATCTGTACACTTCCCTCTGCTATTAACTTTCCAAATATTTTACATTCTGCAATTTTGGTGGAATTACAGAAATGTATTAATAAGCCAAGGAGTCTAAAGCCATGCTAGCTCTGCTAGCTAGGCTCTGGGAGGCTGCATTTAGGCAGAGTGGTGCTGTGAAGCCTCGACTTCGGCATTTTGGCCGTCACCATCTTGTTTTTTTTGCAACCAGAAGTGACACGAGAGGGTGCAGCTAAGTACAACCGAACGCTGAAAGCTGAAAGGGTTAAAGTTGTGAGACGAAAACACAGACAACTCCCAGACAGGACAACGCTGCTGTAGCGACCTGTCAATCACAAGGTAGCCACGCCCTAAAACATACCCTACTTTATGGTCTATCTGACTCTAAATGGGACCATAATTTACTAAATGAACATCATGCTGTATTGAAGAAGTCTTGAAACTAGCGATTGAGACCATAAACTCATGTTTACAATGTTTACTGAGGTAATAAATCAAATGAGAAGTAGGGTCATTTTCTCATAGACAATATACAATCTGACATCTTTTCGCAACCAGAGGAGTCGCCCCCTGCTGGCTATTAGAAAGAATGCAAGTTTAAGGCACTTCCGCATCGGCTTCACTTCTCAGACCCGGAGGTTGCCTCCGGATTGGATGTCGTTAGTTTGGACCAAGGTTTTGAATGATTTGAAATTCTGACCTGATGGTGAGGCTGAATTTAATTGTTAGAGCCATGCCGCTAACACAAAGCTACACAAGTTTTTACACGACAAAAATTATACCTAAAGCTTTTTATTTGAGATATGTAAAACCCTTAAATCTACAGTTTTAAATTTTTATGTAACAACAACACAACACCTCCAATAATCGTTCAGGTGAGTGTGGTGAGGAGGACAGAGATTCATTAGTATGTGTGGAGGGTGATACCTGATGTTGTGACAGACGCAGCTTCTGTTTCCCTCCTCCTCCTGATGTCAATCCGGGACTGGTATGCACAGGAGACGTTAGTCTGCCTGGGGGGGGACACAAGACAGAGGGAACAAACGTTAGAAACTCACAATATGATGATGCAGCTCCCGCCCACAATAACACACATAAACATGTAGAAATGTAATACATTTCACTAAAGTCGATAAACGCAAGCGAGGCACATTTGCAAACACAGCAGCTTACGTTTAGCCTCAGTACAGTGCATATTTTGCCACATCTTAATTTTTCTTCATCAATACATATTTTCACCGGAGAGAATATTCGATGAGGAAAGGTGCTGGGGTGCATGTGGCTGAGTCATTGCAGAGTTCACATAAACAAATTACACCTGCTCTATGCCTCCTGTGTCATATGTCAGGAGCCCTGAAATAGGAAAAGCCCCCCCACCGGCTTAATAGCCCTGACTTCAGAGATGTAAAGTTAAGGTCAAGGTCCGTTCCATCACTGGGGGGGGGAGCTGATGTGGTGGGTGCAGTGTGTATGTTTGTGCATGGGAGGGAGGAGGGGATAGATTGAGTAAAAGAGAGAGAAGAGAGTGTGAGGGAGTTACAATAAGATATGATAGAAAAATGTAGTGAAAATCTTGCACATTCTGCTTCTTATACACAACTAGACAGAGAGGATTTAAAGAACAATATGGCGTGCTGTTTGAAAATGCCAATAAACTTATAACTTGTAAAAATGAATTCATGACAAATTGCAAAACAACATACAGAAGAGAGCTCCTTGTTAACCAGCGCGGCTCATTTCGGACTGCAGGCTACATAAAGCTCACAACCCTAACAGGCATGTGCTACAATAAGGCCCCGTCAGGGCAGCCTTTTAACAGGCGGCGTGTTCCATGACCTCAACACCCATAAATCACATGACGGGTGTGCAGGCGCGGGGTGTCGAGAGCTGCGCGGGGCATGCTTTGAGCGAAGTCTCTATGTTGTATAATCAATAGATATAAAAATAAATGGCCTGACCGTTATTCTCTCCCTGCTACCCCTCTCTAATAAAATCCCAGTAATGCATATTTCATTTACTTTTATACTTATTGATTACCTGTAGTCCAGTTAGTAAATCACGCGCCTATCGATCCCTCAATCGTACCTCTGTCGGACAGCACATAACCAGCCATTTGCGCCCCTGATAAAGAGCTCAGGCATTGAACTCCCCACAGTAAATCTTTGCAAACTAACTTTTTAATTCCAAAATCGATCCCCGTTTAAACGTCGCATTATTTCACGAGGCACGCCTGCGGTATTAAAAGTAATACCCTGATGCATTTGGTCTTAATGTGTGGAGGTCCATCCCTCCATCTCTTCCCCCATTACACCGAGGCCGAGGCACTCCGGGGCCCCCGCAGCCTGGAGGGAGGCGAGGGCCCTCCCCCGCTGCCGAGAGCAGAGAGGCAGAGCCGCTCCGGGGCCGCCAGGAGCCCACTGAGACACTCAGCACAATGCTAATCAAACATGAGAATACCATCAGCTGGCTCATTAACCAAGGCAAAACACCACCATTCATCTCAGAGCAGAACCCAAAAAGGCTTTTAATAAGCATGTTACAGGGCTCCGTGTAAAACTGAGAGAAGTGGTAAAAAATGCACAATGCTGTTTTTTATTATTTAACATCTGTTACTTCATCAGTTTTAACAACGTGACAGATGTTAGCCAGTTGTTTTGTACCTAAATATACAGAAAACTGTGATGAGAAAACAAAGATTGACTTAGAGGCAATGAGCAATGAAAAAACAAGTGATATGTAATGAAGACGGCCAACAACAACTCAGTTCTATCAAAGACACAAGGACACTGAGGAAAAAGTCTCCAAGATGGATTTTTCAGGTCATACGAGACGCTTTTAAATGCAGTCCCTTAGGGTGCAGAGTAAAACAACACTGACACAGGGTCAATTGTAATTTTGGCGCCCACATCCAAAAGCAAATATATCAATTAAAAATAATAAATCAAAAGAGGAGTGAGGAGCTGCAGTTACAAAATGGCCATCTATTTTCATTAGGGTACACGGTGCTTCAGGTGTGAGCAGGATCTCAAGATTAATAGAGGTATTCAAATGAATCAGAAAGGATTAGGGTCTCCAGGGAACATAATCAATAGCTCCAAATCAATAATCAATAGGCCACTCACACCAATATACTAACTGCTGACACCGAGATCTCACAATTAAAATGAAAACTGGGAAGGGAGTGGCGTAAGACTATGATTTATCTCACAGCGCAAGTGTCATTTAGAAATAAATAAGTCAATAGATAAAAGCTGCTGCTGCCTGGCTCAGGTGGGAGGCAGTTATGCATTTTAACGTGGCCGCCGGCCCCGAGCATTACAGCCAAATCCCACAAAGCACCGCGCCCACTCACGCGCCGATACGAGGATAAACAGCATGCAACCTCATACAGCCTTTATCACTTAACATCAAATCTCTGATTGTCGCCGTCAACTCGCGGCAAACAGGAGATGACAGCTTTTATTAATACAGTATCATTTCAACCTGGCCGCAGTACAAGATTAATGCTCGCACTCTGCCCACAGAGAAAACACTTTTCTCTCAAGGGTGTTTGGAAACAAAGAAAAGTCAGATGTATGGGAGCTCGGCGCTAGAAATCGATCACGCGGGTAAGACGCTCGAAAGAAATGAAAATATAGTGAAGTGGGATCAGGAGTGGACCTTTTAAAGTTTGTTTAGAGCAGGCGTGAGCAATTATAGCATTCTTCATTGTCATGCAAAACAATAACTGTAACTGCTGTTGTGTTTGTGTTTGCATGTGATTGTGTGTTTTGGAGGAAGTTAAGGGAAGTAAATGGGTGCCATGTGTGCAGAGCTGGGTCGTAAGGACGGAGCAGCCGTCTCACTGGAGAGTGGATTTGAGCAGCTTGGGGAGATAGATTCAGCTCATGCCGTCCAACGGGACACATCAGAAGCCCCTCTCGTCAATCCCCCCTCTCTCCCTCGTTCATTTGGGAGTATGATTTATACTTTTTGAAGTGAAGGGTCTTGAATCCCACTATAAAGGAATTAAGAGGTCTCCCCTGAGTCCGCCATTCAAATGAGAGCATGGCAGGGATATGAGGGCTTTTTAATAGAGAGAAATTAGTATTCACAATGCCTCAAACTGGAATCTGAAGGAACCTTTCAGGTGGAGAAGAAAGGGCCAGTTTAGAAAAGAAAGCCCTAAGAAGTCGGGGGCTTTTCATAGCAGTCGTGTTTTTGCCCCTCATCAAGGAGCGCTGGAGCGCTCTGTGAAATAACCCAAGAGAGAGGGAGGAAAAAGAGTGTGTGTGTGAAACAAAAATTAAGAATGCACCATAAATAGGCAGAGTGGAAACAATACAATGAGGAGTCCCACAGTCTCGAGGCCAACGGGGCTAAGCGGCTTCTCAATAGTCCCCCATGCAGATCCAACAGATCCGGGGATGACTGGGAGCGATGCGATGCTTTGACAAACATCTTTTGGATAAACCTTTATTTTTCTTTTTTTTTGAGCAGTCCCAGAAATGCAGGGATTTGAATCTGCATTACAACTATGTCAACACATAGTATTTCTCTATTTGGGAAGGCTGACCTTGAAAACTATTGAATTGAAGTATTGCAGCATCCAACTGTAGCTGTCTATTGTCAGTTCAGCTCAGACTTCGGGCCAGGATTGACATCAACACTAATCTTCTGTTTGGGGTCCTGGAGACCCCAGGCCGTCTTTAACTCATCGAAAAAACACACTTAGCATTGTTTTATCACCTTGATACTTCAATACTTAACTAATAATACGAGAAATGCTTATAAACATGGTTTCTAAATGATGACATCTTCTGTTTGGCGTCTCAGACGCTTCAGCTGTTGACTTCAGCTTTTTAAGCCCAAATTCCAAATGATGATTTATTTAAATGCAGTGCAATGCAATTATTATTATTTTTACATTTGAGTCTGTGAGAGCCCAAGCAATGACGAAGTAAAGCCAATATCAACAAAATGGGTTACGATGATGTGGAAATATACTGTATATTGAAATATGTGTGCATCTATGTGTATTATATACCACTACAAAGAATATGCATAAAGTAAAAATGTAAGATTAAAATCCTCCAATTGTGTATTTGCTACATGAAACATGCCTTGAATTCACTCATTTATGCAGTAAAACATGTCCAACAATTAACTCCTGTAAAGTCACAGAGTCTCTGAGGCTTCATCTTAACAAAGATTACTCTAGTTAACAGCGACCTATGCTCCCTTAACTGATTCATTTAGTTGGCCATAGACATGTCCATCAATATATTGAGCTTTGATCGAAAACACTGAATCATGTCTCCGATAGGCCCTTGAGAGGCTGCTGTATTTAACCAAGATGTGGCATCAACTACCTGTTTCTGCAGATTGAGGAGGAGCATCTGAGATGGGAGCTCTCTGACACCATGTCAATAGGACACACTGGTAATGGGCACAAGGGATTCCACTGGAAATTGAAAGTATCAATAACATTTAGATTCTTTTGCAATTTCACCATTAAAGTTATGAACAATCTGGGGTCAAAAAGATACTAAAACTGTAACATACCTGGCTTCGGTCCCGCTTTCCAACAGAAGGCAGCCAAAAGCTAAAAGGAGACAACAAAGTATAATCACTAGGCGAAAAATGATGATGGACTTAATATCCTTTTAAAAGAGTTTTAACTAGTATATCTTACTCTCTCTGGTAAGGATCTTGAGAGAAGTGTCTCAGTCTCTCCACAAATACTGGCATGCCGTTGCCCTGAAAAACACAAAGATACACAGTAAAAAACAAAGACCATAAAAACTGTTTTCTACTGAAGAGGAAGATGCTTTAACCTTGCTGGGAAGCCGCTTCCTGTCCTTCCTGATGCAGCAGGCAGCAGAGCCAGGCACTCGCTTCAGACGGGAATGATACCGATACCCTGCAACAGCACCGAGCACATTTATCTTCCTGGGTTGCAAAAATGATCAGAAAAGATCATTAATGTTAATAAGAATATGTGTCTGAATCATCGTCCAGTACCTCTCTGAGAGGGCCGTGCAGGCTGCAGGAAGGTGGGCGGGGGGCGGCTATCCTCGAGGGAGAGCTGGTTGTCCGAGTCCCAGCTGGGCAGCAGGCCGGCCACACCCGACCCGACTCCACAGTCCCCCTCGAAGAACCAGTCACTCTGCTCGTCATCGCCTGCACACAGGGACGGCGAAGATGATGCATCGGTTAGCATTGCAGCCTTCACTAAAATGCTGAAGTCAAAAGCATTGTAGGATGTGCACTTTTAACCACAGTACTGTTACTGTGGATAATGTTGGAAAGAAATATTAATAGATAAAGAAATATTGGAACTTTGGACTCACAATGTGATTGACTGGTTACAAAACACTTGTTTAATGCTGGTTGAGCTGTTGGGCGAAATGTACTTAACATTATATTCAGGCATTTTTGAGTCATATGTAGTTTGGGAGAAGCTAAGTCTGAGCTTTGACTACGTGAGTCAATAATGACTGAAATTTCATTTTAGGGTAAACCGCTCCTTTAACTACGCAACTACCAACCAGACAACACCGGTCTCGTCCCCAGACGGCGAGCTCTTCTCAGACCTGTCAGTCAGCAAAGAACACGCAGGAACCATGCCTCTCACAGTCAAGGTGTAGTGACAACTGTTAAATCAGAGGCCGCCTGGCCCCTCCACGGCTAATGAGATTAGCAAAGGCTTCAGCGCTCATTAACACGACATGACAACGTCTTATTAGAGTCGCCTGGGTGCCCAGCAACCAGCCCATTGTATCGAAACCTCCCTCTCTAGCCCCAGCATTCCCTCGGAGTCGAGCAGGTTATTGTCCAAATCTGACAACTCGTCATCTTCTCTTCCACGATCAAGAGCGCTTCATCTGTGAGCTCCAAATGCACAAAATCAAATCAAGTGTGGTTTACTTACCAGTTTGAACCACATGAAGCTGTTTAATAGTTCCCACCGTATGTTAAAAGTATTATTTATTTTAATACCTTGTCTTCCCTCATCATTGGTGAACAGGCCGGGGTCACTGCTGCATGTGCTGCTGGTTTCCCTGCAAAGAAAAGAAGAAAAACATCAAATGGTCGCCACTGACCTGCTTGTTTAATATCAATGACATTTGAGGATGAAGAACTCTGTTTGGATTTGTCATCTCAAACCTGATGGGTTATTTAGGTCAGACAATGTTACAGCATCTGAAAAGTGAACAATGCGAATCAAAAATGTACATGCCCCTGTGATGTCAATATTTAACATGTACCATTCAGTAATAAAAATAATGGAGAAGTCCGGAGCTAGAGGTCGACATAAATGGAAATGACACAAAAAGACAGAGCGTGCCGTGTTCTCCCTTGTTGCGATCGCAACACAAAGGCATGAGGAGAGGCTCTGATCGAAGCCACTGAGTGACATGCACAATCTAATTGAATATCCTTCGCTGTCAGCTCCAATCTAATCTGGCCCGCGTTGTGGAGGATGACAGGAGAGCGAAACACATTCCGCTGCCCGCCCCTCCCTCTGGGTGTGCCCCACACACAGAGCGGCCCACGGACGTGCCGCTTCCACACAACAACTGGCCAACATCTGCTGCGTGGGCTGCCACTGCTCGCTGCCTAGACTGCTCCATCGCTGCTCCATCGCTGCTCCTCTCCACACCCCCAGGGCGACCCGCGTTACATTGCCTCCACACCCTCTGTGCCCCCTCTGCTACCCCAGACCACCCTGGGTTTCTCTGCCGTTCTCACACCTCAGCCACCTTGAACTGGGACCTCCAGACACTCCAAGGTCATGGGAGGGTGGGGGGGGGGGCGGGGGGTCAGGGGAAGGGGTGGAGGTGACAAAGATGGAGGGACAAAAACAGGATTTCTTCTCTCTGAAAGTAAACTAAACTGTCACAATGCTGTCATTGCTCACTTGTAACAAGCACATGTATTCAGTAGCTACGTATATATTTATAAATATTTTTTTTCTATTTCCTAAAGCCTGGTGAAAATAGTCTCCAACAAAAGCAAAATTTACTTTGAGTAACATTTGCTAAAATTACAATTAGTTTTGAGAAATCACTTAGCCTTTTTTAAAAAAATAAAGGGGACATATCATGAAAAACTCACTTTTTCAGTGCTTGTGCACATTCATTTGGGTATCTGGAGTGCCTATCAACCCACAAACTGTGAATAAGACAACCCAGTCAGTTTTTTTGCAGGCTGCTTAGATCAGAAAACGTGATTCAACAAGCCATTCAGATTTTGCTCCCCTTCCTATGTCACATGTAGGCTCATTAGAATATATCACCCACGGCTGAGAACTACCTTTGCAAAGACTGGGCATTTTCGGGAGGGGGGCTTATGGAGACAGGCGCTAAAATGGCTTAAACTTAAAGCATGTAAACATGTTCTATTAGAAACCCAAAATACAAGTATGAACCTGAAAATGTGCATGATATGTCCCCTTTAAACAATATTTAATTTCACTTTCTTTATTTAAGGACAATGCACATTTATCAACATTTCTGTAAATGTGTCAGCCAGCTAATGTTCAACTGTAGACCTTTTAAATGTTTTTAGATATGTGAGATTTTTGTCCTTTTTTAGGAACAAATGGCAACAAATTTGTGACATTTGCAGACCATAAGAAAGATAAACAATAAAGCCAGCTGTATCCTTTAAATTAAGCTAATTTCCATACAAACTACTTTATGAAAGAGGGGGGGCCCGGTGCTCTTGATTGCCTTGCATTTTGCTTCCTGATTTTCATCGCTGACCTTGCTTATATGAGAAAGCTGGAGGGTCAGATATGCGCTGATACCGTGCTTCGCCATATTGCAGAGGCCTGCAAGTGACGGCAGGATCAGAAAAACGTCCGTCCAGCCTGCGCGTCTTCCTGGCCAGATGGTCCTGCATCATCTCCTCTCACATCCATAAGAAGCAGATGTGAGAGGGAGCAGGCCTCTCCGGGGAATCTGGAGGATGCCTGGCCTAGCTATGCAGTCCTGGACCGTGCCTCCACCCTCGTCCCACCCCTTCAGCCCTCTCTTCAGACAGACTCCCCAGGCCTCTGCTCAGCTCTACCCCACCTCTGGACACATCGGCTGGCATCTGGAGCACAACATCAGTAGAGGACACAGCCACAAGCTCAACAAAAAAAAAACAATTTTGGATTTCATGCGTCATTCCACAACCTTTCTTAGAAATTAGGAACCAGTCCAAGGTCTTCTTCCATTTTCCAAGTAAAAAAATGTGTTTGCTTCTTATCGGAGGGATTTTGTTCAAAGTTTGAAAAGAATCACAGGTATAAACAATTAATTAGAGACACCCATTAAGTATTTATCCGTATTAAAGGTGTAATGTGATGTCGCTTGGAGCAGCACAGGGCCGATGTGAGACCGTTTCCATTAAGTACTGCCTAATTAATGCCATGAATAATTGAGACCACCATTTTTCTTGGGACCAAAAGAAACACCTCTTCTTTCTTCAGCAGTGACCTTTGTCAAGAAAAGTTGACAAACATTTTGGCAAACTTGGTCTTTGGCTCTGACACAGAATAGCACTTCCCCCAGTCATAAGATATTCTATTGTGGATTAGGTGCTACACAAACAAATAAGTCTTAATTACATAAAATACCATATGTCCATGGTGGAACAAAGGCAAGGGCAAAAACAAAAAGTGCACTCCAGTGTTTTAGAGCTGAACTTAAGTCCCCCACATGGCCCTATTGTCTCTATCCAAGCCAAAGAGGTGAAGCAAAACACAGTATCCAGATGAGCACTAATCATTAGGATATAATCCTCAGCTCCTGGGAGAGGCAGACCAGTTTGCACAGAGATTACAGGCTAGCCGCCATTTATTGAGCCCGGGCTCATTCTGCAGAGGAATAAAGAAGAGGCAGAGACGGAGGGGGGCAAAGCGCTGATAACAATGGATCTGTGGGCTCTTCAAACAAGCCGCCCCAACCCAAATCCATGCCCTCTTCCATGGGTGTCTGATTATAAGGTTATCCCACCATCCCTGAGCTGCAGTAATTGGATTAGTCTCAGAGATTTATGAAAATTAACTTCGGCAAATGCTGCACTGCTTTCCCGAAAACTCCTCGTAGAGTTTTCAAAATATAAATTACGGCACGATAAAGCCGAGTCGTGAGAAAAGCACGCACAATGGCTTTGTTTTTTTTTCTGGTAGTAGCAGTAGCAGCTCACAGCTGGAGACGGAGGCTCAGCCCGGGACAGCGTCTACCCACAGGTGAGGCCTGCTTGCTGGGCCAGCCTGGGTGCCAGGTGGCCTCACTGCCAGCAGGCTGGGCCAGGTCTAATCAAGGATGTGGAGCCCAACTGGAGCTGCCAACATCTGCTCCCCTTGAACTTGGGTGGCTGAAGGCAAAGCTCTGCTCAGTATGCACATAAGAGGAGTGACCTTGAGGAGAGGCACGTTTCAACAGACCAGACACTCCATATGAAAAAGGTTAATGGAATGAATGGAGACCAAAGAAATCCGACTGCTTCAAAAGACATTTCAACAATGGCATCTGTGTCTGACACTAAATGGACCGTACACTCTTGGAGTATAAATATTGTTGTTGTACCCCTGTCAACCCCTCATCACTGCTGCCGTTTGTTCGTATCCTTTGCCTCCGCCACAGCTTATCCATTAGATTGTTGAGCCCTCAGTACAGTGTGGCAGTCTACTGAGCAGCAATCAAGAGCGTTGGCGTTGTGTAAGTGAGAAATGATTGACAGCGTGCCACGGTGTTCCCATTTATTTCTTCTCCGGAGCTGTTTTCTGTCAGAACGGCTATTGATTTTTCCATAAAGTAAGAAAACAAGTGCCGTTTAGGGGCTAGGGAGGTCAGCACAAATTAAACCAGAAGATGTAAAGCCTTCTGTCTGTACCATTACCGGTTACCTCAAATGTCTTCTTCTCACATGTTTTATATGGTCAACAGATAATGAGATCAGCAAAGGTAATGCATTGTGCAGGAGCATGACAAGGCAATGAGAATGTGAACTCCCAGGCTTAAAACGCTATGGTACTGAATGTTATAATGACACACAACTGAACTGCACTGCCCACCATTTCTGTCTATTTATCAGTTTATTATACATGTGGACCATGTGAGGTATTTAACGCTTAAACACCAATTATACATTCTGAAAAAATATTTATTTTAAGTATGCTCTGTTTTAAAGGTTGAAGGTTTTGCTATGAAAAGATTCTGGTTATTCTATGACAATGGTATATATACCAGTAGAACTGAAACAATTACTCAACAAATCAATAAATCCATTGAGAGAAATTTAATCTGCAACTATTTTGAAAATTGATTAATAGTTTATGTCATTTTTTCATGCAGAAATGGCAAACATTTGCTGAATTCAGCTTCTCAAATATGTTTTTTTTTTAGCCGCACTAGCAGCATGGCTCTAGGGATGGCAATGTCTGTCAGTCAGTCGGTCCACCACTTTGAGCCAGACTGGAATATTTCAACAACTATTAAATGGATTGCTTTGACATTTTGTACAGACATTCATGGTCCCCAGAGGTTGAATCCTAATAACATTTGTGATCCACTGACTTTCCCTCTAGCGCCACCAACCAGTTGAATTTCCCACTTTTCCTGTGAAATATCTCAATATCTGTTGGATGGATTGGCACAACATTAGTAGTATTTGCTATTATATCATTGTAGCCTTTTTTTATGTCTTATGTAAAGTGCTTTAGAATAGAGTGGTGCAGGAGTGAGTCCTAAAACCCAGAAATGAGTTAACATTTTTGGACTTCCGGTTCCCTCGTCTGGAAGTCGATGGGTTTTTTGAATGGGTTTTTAGTTAGATGCTTGAAATAAGGTCTTTGGTTAACACAATAACACAATAAAATACGTCAGTAAATATCCCACTCGTGAATTTTGAAGCCTTTACGTGTCTTTAAAAAGGCGGTTGCTAACAAGTGGTCATCACACCGACTCGTCCACCTTTACAGCCTCGTTGTGTATACTCTCGTTCATGTGACCGTGGTGTAGTTTGTTTATAGCCTAACATTAGCTTTTTACTTCTGGCGATTGCATTCACACTTCAAAAATCATAAAAGAGGTGTCCATTTGTGGAGATTATCTGACGGAACAAAACGTGTACGTATGTATCAGAAATGGAAAAATCCCATTGGCTTTTTGTCGAGCGAACCCGTGCGATTCTGGGTTGGCCTACAAAAATACATCATCCCTGCAGCGCTCTATAGAAGTACCTTAATATTGAAAGGTGCAACACAAATAAATTTGCCTTGTAAAATGAATATATTTGGGTTTTGGACTGCTGCTTTGACAAAATAAGACATTAATTTCCTGATGTTCAAAAGACCAAAGGATTAATTAAAAAAATATAAGATTAATCAAGCTCTTTATACCAGAAGAACACTGGGACATGGTGACAGCTTTATGTAATTGTCAGTCATTTTGTATTTCACATTTAGCCTTTTTGATTCCACAGTATATTGTTATCTTTGCTTCACTGTAATAATATAATGGCCCTCTCTGCTGCCAGTTACAACCACATTTAGTTTTGCTAAATAAAATGCACACAAGAGGGTGCACTCTGGGACACTGGGACAGGCCGAGCTTTAATTACCCAGCCCAAGAAAGGAATTCATTTCAAAACAAATCAATACCACACCAAGTCACTTATTTATTTGTGACAATATTTCTCGAAAGGAAATAATGAGCTGGCAGATGCCCGGAGGCATAACTATCAAAGATCCCTCCCTGGTGATCATTTCAGCTATAGGAGATGAAGATGAAGAGACCCTATCATTCATTTTTAATGTCAACTCAATACTTTAAAGTGGAGCGGTATGATTGTTATACTTTTTTTTTGGTTTAGTTGAGGACACGCTGAATATTGACAAGTGGCTCGATGAAGACAGGCAGTATAGATCATCTTAAATGTCGCCTTGTTTAATTGCTCCTGTCTGATAGTAGTTATGCCCGTGACTTTTATGTTATGGGTTTAACTGCCTTGGTAACTTTCCATTTAAGGGTAAAAAGGGCTTTTAGAGTTTTGAGCTCCTTTTTCAGAATGGTTTTAATCCTGACTTTTTAAACAATGACAGGGTTAACATTTGGCTCGTTGCAATGCTGTAAATTAAATGTAGGTGTTTTTAAAAGTGGAACTTTTTCTTAACAAATAACGAACCTAAAAGCTTTTAATATAATCCCAAATGTGGGATGGATCTTTTCTTATAAGGCCTAACATCGTTGTAATGAATGAAGGATTGGGTTTGACTCTAACATAAAAACAACAAGAGGAAGAAAATAGAAATATCCTCATTACCCCTCAGACATGTTCTCATCAGCGGCATCTCTGTGTTCCTTGGCCATCTTTCGCTTCCAGCACTCCTTCCCCATCAGCCTGGCTCCTTCGGTCTGTCGGTCTGCTCCCACCCAACCACCAGACCTCTTCTTCGATCCTGACAGCTGATGCATCCTAGACGGCCTGTGTCTCCGTTTCCCATCTACACCAGAAACCTTTAACTTCCGCTGCAACCTAACTGTGACGTCTGAGGTCATACGTTTGACCTTCCTCCGCCTCCTGAGATGCCGTCCTGGATTATTGTCGGTGAAGGAGTCGGACTCTGGCCAGGAGGGCTGCCTAGTCCTGACCGGGCCCCTCATGACGGAGCGCCATCGGTTGGTTGAAGCCACGTCGTCAGAGTCACTGCAGTTGGCCACAGAGGCAGCGATGGTTGAGGAAGCGTTCCCCCTGTATCCTTTAGTCTCGTCCAAGCTGGACTCCGAGGCCTCAATCCAGCATCGTCTGTGCTGCAGCGGATAGAGAGAGGATTCACGATAGCGCTTGCGGCCTCTGCGACGGCGGATCTGCCGGCGCCGGTGCAAGGGACTCAGGACCATTTCCTCCCACAGCTCACCCAGCTTGCTTTGCTCTGAAGTCTGCTCCAGAGCAGCCACCAGGTCCTGCACCAGCTCATCCATCATGGTGCTGGAAACCAAAGATACAACAGAGTAAACCTATTAGTCTGGCATACAACAGCCAAGAAAATAAACAAAGGCTGAATGTGAAGCCAATGCTGAAGTGCTTTAAAATGCAGCTCCTCTGATGACCACTATTTTCTGGCTCTAAGAAAATACTCAGTGTATAACTCCCCATGTCTCTCTAGAAATACAAGGTCAAAATCAATATATTTTTATACAATAATGTTGGGTCACAGCAGCTTATTTCACTTCATATAATCTGTGACATTGTGGCAGTGTTGCTTGGGGCCACTTGATAGACACGTGTCTCAGCCTATTACACTCTGTCGAGATGGTTAAGACGAGCAAATTTGTGATTCTCACTCCGCGATGGGTAAGTAGTAAAACTCTAAGACCAGAAAAGTACCATTATAAACACACACATGCAGTAAATACACTATGTATTGTTTAAAAATGGTTATATGTGTAAGTGAACCATCAATAGTGATAATAGAGGTTGAAAAACTACATATATTTGATGGGGATATGACATTAAACACCATGAGACAATGTACAGTTATATACTATTTCTACCATGATTGCTATCGCTTTAATATTTCTAGGTGTATTGTGTCATTGTGAGCAAAGTTGCAAATCAACGAGCAAGACTGTTTTATTGTAGTATTGGATTTTAATATGTTTTTTGCATCAATAAGATGAATTATCTTGATTTGTCAGGAATTTGAAATGCTGGATTAGCCAAAAACGCATATTCATGTCTGGTTATTTTAACCATAAACCGTTTCTAACGTGAGTTTCCAGGAAATGTTAGTATCACATTTAGGGCCGCCCCCTCTTAGTCGATTAGTCTAATAATTGGTCGTTTTGGTCTTAGTCGACTAAGATTTCTTTAGTCGATTATTTATTTTTTCAAACTGAATGAAACAGAAGAAACTTGTGGGCACATCTCTGGTAAAGACAAGATTTCAAGTGGTGCTTTTGCATGATTCTTTGTGGAGAAACTCAGTTTTACAGATCAGACTATTAAATCAACTAATCGGTTAGTCGACAAAGTCCTATGAGTGTTAGTCGACGAAGAATTTCTTCAGTTGAGGACAGCATAATCACATTATTATCAATATTGCAACATAACATTACATATACCCACTTCTACCCATTATTGAAAGCTATCTATAATTGTGGTTATTGCCAATGGGAAATGTGTCATCTCTGCTTCTCTCCATATAATTGTTGAGCACTGATATAACATTGCACATCTAACAAGGAGCTCTTGCTATTGAGATCTAATGTGACCATTGGGGTTGACAAATGTCCTGCTATCATCTTCAGCTGTGCTGGTAATCTCTCAACTAAAAATGGACCCAGCAATCCCAAAGTACGTCTCTAATAGCGTTATGTGAGTAATAAAATATACCCAGGCTCATTTTTTGTTTTTTTAATATGGCAGCATAACATCGTGTAGGATCATCCACACTGTGAAACTTTCAACCTCCCCTTGTTTGATTGCTAACAGTGCTAGCTTGTTTGAGCGTCTACTGCACATCAGCAGCAGCTACAGAAACACTCACAGTGTCTTCATAACTAACGTTAGCTAAGAAAGCGACTGGGAAGCTGTACAACATCGGTGCAGCAAAACAATAGCAGTAGCAGAGGCGGGCTGGGCTGTCTGCTCTGTGCAGACTGTGTTACATAACAACATGTGAGCTCAGCACAAGGACAGCCTGAACAGCCACACATCTCCCTTCTGTTAGCAGCCAGCGAAACACGCCGTTTAGCAGCGTTTAGCATAAAGTAACCGAGTCATAATACGATTCATAGCAGCTATCATGATGTTATGTGATAATAGACAGATAGTCCACTGTGTTTGACCACTCACCAGTCGCAGCTTGTCTTGTTTTTGTTTTCAGCACAGCTGTGAGAAATCAGACGCACTTCCGCCCTGCTGCTCTTCGAGCCAATCAGGTGTCTCCGCCTTGCCGTGACGTAGCCCGCCACACCGCCACTGTGTTCATGCAGATAAGGAGCAAAAAGTCAGCCTGCTGTGCTGCAGATAACACATTCAACTTTACCACCGATCACCAGAACACTCCTATAACAAGCTGACAAATTACTGGTGTAAACTATTTTCAAATCCTCTGTTTTTCTTCAGTTTTCCTGTGTAACAGAAAATATGTTGATCCTTCATTGTTGTGTATTATTACTTTATTCCCTATAGTAGGCTATACAAAAATCTATATGTTCCTGTATATAGTATTTAAACTACAGGGCTGTAGCTAGGATTGTAGAAATACTAGGGTCACGAGTCAAAGCCTCCCAACTCCCCAAAAAGAAAGTGTTAAATGTAGGTATTTATTTATAGCCTATGCATTTCTCATGGTTAGATGTTCATTTGTATTTTCTGTAAGTCTGATATAAAACTAACAATTATTTCAAAGAAAATTCCTCTGAAAAAATCTAACCAAACTCAACACAGCTGATTAAACTCTGACTGAGATAACTGTCTCAGAACTTTGTATCTATTTTCCATATAATTAGTACCAAATTAAAAGGGTCTTTCCAGGAAACTTCCTAGGAAATTTTAAGGAAATTATGGACCTGTAAAATAAAATTACCATTCCCCAACACAAAGATGTAATTTGTGTTTCAAAGCCTCTTCACTAACGTTTTACTTAATATAATCTTACTTTGTGTAACTTATCATGTCCAGTGCTTGTTGTGGCTGCTGTCATTGAGGTGGTGTTTCAACTCTGCAGTGATAAAGGCTGAGTTTCTTGTGCATTATATTTTCAGTTGAAACATGTACAATACTCATTACAATATAATGCAGTGCAACACAATATAAATTCCCACACAAACAAAGACCTCAAAAGGAGGGAGAGCGAGTCCCCTATTAACCAAGGGGTTGGCGGTTTGAACCCCAGCTCCCCCGTTCACATGTCGAAGAGTCCTTGAGCAAGACACTGAACTGACTGAAGCCTAAACAACCCCAACCCTAAAGGTTAGGCCATAGCCTTGCACGGCACCTCCGCTGCCATCGATGTGTATGTGAATTGTAAAGCGCCTTGGATAACCATTTACCTCAGAAATTAGTCAAACCTTCTATGAGTTTCAATGGAAATCAATCAGAGTAAGATTTAACATCATCTTGATAAATGTACATGTATGTAACATTTTGTTAATTTCTTCAAACAAAATCCCAAACCATGTTACGTTTGTGATTATTTGTAGATTACAGTAATTCTATTACTTCTGCACCTCTTAAAACAATAGTGTACTAATAAGTGTTTTATGATGTGTGACAACACTCAGTAATGAAGAATTGTCTCTCAAAGCCAGTGTGTTACTGAATGAAGCAAAAAAAAAAGTCATTTACCACTTCTTTCATCTCTCAGATGAAGGCAGCCCAAATAATAAAAAAAATAAAAGTCTGTGAAAATGAGTACAAAAGCCATTTAATCTCTCTCATCTTCCTCTTAATAACTGCAAATTTCCCCTTGGGCCCATGGGAGAGGGCCTCTCTGTGCCGCTGCCACCTTATCTCTCGCCTCCATATTTCAGCGTGCTGAGCGGCTCCCTCAGTACCCAGCCCCCGGCCTCCTCTCGCCGGGGCCTGTGGGGAAGCTGGGCTCCTGGGCCCGCCATTGTTCTGGCCTGGGAGGAAAGTCCGGAGAGAGCCCTGAAAGCTGGAGAGTGGGAATATTAAAAAAAAAAACTTGAGCCACTGCTTCATTAAGCGGCAGCCTTTCACAAGCAAACATATCAGAAACAGCCCCCTTTCAGAGGCAGTAATTAGCAATTTGGAAACCTTGCCCCCTCAGGATATACAGTTTCAATTTAGTCAGCAGCTTTAGATTCTTAGGCACTTAATATTCATTGTTTCTGCCATCTTCCCAATTTCTCGACGTACATTGTCTAGTCTTTCACTGGCGATAAAGTGTTTTATCTTTCATGTAATTCTTCCTTTCAATGAGCCCTCTGCAAGAGAAGTTAATTTTTATAAATAATTTTCAAAGGGATTTGCAAAGAATGTGAGGGATATGATAGCAAAGTGCTCTTCAGGAAGTGCCAGGCTGAATATCATATGGAGCTGGTGCTTGATTGATTAAGTCTGGCTGTAAATAGTGTACGGGAAAAGTTCCTGCAACTTACTGGAGAGTAATATTGCAGAGAAAACCTCTACAACTAATGACATGGATCAAAAAGTAAAGCATATAGAAGTTTAAATGATAATATTTGATAAAAGGACAACCAGATATACCAGCACAGATAGAAAACACAAGCTTCGTAGCTTGACATTAGCTCTTCGCGATGTTATTACTTGTATTCCACAATTAACAACTTATGAGTACTGTTATCATGAATTATTTGCCTGCACATGTATTGGCATGGTAAACCCTTTGCATGGATTTAAATGTTTGCGAACTGCTTATGAAGCCAAACCACATATTGTACCTCAGGGGGGCAAGACCGACACTTATCTTTGCCACCATGGAGCCTTTGTTTCAAAATGCTACCACTTCCATTCATTTCCAATCAGCATTGTCTAATAGAAATAATTGATTTTTGCCTCTTCTCCACAAATGAAAAACGCTTGTGATTAAACATTTTGTCTCCAAATCTAAATTCCAAGATCCCCATCAACACTAGAGAAAAATAGGCAACTCATTAAAGCAAAAAAAAAGAAGTAGCTAAGACGTGAAAAGAGGAGGCAGGGAATGAAATAATGAATGGAGTCCGAGTGAGCTATCTTTCCCAGGCAGAGCGCCACTAGGGATGCAAACTCTCAGCCACCAGAAATGAGCTACCTATCTGTGAAAAGAGTGACTGCTCCATCCTATTTGATTTGGCTCTCCTATCATCTCTTAAGAAGATGTCAGCCTTGCTTCTTCTATTGCTCTGAGCCTTTATCAACCCGGAGACGATTTCCCTGCAAAAAAAAAGAAGAGGAGGGGGAGACGCATTTCAGTGCCTTTCAGAGAGCAACACTAAAGAATAAGTGTTATGCGATAAAAAGGGGGTTGTTAAATAGATCTGTCTATTTGTATGGTAATAATGATCGCTTAAAGACTCGGGGCTCCGTGACTTGTAGAACAAGGAAACAAATCTGTATTCAGGTATTGTGTTAACACGACTCTCCGAACGACCTTGTGAAACTTTCATACAGTAAAAAATGAGTTGGATTCTCCAGTTTTTTCTTTTCTTTGTTTGTATCATTCTTTTCCCCGTCCTTTTACAGTGGAGGAGTCCCTGCTCTGAGCAGAGCTGCACATCTCAAACTACCGGAGCTCTTTGCATTTTAAATAATCTTTGTCAGAGTTTTTATTGACAGATCTGGTACAGATTCTAATTTAGTATTTAATATTCAATTCAGTATATCAGAGTGTCTGGTAGTTATATGTTTGGATGCTTGTGATGTTGTGGGTTTGAATTCTTGACCTTTGCTACATATCAAAGTGATTATAACCCATTTTAAATAATATTGGCAGTTGTGAAAGACTTAGATCCTATACTTATATACAAATATAGCAATACCACAAGTTATAATATACCCAAGTACAAGGAAAAGTCCTTCATTCATATTTTTGCTTGAGTAAAAGTATGGTAGTAATAGCATCAAAAGTAAAAGTGCTCATTATGCAGAATGGTTCCTTTCTTAGATTTATATACAGTATATATCTCATAATTTGATTATTATTGATGCATTAATATGTAAGTAGCACTTTAGTGTTATAGCAGTGAACATATTTCATCTTAAAAAGTAAATAGTAACTATAGCAGTAAGATACTGTAAATGTGGGGTAAAACAGCGTACAGCGACCAAGCAAACTCTGGCGAATGGAGCGCAAAAAATTGTCCAGATATACTACGAGCGATGTCATTCTCTATTACATACTTCCCATAAATAGAGCCGGGGCGAGCAAGCGACACATCGCTTTGCCTGATCGCTGACACACGGAGCGGGTTAGGACATCTTCATTGGGAAAAACTGAAACAATCTGATGTTCGCTTGTTCGCATCGCATCCAGTTAGGAAGACGTGTTAAAGGTACAGTGTGTAGGATTTGGTGGCATCTAGTGGTGTGGCTGCAGATTGCAACCAACTGAATACCCCTCCGCTCACTCCTCCTTTTCTAAGACTGCGGTAACGTGAGACACAGAGTGTAAAAAACGCGGTAACGTTGTTCGCCTCGCTCAGATGCCATCCTTACCATAATAACACTACTTTAGGAGCAACGGAAGTCAGTAGAAGTATAAAGTGGCATAAAATGGAAATACTTAAAAGTAAAGTGCAAGTACCTCAAAATTGTATCTAAGTATAATGATTGAGTAAATATACATAGTTACTTTAAACAACTGAATAGTGGTTACCTTTTTGATTGATTACCAATTCCTCACCATTATAAGTGTATCCCAGTTACAAGTACCATATAACCATTAAAACCACAGCGATACCTGCTGACTGTTAAAAAGCCAACCCTGAGGTCTCTCATTAAGATTCAACAGCTCCAGTTATCTGTCCCCAGGTGGAATAATAAGCTATAAACAAAATTATCTGGAAAGCTTGCCCATAAACCTCAGGAGCATTTTTTGTTGTTGTTGTCAAGCAAATCAAACAGTAAGTAGGGGATTGTTTGTTTTTCTTCGTACCTGGAGACCCTCCTGTACATTGTTTCAGATGCATCACTGCCATGGGTGGCCATGTCAACCTGCTCCACAAAGGTGCGCTTGACGTGTCAATTTAGCAGGTGGCAGGTTGAAGCTGAGCCCACTTAGTTGATCCTTTATCTGCTCTTTTGATATCTGTGATTCTGCGTGGCAGAACAAACAAGCAACAAACAGTTCAGCCCAAAAATGTCTGCCAGGGGGTTGTGTGAATAATGCGACTGATTCTTCAAGCACAGCAGCAGAAAGTTAGAAGTTTATGTGACTTAAAAGCCTCCCTGTCACTGATAGTATAATTCTCTCTGTATATTATTTTTTGTATGAACAAATGCATACAGCGATGTAGCGGTTCTAAAAGGTTAAGAATATGAAACATGATGTTAAATGGGGAAATCAATGTGTTCTAATTTACCAGAGTTGACCATGAAATCCTCTGATTAGAAAAGGTAGGGCAGTTGAAAAAACACCCCTCTAATACAATAAACCTGCTGAAAATGTATGTATGAATGTTTTGTTGAGACTGTGACTGAGAGATGTTGATTATTTCTAAACAATAGTTTGTGATGTTGAACAGACCTTTTACATTTTGACGTCATGGAAGGAAAAGTGAGCCATCCTGTCCAATAGCAAAATCCTGTAACTGGAGCCTGCAGACAGTAAAATAAATTAACAATAATTAACATTATTAATTACACCACGGCTTTTCCTGCTAATCAATAGGGTTATTTCACAGCAGATATTTGTGTTACTAATAATAATAATAATAATAGCAATGGATTCTCACTATTCAAGTGTCCCAGTAAGCCATGTCAGTATAACAGTGGGCCAGCATGCACAATACCAGGTTTCTGAAACTGAAAATCATGGGCAAAGGGTGGCAGTCTACAATTATAAATATACTTTCTGATGAGCAGTCTGTGCAATACAAATAATAGAGAGGACGGGATGGCCGATAGCAGACTGTTTGATGAGAGCATGGAGGGCACGACACTCAGGCAGCTCACTTGCCAAGAAAATGAAAACAAATTCAGTGTGGGGCTGCACTAATGAGTGAAAATACTGAAAACATGAAATGTCATTGCTCATTTTAATGTGAAATTAACAGGACGAGCGATGCACAGATGCAGCCAGTTGCACGACTGTGTTAACAGCCCAAGAAAGTGAGACAGAAAACATGTCGTCTTTATCCTTTCTGCCCACTTGTGCAGTGTAATGTATGGAATTATTCTTAACTGATGTATATGAGGCACAAGGAAACATTTTAATTATCTTTACTAGTTAATACTGTGAAACGTAACTTAACAAAAACCTATTACCAAACTACAGGCTGTAAATACGAGGGAAACATAAAGATCCACAAATACAAATTCCTTTTGATCATAAGACAAACACTGCATCAGATTTCATGTCTCTATGTTTTGTCCTCCCATAAGAAGAAGCATCGGCATTTTGATATATTTAATATTTCATTGAAAGACACCTTTATGGGCATCTCTAGTGGTCTACGGCACATACAGTACCATGTAATCGCAATGTCCCTGGTTTGAGTCCAGCTAGGGACCTTTGTTACATGTCATACCTCTTGTTCTCTCCTCACATTTCCAGTCTTATTCTACTATCAAACTACAAAATAAAAGCAAGATTTCCCCCCCCCCCCCCAAAAAAAAAAAAAAAAAGTATATGGAAATTAGAAATTAACATGACTATTTGTTATGTTTTCAGAGGTCTGTAAATGCTACGGAACGGTAAAATATGAGCAACACCAATCACGTTAAAAAGCAATTATTTAACCAAGACACATGAGCAGTATTCAAGGCGTAGAGAAAGCGTCCTTAAACGTCTCACAACAAATTACAACCGTGTGCATTTTGTGTTAGTCCCTCACAACTGTATTGCTTTCCTACTGCTGCCTACTGCTGAACAGAGGAGGAGGAGGAGGAGGAGGCAGACTACACGGAGCTCTCTAGGCCCGGCGTGGAAAGCACTAGAGGTAGATTGATTAGCCCGCTCAGTTTGGCTGATTAATCAGAGCCTGTTAGGTGGAAACGAGCACCATTTATGGCTGATTATCTTCCCAGAAGGCAAAATCTTAAAGTACAATCCACAGTGGAACTTTTCAACCTCCATTTAAACCCAGCACTTTCCAGCTCCTTATTTCTTTAATGAAAATGCTGCTTACATTTGGTTTCATGCAGTTTCACATTACTGCTGTAGGAGTATCGGTCTTAGCGTTTTTCCACATGAATTTGATAATGACCAACAAGTCAAAGTAGAAGGAAAAATCTATTTCTCTCCATCAATTTGTGCATTAAATTAAGCAAAAAATGAACATTTTACCAGAGATACCAATTTCATGGCAGCTAAATGACTTACGGCTATAGGCTGAACCCTCAGGCAGGAACCTCTTGATCATCCAAAGATTTAGGCTAAAGAGGACACGTCATCAAGATGTGAGAACATCCTGCTTGAGTGGTAATATCATTGATATGTTTTTACTTATTTAGTTCATGCCCTGTTGTTTCCCCCTTTTTTTTTTTTTTACCAAAATTAATTTCTGATATACTTAACCCTTTATCTAGTCAAGTCAAGTCAAGACAAGTCAAGACAATTTTATTTATATAGCCTAAAATCACAAATTTGCCACAGGGAGCTTTACAATCTGTACAGGATACGGCACCATCTGTCCTTTACAATACGACCCTCTAATACTGTTTCTGTATAACAGAACTAAAGGAGCTCGGACTTAATCCTGACGTCGAAAAGACATTTGACTGCTTTACATTCTAAGCCTTCCAAAAAGGATTACACGTGAAAAACCCACATGTCAAAGTTTTTGTTCTGTGATGTGACCATGAAATTTCAAATTCTCTTTTTTTTCTAATAGTGTGTTTTCAGGAGAAATTACATTCTCAAGTACCGTTATGATGCAATGTGCTGTAGTGTAAAGGAAGGTGAAAATGGTTTCAGATATACTCTTATTTTTCTTATATACATTGAAATATTAAATATAAACTTCCACATAGTCAGAATAAAACATAAAAATATGCTTTGAATTCACATATTTTCAAATTTCTACGTCTTGACTTTGTCTTGTGTTTATTTCTCTGTGTTTATCTTTATTATTTCAATTAGTGTTTTAACGTTTTAAATGTATTTCCTGTTGAGTGTTACAGTATGTAAAGCATTTTGAATAGCTTGTATGCGTTAAAAGTTCTGTTTTGACCTGAAACAACAGTGAATGTTCATCGCCGGAGAATTAATTGGCAACTATTTTGATAATCAATGAATCATCTAAGTAATTTTTCAACAAAAAATCCTAGCTTCTCAAATGTGAGGATTTATATAATATGTATATAATTGTAAACTGAATATCTTTGGGTTTGGGACTGTTGGTCGACATGTGAAGACATCTCCTTGGGCACTAGGAGATTGTGATAAATTTATAAATCAAGCAACTAATCAATTAATCAAGAAAATGGTCGACAGATTAATTGATAATGAAAAGAATCTTTAGTTTCAGCCCTAGTGCTATACTGTTTAATGAAGCTTTCCATAACTGAGTTTACTGTGCACCATATGGAGCTCTAAAACCAGCAACAACAGCTTCCATCTTGTGCTACACTGAAGAACCAAAACTAAATGACTAACTACAGGCTCTGCTCCACTAACAGTGAAAGTAAGACTTTATGCAAAGTGTCTGTGACCTTTTACATTGAAGTGAGTTTGATATTACAGTAATGCTGACACTTCTAAATTGGAGAGTGAACACCTATCACCCTGAGGACAGTTGCAATCACCCTTTTCATCTTGTACAGTTCATTCTCAATGGAGCTAAACCACAGTGTGACACAGGACTTTAACTCTCCTCTTTATCACTACCACTACAGGGGAAAGAGACAAAGATTTGCTAACATAAACTTAACTATATCGGGTGTTTGAATTTTTATTTGATCTGTGTTTTACTAGTAGCCACAATTTCTCTCTGAACAACAGAAAATGAGGTCTCTGGTGGTACCAGCGTTCTCGTCTCTGTGGTCGACCCTTTAATGTTCACACCACACCCCATGCTATTGTCCAGCCCTGCAGCCAGAGTGGCCTTCCCCAGCCTGGTCACCCGTTTCCATTTATCTGCTGGGATAACTATAAAAATCTGTCAGGAGCAGGGTGGGATTTTTTTTTCGCTCAGCTCAGCCCAGCTGGCAGATTGAGAGCCCCCTGTAATGCACAAGTCTGTTTTTATTATTCTTGCTCGGGGAACACTATTTCATCAAGTGCATGATTCCACAGAAGAGAGAAGATAGCCCCAGCCTGGCTATATTTCTTCCAATCAAACATTCCAAGGGGAAAAAATGAGTGGGTGCCATCAAATCCCAGAATAATGCTGCCAGATTTTATGTAAAAAGAAGGACTGATGGACAAATACAGGAAGGCAAGACAAGTTTAATGACGTGTGTTCAGGAGCTGAGATTGGAAAACTGACAGAGAAAAGCAGCCTCTTTGCTGGAATATAAATTGTTGTGCGCTGTAAAAAGGCTTTTATCTGGAGTGAATATGGGACGAAATACACAGGTCAGGGTTAAGTCATTTTCTCCGGCAAGTTAAGCGAATAATGAAGGCGAGCCCGCGCGGAGAGGAGCACTGCTACTGCCAGTTTGTCTTCATTTATTATGCCAAATCTCATGATTTTGGCGTTGGCGCAGTGAGTGCTCTGGCGCGCACCGGTGGACGACATATCGCTTAATTTACACAAGGTAATGAAAGCAGGGAATGGGAGGACAAAACAATTTACCTGCTGACACGGGAAGAAGTGATTTGCGAACATGGGGGGTGAGCGAAAGAGCAGGCAGAGGGCCAGGGCCGAGGGGCGGAAGAGGAGCAGAGATAGGGATGAGGGGAAGGAAAGAGGGAAAGGGGGGGAGGCATGGAAGAATAAAAGACAGGGAGGTGGAGGGGAAAACAAAAGGATGAGGACGGCTTCAGGTGATGATGATGGCTTCGATGAGGCAACAGTAAACTCTCACTCGGTCTCTCCCTCCCCCACAGACAGACACACACACACACACACACACACACACACACACACACACACACACACACACACACACACACACACACAAATACGTGCAATCAGGGGGCGAAATTGACCTCAAATCTGGAGGGTCTGTGCTGACAAGGCCCTTGTTTTACTCCTCCTTTCCCCACCAATTGTAATCACTTCTCAGAGAGCCACTTGTGTGGCAGCAATGGGAGGCTTGAACATCACTCTGGAGCCGCAACAGGTATTTTCACCCAAAGACCAAATGTCTGACTGCTGTCTCACACCAAATTTTGCTGATCAGTTCAGTGATTAATATATTTTTACTCATTTCTTTAATGCATTAACGCAACTTGAGATGTTTAGGTTGTGGCGGGCTTAGTTTTAAAGCTACAAGAAGGGAAGTGAAGATACTGGCATCATATGAAACTATAAAACCTAAAGAATCCATTGGTCCCAAGCTTGTCGCGAAGGAGGCTAAATAACGCTCCAAACTAACGCTAAATTTTGGCGAGGAAAAACTGGCATGGCCATTTTCAAAGGGGTCCCTTGACCTCCATCTGCATAAAACAAGCATATTTGCCCACTCCTATGTTGATAAGAGTATGAAATACTTGACAACTCTCCCTTTAAGGTACATTTTGAACAGATAAAAAATGTGTGATTAATTTGCGATTAATCACGATTACCTATTTTAATCGATTGACAGCCCTAGTATTTTTTAAATTTGTCTTGCATCTGGCATCATTTCAGATTTAAAAAATGAGGTTTATCTGCCCTGCAAAGATGTCACTTACCAGCATAATTTGCTCTGTATCCACATATATTGGAAAGTTACCCAAATTAGGATTACCACACAAATGATCCAGATCTAAATTTGTGCTGTCAACAGCCAATCACTCCATGGGTGCATTAAAAGTGCACGATTGGCCATTCAGCTGATGGCCTTCCACACAAAGAGTCTAGCCGAGACTCCCTGACAATATGGCCAGAGCAGCACTGTAATTTTCCAATCACTAGCCCTTCAGGCCAGGCCACTCCTTAGGGCAGTAAGATCAGATGAGCTCCGGCATTTTCTTTTGTAAGAGGCCAAACTCTATTTGTCTGCTCACAGGAACAAAAACAATCAGGGGGCCGAGAGAGACCGGCTTTTTGGTCTCTCTGGAGATGGGCCAAAGACAGAGCAGCAGGAGGAGGAGGAGGGGGATGGAGGTGGTGGGGGGAGGGACAGTGGGGTGACACAGATAACCGAGTCTCCCCCCTCCCTCCCGCCCGCTGTGGGTGGTTGGTTCTGGTGATGATGAACGGGGACGCGGCTCAGCACCAGGTCCCTGCTGTCAGGGCTCTCCGCAGGACGAGACAGAGAGAGGAAGTGTCACTCTCGGCGGGCCTGCTGGGCCAACCTGGACTCTGCTGAGTCCTGCTGCTCGAGTCTTCACAACAAATCAAACACCATAACACCCCCCCATCCCCGAACACGGCCACACACACAGCCAGGCCTCCGCCACTGTCTGGAAGAATGTGTTAGAAAACATAACCAGCATACTGCATCTGAATATCTGCTTCTGGTTGGTTTAGGGACATTCGGCTGGGCTCTCCTTGGAAGAGAAACGAGTCCTTGGGCTGCGGTTGTAAAGGGTGGGTGGGGGGGCTCCCTGCAGCCTCTCTGTCTTCCACCCTCCCCTGGCCGCAGCTCTCTCCACAGGCTTATTTCCCCTCACAATGAGAGGTGACAGTGAACAGTGGAACTCGTCAGTGTGAATAACACGCAGTCATGCTTGGTGAGACCCTCTGGTGGAGCGCGACACACACACACAGTGGCGCACACACCAAGGCTCAAGGGCCCAGCGGTAGGCACGCTGTCAACCTCAGTGCACTGCCTTCCATTACAGCTTAACTGGGGACAAATTGAGCAATCTGATGGGTTAAATTTGACATGTTTGCCCGTCTGACCCGTGTTTGTTGTACAGTACAATCACTTTCCATAGCTCTATGGGGTGAAAACGGTGAGCTACATGAGTTCTTAATGAATGCAATCAACATAACGTTCAGTCTCGGATCATGACGAAGGTCAGAGTGACGTTTTTCAAAACTCAGCTGAGCTCACATTACTGTGCCATCAGGTCTGTGGTGGACGCATGTCCCTCAGTGATGTGCTGTTCTCTTGAGTCTTGCCGTGTCCTTCAGCGGCACCTTATAAGAGCAGTCCATAACACAACCAGTGGTCAGGCTTAATTTACCCACTTTCTCTGTCCACTGCCCCATCAGCATATAGTATCACATAACTGCTAATGGGCTAATGGAGGGGGGGAGGGAGGGGAGCAGGAGCGAGAGGAAGACAGCGATAGTTAGGGAAATGGAGCTCAGGTTCATCCAAACATTTAATAACTTATCCAATCTGGAGCGTTCACCTCTTACTGGGCTAATTATATCATTTAACTTGCCTGGACGAAGGGGCAAGCGTGGACACTGCTTCTTACAGTGTCATCACATAATTATGACTTATGCCGGCGCGGCCTAGCAAGCCGAATGAAGTCAGCTTGCCATAAATTTTAATGATCACTTAGACAATACGAACAGTCGCAGGGCTTCCTCGGCATTGGCAGGGAGATATGGACGTCGTCATGCAGAAAAGCCGAAGCGTGGAAACACATGGAGAAGAGAAGAGGTAAAAGGAGAGGAGATGCGTGCTACAGGAAACAGAGGGAGGAGATGTTTGTGTGACATGTTTGGGGAAGGTGAGTTTAGACTGGGCAGACTGGATCAGGTTCTGTGGTCAACGGGCTGCTAAGAGGCCAACGTCAGGCTGTCAGAGGGCTAAACACCCGAGTATAGTCTGTTTCAATGGAAAAACAGCAGCTGACACTCAACGCTCGCGGGCCAACTGCTGACCTCATTCTGAGAGTAAAAGGCGCTGGACGGAGGGGAAGAAAGCCTGGCGCGTCCAATATGGAAAGTCCGTGCTTTATTCCTCAGTGCAGCAGAAGTTTCTAATAACTTTCAAAAGTCGGGAAAAAAAGAGAAACGGCCATAATGGTGGGAAAATAGATGGGGCATAATGAAAAGGGCTGAGTGTCTTTTTTTTTAATAGCTGTAAAATGGCTAATTAGCCCTCTATGATTGATCATTGTGGGAGCACGCATTGGGAGGTTTGAGTCTCCTGGGCTTTAATAGTTTTGTGGTAAAATAATTTTACATTTCTGGTGTAATTAAGAAATGTTCTGTGACCTCTGTGACCTTTGAGCGTGGTATGTGGAAATATTTTTACAAGGGGCTCATTTAATGTTGCGTCAGTAAACATTTATTATAAGATATGTTAGCATTTAAACTATGAGTGTAAACCTATACTGCAGAAGAAAGGATATTGATTTCAAGATGCAGGTGGCCTACCCAGATATTCTGCACTTATGAAAAAAGGAGAGCAGGCCAAAGAGAAGCTGAAGCTCTCTTGCACTTAATATTAATGTGTTTTGTGGCTATCCCGTTTCAGGAGGACCCAGGTCCTGCGGTGGAGCGATTGAATGACAGAGATTACCTGTTTGGAAAGCCCCACGAGACAGCTGATTGATAATGCATGACACAAAAATGTTTTTGTTTACCCACAGATATGGCTTTGAGCCGGGTTTCAGTTTCTTGTTTTTTCTACAGAAACCTGATTCACTGGACTGAAGTGGATTGAGGGGAGAGTCGCGGGTCAGGAGGTCTCGACTGAGCGTCGGTTGCGGCATCCGGCTCCGTAGGTAGTACCTTCTCAACCGGGGGGTCGTCCACATCATATTCATCCCATTCAGCCCGTGTTGTCCTAGAGGGGATATAACATGAAAACATAATCTCACACCACAATTTCATTCCTTCAGCAGCATTAGATTAGATTGAAACTTCCCTGCACACTTTCCTGGGGCTGTCAAATGAGCTGTCAGTCATGTGTCAGAGCCGGCCCCTGCTCATCTGCTCTAATACATCACACAGCCTTTTATATGGATCAGTATGAGGGGGACTCTCTACACAAACGCCAGCAGCTCCTCCGCTGGGACGCGGGGTGATTGATAACATTTCCCCAGCTCTTCACACTCATGCCCATTTGTATAGTTGGTTGGAGAAGGGCCCCTGGTGTCCACTGACATCCACAGTGCCCATCATCGCCTCGCGGAGAACATGACATCAGCCTCGGAAACACAGCAACCCGCTCTGATACATGTCAGGAATGGGCAGCTTTCCATTCATAAAGTACAGCGTGACAGCCATTGACAGATCACTTGTACTGGATGCTGATATTTGTATTTCCTGAACAATGAAAGCAGGACGGGAAACTGGCTCAGGTGCCACTTGAAATTAAAGATGTCAGCTATTAAATCAACTATATAACCGCGGTTGATAAATGTTTATTGCTCATTAGTATGTCCGTACAGCTTTAATGCTTTAGAAATGCTCAGCTGCTGACTCTATTCTGAGTGTTGAGATCACTGAGGGGAATCCTGAGCCTGTTTTTGTGTACAGTTATATTGGCATATTGGCCGGGCTAATGGCCACTTGGCACATCGACAGTTATCCATCCCAATCTCAGCCTCACTAATCCAATTGAGGCAACCTGCTTGGCATGAGAGAGACTCATCTGTCTTTACTGTTCATTAATAGGGCTCCTCATCGAGCTCGGAGCCCATTCACATTCCTTCGGATCGGACCGAAAGCGAACCCTATCACTGAAACACTGGAGGTTCAGCAGGGAGGGGAGGGATATATAATCACTTCTGAGATACATAATCACTGCTGTGTGGGGTAAAGTATCAGAAAAATATGAAACCTCCCTAAGGGATGAGCTACATATTTTCACAGACAGTATAAAAAACACTTAGGTATGTGATTCAGCTCAATATCATGACGACCATGCTGTGTTTTTTTTTCAAGCCTGTCTCACTCTGTCCTGAGTAAAGAGCCTTCTTGAGATTGTTTTTTTTCTCTTGCCATGGCAGGGCTTTATGT
The DNA here is from genome assembly GCA_916701645.2 of Sebastolobus alascanus. Classification (NCBI taxonomy): domain Eukaryota; kingdom Metazoa; phylum Chordata; class Actinopteri; order Perciformes; family Sebastidae; genus Sebastolobus; species Sebastolobus alascanus. The sequence goes on from CAKAOJ020000474.1 coordinate 46,421, forward strand.
CTAGCGCTGGAATGATAATAATGTTTCTAATCTTGTTACATTGCACACAGAATTGTCTTCTATGTTAATGATGGGCCGGCCCCCTCCCTGCTCCACTGAGATGCTTACTTTCAATTTGTGTACTGTCATCTCCCCGCCACACGCTTGAAATTGATGCACCCTCTTCCCTTTAATTAAATCAAAAAACAGTCGGGGGTCCGGGCAGGTGGGGGGGCATGCTCCCATATACAGCCATCACAGAGACCTGGCTGACTCCAGGATGAATCAGGGTTGCTCTTGTTCTTCTTTCTGTGTTGTTTGTGCTGCCAAATTATTGTATGTATGAAATTAACATCAGATTTAAATTACAGGGCACAAAAAAGATGTCAATTAAGTCAAAGAAATTGATTTTTAAATCTTAATCAAATGGTTTTGTCAAGAAAAACTATTTTCTTTTGGGTTCCACTACATTCTAACTTTCTTATTGATTTCAGTCAAAAAGCCAGTGGACATTCATCCTGGTAAATAAATAAATAAATAACAATCCCAGGAATCTCTCTCAGGTAGGTTTGCCCTCGGGCAGAGCTGGAGCCAAAGTCTAAGAAATGAGAGCGTAAAATTCCCACACATTAGAAGGCGGATAATTGGATTTCCTGTGTCCTGTACGGTGGGCGGTGTGGTTCCTGCAGCTGTGACATTATCAAGGTAACATAACCTGAAGGCTGCGGTGTAGCAGCACAGGCCCCGCAAGGCCTGTCCTCCAGTTCCACATCACTGCCTGCTTGGCTATTCATCCTGTAGACCCTGCAAATGAAATTATGGGAGGAAGAGCAAAGGACATTCTTTGGGAATTAATCCCATTTATGCCTAAACCCACTTCAGATTTTTATAGTGAGGCCCTCTTTAGATGTAAGGCACATTTACAATTAGACAAGGCCTTAGGAGGATTGAAAGAAATACTGTGTGTTTGTTTGGCGGGGGTGTAATTTGTAGACACAGACAGGAAATAGGAAAGCTCAGAGAAAAAAAATGAAATACCGAAAAAAATGAAAGTTATTCTCGAAAATCGGTTGTCATTGAAACACATGACACAAACCATCCCTTCGTTGTAATATTACAGCGTGGACAACAACAAACAGATGTGAAAATGTATTAATTATGAGAAAAATAAAAATTTGAATAATATATTATATACTGCTGCTAGATACATAAATCTACAGCAGCCAAAATTAAGATTGGAGTATTTTAAAAAAAATACATATATCAAAAATATTTCCAATTATAAAGGCAGTGGACATATTATATTATAGACACTTACTGTGGTCTCTGCAGTCAAATCCCATGCAGCTTTGACTCAAGCTGTCCTGCACATATACAGTCCACCATAGTCTCTTTTCTGTAATATGAAAAAAAAAAACATAAAATTATAAAATATCCATAATAGTATAAATTACTACTATAATGTTTTAGAAAGGTATTGTACAGTTATCCCTACGTTTTTCTTAAATATCATACAGCAAACCACAACGCTAACCTACATTAACATCACTATAAACTCATTATTGAGGAGGCTACCTACAGTGAATGAATATAGAAATGTGCAGTATTTTTGCAATTATTATTATTAAATTATTATTAAAACTAAAATGTAAGTGTTTATGGTGGAAAATAAAAAATATATATATGTTGTTGACAAGATGACTGACATTTACTTTCTCTGTGGAGGCTTCAGTCTGACAGGTCAGTGCTATTTATTCTTCCACTAATACTATTTTTTGGAGCAGTTTAGCATAACCTAGGACAAGGACAGCCTTTATGCCAGTGCAACAAAGTGGCCTTAAAATTTCAACCTGGGTCACCATGTCAAACTACCTACAATAAAGTTGCAAAAGAAAAGGCTAACTGTCTTTAAAAGTGATGTTTCCATCTTACCTGTAATACAGATGCTCTAATTGTAAACTGCCTTCTTGGTGTAATACTCTGCTTTGCAACTCTAGTTTTACCCATAGAGCCACAGAAACAGCGCCTGACATCAATTAGCCCGTCTGTTTGCTCTGACGATGCATTGCAGATAAACACTGCCCCCTAGTGACTTCACGAGGATACAACAAACTGAAATATAATCCCAACATGGTTTGTTGAAACTAAAGCCTTTTGCTCTTTGGGATTTTTGGATTTATTTAAAAAAAAATATATATATTTTCTTAAACTTAATAGAGCTGTGGGACTTTATTAGTATGTGCTAATAATGTAATAATAACTTTTCTTTTTTATAAAATAGATGATTTGTAATTTTGTTTTCCATCTAGACAAAAAAAGACCAATATATTGTTGTTCAGTTTCACTTTTAAAATATATATAAATAACTGTTTATATATATATTATTCCAAGTATTTGCTCCGACAGAAATATATAAAAAAAAATGCATATTATTTTGAAATCCCTGTACCAAATATTATATAATATTGGGTTTGTAACCTGGAGATACAAACTGGACACACACACAGACAGACACACACACACACACACACACACACACACGCACACTATTAGTACAAGGGCTGGGCTGATTACAGCTCCTTCACTGTCCTCATCAAGACCAGTGCAGACCACAGTCAGAGATGAGAGGCCCCAACACACACACACACACACACACACACACACACACACACTGCACATACAATAATCTGTTCTATCCACTGGACACATACATACTGTACTTATAAACACACACACAAACAAACACACACAAACACACACACACAGCGTACAGCCTCCTCAGGCAGCCTCCGAGCTCAGACAGGTCCCTGCCATTATCCCGTCCTCTACCCTAAACACGCAGTTTTAATTTCAAAGCTCTGATTAGCTGATGATTGCATGACAGCCGCCGAACCAGGTTCCCTTTTCGCCCGGCTCCCAGACTGCAACTCAATCATGCCCAATTAGTGGGTCCCCAAACACTCTCTCTTATTAGAGGACTCATAATCGACTCATTGTGTCCTGATTTGGCAAATAAATCACTCTGGAGGCTGCTGACTCCCCCCCCACCACCACCACCTTCCCCCCCTTTCTCTCTCCCCCACTTCTCTCACCCTGTCTTTCACTGCCCACTCCCCGTCTTTTCCTTGTCCAGGGGTTCAGTGACAACGTTTTCAGGCGTGCTTTTCATTGGAGCTGACAGTTTGAGCAACGCCGTACTCCTTTTTCTTTTTTTTTCTTTTTTTATTCCCCCTGAAGAATGAAGAATAATTTAGCAGCTAAGGCAAGGCAGGCAGCATGCGGGTGTCCTTGTCCTACAAGGTTAAGAATCCATTCCATCTGAGCAAGAAAGGAGTGAATTAAAATAAATGATGGCCAGATATTTATTGCGATTTTGTAGATGAAGCCAAGTCACTCCAGTGGACCAGCGGGGCCCGGGCTGCCAGTGGCTCAGTGTAGCCGAGTGACCTCCCTACCTCTCCCTGCATAACTGGGGAATAACACTCAATGTCATATTACTCCCATCCTGAATTTGATATATTTATATCTAGAAATGCATGTGTTGGGGACATCAGGGTAAAACGTCAAATGAGATAGCAGAACGTATATGAAATTATCTGGTTGGGGGGATGCTAAAAATAATTGTAATTTGATTGAAGGAGGGGAATTCTTGAGAAAACTGAGCTTTGGAGACGCGGACAAGGAGATCCTGAATGAGACAGGACAGGAAACGTGGAGACACAAATGTCCTTCAATGTGGCGACAGAAAAACTCAAGGCCGCTCTGACAGACAGTAAATGTATTATATGGTTTAAGTAAAGGTACAGCCGACTGACTGATATTCATTATCACGTTGCTTATGAATCCTTTAGGAAAAAAATCACACTACATATGAACAGTTGCTGATGTTCTAATAACTGTAGGGGCCCACAAGTTGAAAGGGCCTTCAAAAAATTATTTTTCAGCAGGGCCCGGTGCAAAAATCTTTCCCAGAGTTCATAGCTCCATACAGTTCCTCAGGACAGAGATCCAACATGAGAGCTTTACAGACTCAGCGGGTGGACCAGCTTGAGCCCGGGGGCTTGCGGAGCACTGGGAGGCCTGTGATGTTGCACGCATGCAGGAAACCAGTGGACTGTGATGTAGTGGACTCAGAGTGAGACCCAAAGAGTAGCTTTAGCAACGTCCCACTGTGACGGTGAGCTCCCTCTCCAGGCTCAAACAGCTTCTCCTACAGCAGCAGATCCTGTGAAGTAACCGCAGGATGCTGCTGTCCTTTATCCAAACCAAACCGAGCCTTTCCCCCCTATACATCGTCTCCCCCTCCCCCACTCTACCAAGGGCTATGTGTTTGGTGCGTGTGTGTGTGTGTGTGTGTGTGTGTGTGTGTGTGTGTGTGTGTGTGTGTGTGTGTGTGTGTGTTGAGTGGTCATTAGTCTCTGTTTACAGTGGAGAGAGCCTGGCCAGCTGGCATGTGACGTGTGATGTGCCGCGCTGTGGTCTACCACTGTGAGACCCCCGTGGCAGAGTCGTGGAGGCCCAGCAACCCCCTTCCCCAGGCGGGCCGCAGAGACCGCGGCGAGCCCTCGGCAGATGGAGCCTCCAGCGTTTCTCGACTCTCTTCCACGAGCGAAGAAGAGGTGGAGCGAGCGCTGGAGGTGGGACTGGCCCCGGCCCCCATCACAGATGCCAGGAGAAGTCTGAGACTCTGGCGAGACCCTGCTGGGAGGGGTGCTGGGCCGGAACAGGTGCAATCTCAGCCCCTCGATCCCCTCTGTCAGCACCTCGGTGGTGGAGCCCGCGCTCTCTTCCTGTCCTCGCTCCTTCTCATTCACACACTCGAGAGGTGTTGTGGGGCTCCATCCAGCCCCCTCCCTCCACCCAGCAACAAATCCAGACACCAAAAATCATGCACCACCAGACCCAGCGCTCTGGTGTCTTCCTCTCAAAACGGAACAAAAAATAAAAAGTTCAAAGTACATTAACAGAAGTGTGTTTGTGACCCTCAGAGGGCAAACAGTGGAGTTGTGTTGACTCAGGCGTTTTCCTCTGCTGGCCATGATAAGCTCCTCGGCTGACCTCCCCACTGCCGGGGGGCCAACACAACCACTCTCCCATCAGCCCTTGCTTTATCGCCAGTGGCTACAAGACAAAGAGGTTCTGCTGTATACCTGGCTGCGGACGGCATCCTGCATGATGGAAAGAGTTTATGACAGAGGGGGGGGGGGGGTGTGTGTGGCGAGGCCCAGCAGGCCACCTTGACCTCTCCCTGCTCAGAGGACCTTGGTGAACCCCGTCCCATTGCCCCCAGCCCCCCACAAGCGACCTGGCCACTCCAACCGCCACTGAGTTATTATCATAATTTCCCGGAGAGGCATTGCAGGGCCTCCGCGATCAGAGAGGCATCCGTGTTTTACAGAATGTTTTGTGTTTTATTGCCTTTAAGTCACTCATAGGCCAGGTGAGAGGGCCCACAATGATAAGAAAACCAGTCATGTGAAAAATGAAGGACCTCGCGCACAGGACTGAGAGGTGAGGAAGGGAAATAATAAAATACATGACAAATGTGGAGCTCGACTGTATTTCATGTTCAAACCCCTGTCTCGCCTTCCGACCCTCGGCTGCACTAAAAACATATGAGGGGAAATAATAATAATGAATTCAGTCAATCTCACTGTTACAAAAAGAACAGAAGCTTTTTTCTCCCAGCTCATGGTTTACACTTGAAAAAAAGTGTAAACCCCCTCCCGGGCCCTTTGACAACATGACGGCCGTAAGATGCCCAGGGGCATTCAAAGCTGCCACCGTCCCAGCCATTTCATGTCCAAGCCCACCTGGGGAAAACAAAAAAGAGACTTGAAGCGATAGAATATTAACTAAAGAAGAGAGGGGGAAAATAGCACTGACAAAACTGAAAATACTTTTCAACCCGTCAAACTTTCGGTCTTAAAAAACACCACTTTCATTGTCTCTTTTGTGGACTAATTCCCTCTCCTCTCCCACAACCCCCTGCGGGTTTTTAAAGGTGCAGTATATCTAATGAAAAATAAAACATCTGTTTAATCTAGCTATTTCAAAAGCAAATCCCCTTTTGATCAAAAAATGATATTGATCTGACTGCCTTAGTTGTGTGGCGAGGATTTCTCCTTTAAACTTGAAATATCATGGAGTCTTTGTGGCAAATCAATACTGCGGCTGCTTTTGAGGCTTGTTTCAAAGGGCACAAGACCCATTTGAATATGGTTGATATAGTTGAGCTAAATTAATGTGTAAAACATGATCTCGTCCTGGCTTTTAAAGGGGGATGTCTTTATTTTCTTGCCTTTTTAAACTGCTAATAATCCTCTCTTGACCGCTTCATGGCACCTGACTGATGCAGCGCTGGCTGGGTCGGGGACAGGGAAACTGTGACAGGCACGCGGCCCCTGGTGGAATGAACTGGTCCTAATGTTCCCTGAGCTTTAGCGTGTCTGTCCTCACCCCTCACTCTGTGTCTGCGGGGCCCCGGCATCGGGCCCCAGCTATCTCCACATCTCCCCATTTTCTTTAATTACACCTCAGCATATTGCTTTTGGGCCATATGGAAGGCAGATATTGAGACCAGATAAGATGTATAAACTTCTGTCAACACCACAGCATATTAGGTAGAGCTGGAAGCATATTATCTCTATTCTATCCTTCCAATTAGCGCCCAATATCAAAATACATTAAGGCAAGCCTGTCGACGGGGAGCAGGAAAAAACATTACATTAACGGGGCCTTCGTCCGTCTTTTTTTTATTAAAATTGTATTACTTCCTTGCGTTTGTTTTCTTTGCCACAAAATGATAAGTAATTTCCACCAAGGGACCCAATAAAAACACAGATAAATTACCTATTTAAACTCAATGGCCTGAGAACTCCCTGTGATCAGCTGGTCCACACTGGCCTAAAGGTTTTACAGTGGGTCTTCAGTAACAAACTGCTGCTTTAAAAACAAACAGTGTCGACTCACACGAGAAAACTTCTTTTCCTACATAAACTCTGAGATTTGGTGTGCCACGGTGTGCCATCAAATCAAAGGATTTTAAACACTGTGTCATTACAGGAACATTTTGAATGAAATATCGGATTACAGAAGCATGCACTGGGGCAACATGGATTTTTTACAGCAGTAATGGCTCCATTATTTTAATAGAAAAATGTCAAGGAAAAACAAATTACACCCTAAACCCATGTGAGGCCTGTATCGTCTGATCTGATATACACAGCATCAACGTGGCCTCGGACTCAGCTCACCTCCCAGTGACACCATGTTCATCTGAAAGCTACCGCCATAACCAAAAAGCTCTCTGAGAACACAAGTGTCTTCTTCACTAGAAATAATGTACATATTGTGGCTGTTTTGACGTGATTGAATTCGCAGCACCCAGACAGTGAGAGGTCATCGTGAGCCTCGCTGCAGCATCAGGATATATACTGTATGCACTGGGAGACACGGAGAGAATAAAGGAGAAGAGAGCGGCAGGATGAGGGAGTAGAGAGAGGTCACTTTGAGAAGCTGGATGCAAGCATATGCCAAACAGCGTCTCTCTCTTTCTCTAATCCCCTCTCTGATCCACCGATGCTCGGGCCAATCATTTGAGGCCGGCCACAACCCGTGATCGCTGGGCCCTAATCTGAGTCCTCGGCCCGTCCACAGTCCACCTCAGACAGCACCGGCCGGCTGCCAGCAGAGGAGTGGCAGGCTTAGCCTTCTCCAGAGAGACAGCTAGAGGTTGTCTCTACATGGATGGGCACTTCGCAGCTCGGCGGGGGCGGGAGGAAGGGGCAACATAGCAGCTGCTCGGGGCATATGGGCAGAATTCATTAAGTCTGGCTAAATAAGCCAATTGTGGAGGCGGTAAAAAAAGTGTGCGTTTGTATGTCTGATAGAGAAACAGAGATCAGTCAGTGCATTTGAGCTCTCAGCTCAAATATTCTGCCACACACACAAATATTCTGAGCACAAATATCCCGTGTGATAGCTTCGTCCTGAGGTATTACACTTGATGAAGTTGATTCAAGGCCCATCAAATGAAAAAAACCTGGATCTATTTGTGATGGGCAGTGATTGAGCTGTTAGATGCATAGATTATGTGTCCTTGAGGACTTTGCTGTGCATCTACAAATGTCATGAGACCGCTCTCTGCCTCAGAAATAAACCTAATCACAATCTGTAAATGTTACAGCTGTTTCTCTAATAGACCTGGCCTGACTTTGGAGGCCTGCATTTATATTCACACACATGAACCAAAGACAAAACTGAATGCTGATACATGCGACCGGCACATGTTGAAGGCGCGGTATACAACGTAAATTATATCAAATTCTGCGCAAAAGTGTCAGAGCCGATGTTGATTTAAATTCAGAGCTGAAAACATGCGTATCCTGTCCTGTGTGGCCTGTTTTGTTGGCTCGATATTCAGTGTTATCACATTGTTGTGAGGAATTTGTGTTATTTCACTTTAAAGAGCACACACCTGACACCAGCTGCTGTCTTGTTCCCGACTTGCATCCATTCCTCTTTATCCAGTAAAAGGTATAATGTATGCTAATCCCCCAGGTGTCAATAGGAACTCTGTTCAATGCATTTGAGATAATAGTGAAGAAGGGGTTGCTCCTATCGAAGACCTGGAAGATAAAGTCAATGGCACAGTCAATAACAATAAGGTTGTAGGCTTTAATGAGGAATGTTAATTTGAACACAATCAACTGGATTTCAGCTTAGCTGATTATCAACCTTGGACTTGTATGAGGGTGTTGATAATGCTGGCAGTACAGGGAGGGCATTTTTATCTGTGACAGCTTTTTTCAGAGGAGCTTTTCACACAAAATCAGTTTGCCTTTGAGCTGTTTAAGTTAGAAACTAACAAACAAAAAAGGGTGAAATTCCAAAAACCTAAACAAAGACGGGGTAAGACAACACTGCTCTGTTCACTGCACAGTGAACTTTATTTAGGAAATACAAGTATATACACTTTACAAAATATAAAATCTGGATAACAATCAGTAATTAAAGTTACTATAACCAAAGTCACTGGCCCTTCTGTGTAATGGACATTCACCCAGTTCCCACTGGAGCCATTTAAAGTCCCAGTCCAAACCTCGTCCTCATGTTACAGGCAGCGCGGACTGCTCCTCACTCTCTCCTTGATCCCATTCCATCAGCAGCTCTGAGGACACCTCTGTAAACAGATGATCCCAGTCCCAGCTCACATCATCCTGCAGAGCAGAAGAGGGGGAGAAAAGAAGAATTAGAGGGAGAAATACCAAGAAAGAGAGCACAGGGAACAGAGGGAGCAACGAGAGGAGAATGGGGGAAGGAGAGCAGAGGGTGTTAATGTACACATCATAAATCTTGATTACCTGGGAGACAGAGTGGCAACCTCCCCTGGTGCTCCAGAAACAGCTGGACGGGCATTCGCTGGGAGCTCACAAGCTATATTTACTAAAAACTCACTCACCTCTTTCACCTCCTGCTCCGGCGCTAAAACCTTGGTGAGGAGCTTCAAGTCAATCTCTCCATCCTGAGGAAAGATCGCAGTAAAATTCACTTAGCTTGCACAAACAGAGCTGATGTTGGTTGCAAAATTAAATGGACCACCTTGACGAGAATATAAAAATAAATGTCCTTGACTTACTAAGGTCTGGAACGCAGAATAATACTTCAGATCATTGTCCAGATCTCTGTAGGTCATTACCCGGTTCACTTGGATGCTAACAGGGTGACAGAAAGTCAGAATAGGCATCTGATACACTAACAGAATTGTATTTCAATCAGGACAACATGTCACAGAAAAACAGTAGCCATCCTTTCACGCTACATGCAAACCAAGACTAAGTAGCTTTGTAGAAGTTTTAAGTTTTTGCACAATGAAGCTCCAAGATTTGAAGCAAAGACCACAGAGAGCAGGAGATGGTTGCCAAGTGGTAAACGCTTCAAATTGAAACCCAGCTGCTTATCTGTGGGTTGGAATTAAGTGGGGGGGCTCTCAAAGTGGCCGGGGCCTAGCAGTGCATGCCAGTCCTACTTACTGCACATTACACGCTACATTGCCCCCGCAATGAGTTCAATGTGGATATTATCTCGCACAGAGAGCAAGCCCCAGCCTAATAACCTCCACCGCTGTCATAGCCTTGCTACATATTCGACACATGTCGGCGTGTCTCTCACTGCCCTGTAAATCAAAGGGCCCGGTTAGTAGGGACCCTGGTAACGGAGTTGCATAAATCACACCCAACTGTTATTTCTCCATTTCAGCCCAATAAAGCAAGACACTCTGCAATGGCACGAGTGGAGGACAGGTAACCATCAAAGTCACCAGAGCAGGCTACTGATCTAGTGTCCTGTGCACGGACAGAGGTTAACTGTCATACACGGGTCCGTCTGGGGACACGCTGTGTGTATGTGTGTGTGTGTGTGCGTGTAAATCTTGAGTGATAAGGATGAACTTCTAAAAGTTTAAGGCGTCCCTGCCGTACCTTGGTGGAGCTGCAATTTGCATGGTGAGATCTTCTTCCTGTACGTCTTCAAGGTCTGGAATCACTGGAATATCTGAAAACCAAAAAAAAAAAACAAAGACCACAACATTTTACAAATGACTTGATAACATTTTAAAAAGTGTGAGAAAAATTTGAGGAAATCTGATTGGCAGCCAAATGACAGAATCATTTATGAAAAATACAGCAAATCCCCTGAGAACGGCTGCTAGAAGTGCACATTTCTGTGTGAATATGTGTATGTGCGACCGCGTCTGTGTGGCACTTCCTCCCCTCCCTCTCTCTAGTTACATCCTCATAAGAGCTGCCCTGTCACAATAGCCATGCGGCCATGAATATTCAAAAGGCGAGGCGGCAGCTCTTCCTGCTGTGAGAGGGGCGCTGGCCAGGGGCTCCCCAGAAAGCACCCCCTGCTACCTTAGCATTTGGGCCCTGTCAGCGCCGCCCACCCCCAGGACCCGCAGTGGCCGGTAGGCCGACCTCCATGTCCACTCTGCCACTCCGACTGGGGCGGCATCCAGCCATGTGCAAGAGTATTTGCTTGCGGGCCCATCTGTGTGGGGTCGGAAGTCACAGTGCGGCCTGGCAGGGGCTGCGGTGCCAGGAGCCGCCAACCCGCTGCTCAAACAGTGGGAACCCACTTTAATTGGCAAAACGCAACAGGACAGAGGATGGCTCCACTCCCAAGAAGGACAGGGTAAACTTTCACAGCATTTTTCAGATGGACATTTGTTGGAGCAGGGAAATAAAAGAGGCATAATAAGGGATATACGTATAAAGACTGGATGAATATGAGCTAAATAGTTGATAATGAATAAAGAGACTGATTGAAATGTGTTCAAAGACTTTCATAATAAGTCCATTATTGTGACATTTATCATCTAAAGGTTACCATACAGCTAAAGAAGAACACACAACCAACAATGAGGGAATAAATGGTCCTCTTTTTTTTTGTTTTATGATGTCAACAGTATACATTTTTTTGTCGTACAGAAAGTTGCCAAAAAACTTTATTGGCTTTCTATCTGCCCTTACAGCAAATGTGTTAACTTTGGGTGTGATGTGGATTTCCTGAACCATATTTTCTGTGGGGGGGGCAGCAGGCTGCACATCCTTATTAGCTCGACAGCTGAGCGTTGACAGAGAGAGAGACACAAAGAGAGAGAGAGAGTGGAAGCAAAAGAGAGAGAGGAACAGAAAGATACTGAGAGAAGAAAAAGAGCAGAGAGAGCTGGACTGCACGAGGAGGGTTGTCAGTAATCTCTAACCACAGTACTGCGCCCGGAGGGGAAAGTCAATAGAGGAGCTAAATAGAGGTGAGGAGTTGGAAGTGTGCATCTGATGTGAGGAAATATCTTGGCATCTATGTCACCATTCCTTCAAAATAACTCCTGAAAATAAACTTTGAGTTGGAGAAACATCGATCTTTCATGGAACACTACATTTCAGGTCTCAATAAAAGTTATGAACTGTTGAGGATGAGGAGAAATTATTTTTGATTCTGAACATATCTCAACTTGGTCAAAACCTGACCTATCAACTTCTAGCAGATAACAAAAGCTCCCCCTCTGTTGATAACTTATTTCTTTCTCTTTTTTAATTAAACCAAATTAAAAATGCCACGCTCGTTTAGCCGCTGACAAGATTCATCTGTGTTTCTGATATCCAAATAAATGCGGGCGCGGGTATTTCATATTCATGAGGCCCCGGTGACACTTTGTCCTCTCATTTACAAAGCACAGCGTTCAGCAGAATCCGTCCCCCCTGGACCCCCAATCAAATTTAATGGTCTTAGTGCAATGACATCAAAAAGCCTTGCCGTCCGGCTCTTTGCAAACAGCTTCCTGGGTTGTCTCTCTGTCCACACACACGCTTTCTCATTTCAGCCAGTAATGCACTATTAACACACTCTGTGAGAGTTCAATGTGAAGCACAGAGGCATATGTTGTCTATATGCAAAGTCTATTATTAAGTGAAAGAAGGAACAACATTTTTAAACGAGCTTCAAATTCAACCCATTACTGGAGGTCAAGCGGGGCATCAAAGCAGCCGCAAACAAGGCAGCGTTTTCTTCTGACGCAAAGGGCAGCTCCATCAGGAGGAGCTCTCTCTCCTCGGCGCGGCACACATTACCTACACCCGCTTCCTTCCCTCGGCTGGACATGTATCAAGGTGGCTTTTGTCTGGCAGCGAGCAGGCCACGTGCGGCTTCCTCGCTGAAGCATGTAAATATCAAAAGGGGATAATTTGCTGTGAATGTAGACACACTCCCGGCAGGCACACGCCAGTCAGCGACTTTGGAGAGCAGGACGTCTCTCCACATCACCTGGGCTCCTATAATCTACGCAGGGGTCCAGTCAAATGATTACCTAGGTGCAGAATCCATTTGAAAGGCTTATTCAACACATCACCGGCTAAGAGTGAGACAGTGAGACATGAAGCAGATGAGTGTTTTTGCGATACTGGTGCTATTTTAAGTGACCAGCAGGAGGCTGTGGGGGCAGCTGATGGGAAGATGGGAGCAGGGGACTGGGCTAGCCTTCTCTCTCTCTCTCTTTCTCTCTGTGCTTGTAGCCAGTGGACATAAGGGATAAGGGTAGGGGACATAATCAAGATCGCAGGGGCTATCTCACTAACCCTCAGCACTGTAATTTCCAATGCCCCTGCCTCCGGCTCTGTATTAAGAGGTCTCCCTCCACAGAGTAATAATCTTTCCGGCGGCATTAACTGCAAGAGAACCAAACCTCTGGACTCTTCAATTAACTGGCCGTTTGAGCCAGAGCATACTAGACAGTCACAGACAATATGTGTATGTGTGTACATTAAATGTAATAGAGACGTACAGTATTTGAAAAAGTTTACAGTACTTTAAACCCTGCAGTTCATGATTGCAATTCATTGCGATTTATCAATGCATATGAATTTCATTTGAGAGGTTTATAACACAATATAATACTTTTTAAAATGGTAATTTTACCATTTGCAACAAAAAGCACTATCGAGTAAGACTCTGAAATGTAAATAAAATACAATATTGAAGGGATATATTGCACCATTTATATTTGGGCGGACTTGTAATTAATTATTATTGTTTGCTAAATCTCCATATTTCAATAATTGGACGAACTTTTTAATCATTGTTCACAGTTCTCATGAGAAAATTATTTATATATTATAAAGTTGAATATTTGAATAAAACACTAAAAAGACATTTGACTGTGATAAACAAATTTCTTTTTCATTTTGTAATTCATCCCATATTTTTAGCTTGTTTTGAGTGATATAAATTATTTTCATTCCTATTGTAATTATTATTATGTGTGTATTGCGCAGGGCTGTCAATCGATTAAAATATTTAATCACAATTAATCGCAAGATTGTCCATAGTTAATCGCACATTTTTTATCTGTTCAAAATGTATCTTAAAGGGAGATTTGTCAAGTATTTAATACTCTTATCAACATGGGAGTGGGCAAATATGCTTGTTTTATGCAAATGTATGTATATATTTATTATTGGAAATCAATTAAAAACATAAAACAATGACAAATATTGTCCAGAAACCCTCACAGGTACTGCATTTAGCATAAAACGATATGCTCAAATCATAATGTGGCAAACTGCAGCCCAACAGGCAACAACAGCTGTCAGTGTGTCAGTGTGCTGACTTGACTATGACTTGCCCCAAACTGCATGTGATTATCATAAAGTGGGCATGTCTGTAAAGAGGAGACTCGTGGGTACCCATAGAACCCATTTTCATTCACATACTGTATCTTGAGGTCAGAGGTCAAGGGACCCCTTTGAAAATGGCCATGCCAGTTTTTCCTCGCTAAAATTTAACGCAAGTTTGGAGCGTTGGTATGACATGGTTGGTACCAAGGGATTCTTAAGGTTTTCTAGTTTCATACAATGCCAGTATCTTCACTCTAGCTTTTGAGCCCGCTAGAAATCGCAAGTTGTGTTAAAGAAATTAGTGGCATTAAAACGAATTTGCGCGTTATTATAATTAATTTTGACAGTATTGCAATACTCTCAATTTAGAAATATGATGATGGACTTTTTTTAAACAGCGTTAGCTGACTGTGAATAAAAGGGTTTGAACAACATGGCATTTGTTTATTTCTTCATAAATGGCACTACTCAATGCTACCTGAGGTACTGATGTGTGTAAGTCCTTCAGTGTTGTCAACTGAGCATTTCATGCTGCTAACCTATTTCTACTAAGGCAATTTGCCCCTATTTCCCCAGCTGCCTTGCGCCGCAAAATAGAACAATTATTCTAGGCAGGGTTTAGCTGAAATTTCCCCCTCAGACCTGACATTGTTTGTGGTGCGCAGAGTTGGGCCCTCAGGTGACTCGGTTACCGCTAGATCTGTATTCAACAGCACCTGCCTGACACGTGTGTGTGCATATGTGTGTGTTTGTGACCAACTGTGTCGCTCTACAGCAGGTGGTTAGGGAAACACTTAAATCCTGCCAACACCTATAGATCTAAACTTATTCAATGAGCATATTCAGTTGTCGTTTTCATCAAAAGGGCCATGCTTATATGGTGTCACGCGCTGGTCAAAAAGAGGAACACAGCGGCAGAGTTCTAACACATGAACCCATGCTGGATTCAAGGAGAAATATGGTGTGAGCATCAGAGAAAAGCGATGATCTGACTGCCTGCTTATCTGCTCTACTTCCAGAGGATGAATGTGCCGGGGAGGCACTGGAGGGCTCCTCTTTGCCCGTGAGGAGAGACACAGAGTGGGGGATAGTGAGGGTGCTCTTACCTCCTTCATCATCTGATCCCTGGGGAGTTTGTGGTCGCAGGCGGCGGCTGTAGAAACAGGAAGTGCGAGAGTATGAACTTTTCGTGCTTTCAAAATGCAGCCCGACAGTGAGGTCATCGCAGGGAGCGAGTGAGGGCTACTTTGCTTTGATGATGGGCCTGTTTTTTGTCTTGTCTTTCTCTCGTGGTAGTCGGGACACTTGTTCGGTCTGCTACAGTGACTGGACTTCTGAACAGTAGTCTCTGCCAAAAGATGGTGCTATGAGACGCTGCTGTAATGTCTGGGTGACCAGCCTGCCAGCCTTTAGACAAGATCACCTCTAGGATTTAAAAAAAACAAACCCAGTAGGAGCAGCACTCTGAATAAGTATTACTGAGACAAGAGGGCAGTGACAGAAGCACAACATAAGGGATTTTTCTGCCGGGTAACAACTTTACACACAAAGCATTCTGTCTCACTACAGCCATTCAGGCACCGGGCTCCAACTGCGATGATGAGTAAAACACAGACGACTTCGTCCTCTACCTGCCTCTCCTCATGATGTCTATTCTAGTCACAGAGTGATGTGAGGGAGGGTGAGGGGGGGAAAAAGATAGAATAACAGGAAAACTTGGCTCCTAACAGCAATAAAAGTGATGACAACTCAGTCACGCTGTGTTTTAATCATGTTAAGTGATTGTTCTTGGAAGGCAAGGATTAGTTGCAACCAAGGACAATCTGAAAGTACAGCCCTATTCCCACTTTACTGCAAAGGGAACAAACGTTTAAACTGACCTATTTTTATCCATACACACAAAAATGGAAATGGCATTGAATTCAATCAACAACAGCAGGAATACAATGAAATGCGGATGTGGCCGAGTAAACTTACTCTTCCAGGTCTTCAGCTGCAGGCCTTCTTGAAGATCTGTATAGCAGCAGAAAAAAAACAAATGTTAGACAAATAATTAAAAGACACACTTGTTAGATTACATTTTTCCTTCCTTCAAAATAACGGTGAGCATAAAACTCAAAGATATATATATTATTCTTATTCCTGGCACAGTCCTTAGAGGCATTATAATGGACACATCCTCTTCATCTGTATCTAATGATAGTAATTCCGCTATATCAGACACATAGTTGTGTCTTCTCCTCTCCTCTCTGTTTTCTCAGCCTCGTCTCCTGCTGGATCATGCAGCTATTTTCAGACTTCTCTCCACTTACACGGCTCAGCTTGAACAGAGCATGCCAGACACCAACATACTGTGTTTTGACACTTCTCTGCCCAAACACGGTATTTTTAGCATTCACTATCTTTTTTAAGAAAGGTAGCAATCACGCCAGACATCAAAGGAAAACAATATTATTACCTGAGCAGTATTTCACCATATCAATCATCATATTACATAAGAAAAGAATAAAAGCAGTGTAAAGTTTTGGTGTGTTTTAATTTGTAGCCTAAAAATGTGTATAAGAGGTTTTAATCTTTTTTTCATGATGCAAAATGTTTTGCTAGTTCTCCTGGTTGAGTAGTGCCCCCTACTGGTGTTAAAAGTAACACATCCAGTATTGCAACAGTCCTTTCCTTGCTGTCATTTTTATCCTTTCATACTGACAAAAATCAAGATTGCAGACATGCAGTATTAATTGATATTAAATAAATTCATACTTTTAAATAGATGTATAAATATACATGTATCCAAAAAATAAAAAATAATAATAAAAGAGGTGCATATCATAATATGTAAGCACCAATGTTGGGATTAAAATCACTGCACACTAATGTCAGTGTTCAGAGGCTCCTAAAACAATGAAGCAGTAGAGACATCACTGGAAAGGCAAACCCCCTGTGAACAATCATGGCAAATAAATTAAAGCTTCTACATTAAAATGAGTACCTCCAGTCCCTACTTTTAGTTCACCATAAGAGGGATCCCTCGCTCTTCTGGAGGTTACTTCCTTTTTTTTCTATTAAAGGGTTTTTCTGCGGGGGGTTTGCTGAACAGTTTGCTATACGGACTGTAGAGCCTTTAAGGCTAATTTGATGTGGGACTTTGGGTTATATAAATAAAATTGACTTGACGAGCAGAGCAGACAACATTTCAATTCAGGCAAACAAACTCATCAACTCAAAAAGATAAAGCTTGCACAAAAATATTGCAGATATCACGCCTTAGAGTAGTGTCCCCTTGAGTAGACGGGGAATACCATTTTACATCACACAACATTAATCTGAACACATGCAGACATTTAAGTTATGATGTGTTTGTTATGTGTATCAGAAAATGTGGATTAATTAATCTATTTATTTTTTCAAGGGGAGACCCAAAATAAAAGGAAAGAATGACAATTAGCTACCCAATTCTCAGCTGTCTTATCTATGCTGTGTAGACCAACAGTGTTGAAGGTACTAGAGTCCAACCAGGCAGGGCAGAGAGGAGCTGAGGGAGCCTACCTGCCTGCCCTTGGACTGTGTCCTGTCTGGGGGGCGGGGGTGGCGACACTTAAGACACATTACAGGCCCCTTGATTAAGACTCATGTAAGGCAAAGCGATAGACATGGTAAAACTGTCTGGAAAAAGTTGTTAGGGATAAAATATATTGTGACAACCTGGTTTCAAAGGTTCATCAATAAACTGACAGATCATTTAGTGTCAATTAGAAGTGATAGATCGACAAATCCCGGGATTTCTGCGCTGGGATTAGTGGGAGGAGGGCGGCGGTGATTGAGCATGAGGGGTGACATTGAAGGGAAAAGTCCTTGCCGGTTCCAGGGGGGACCATTACTTACTTTGTTTCAGAGAGGATCAATGCGCGCGCAAACCCCTTTTACACCTCCTGTATTTCAATCGCTTCGAGACTGAGAATCAAGCTGGGTTACGCAAAAAAGCAGAGAAGCGACACGCTGACCTTCTGTGAGAAAGGAAAGATCTATTGGGTTTGCTGTTTTCCCTGCTTGCACTAACGGTGCAGTAAACTACGCAAATAAGCACAATTGACTCAGCCTGTTCACTTCAATGCATCTGCTATGCTCTCACCTCCCCTGAGACTGGAAAAAAAGAAGCACAGTGGCAGGTGGAGGAGAAAACAAGAGAGGTGGTTCTACACTACAATAAAAAGTCTCATGTTAATTTAGTCATGTACAGTATTTAGATGTGTTAGTTGTAGGTGAAGGCTTTTGGCAAACACCTTCCATCTGTTCCAAATATTTCATGAATTCTCCATGTTGTGCTCCCCGTGTAAAGAGCAGACTGCGGTGGTAAGGGGTGATTAAGTGGCTTGAACCCCCGTGATGAAGTGGCTAGCTGACTAACAGTGCCCTCCTGTGGCTGATGCATTAACCATGTCAATTACCGCCTTGCTCACAGATGAAGACGAATGGAGAGTTGCCCGCTCAGACAGGCTCCCTCTAACCTTGTTGATTCACAGCCTGAGTGCCAAATATGCACTGATAAATAAGCTCATTCAACAGCATGAGAGTTCATTAATAACACATAACCCAAAGACCACGGCTCGCGGTCCCCGCCTTCGGTGTGGCCACGGGACACGGAGGAAAAAGGTGAAGATACGTACTTGGCAGAACCAGACCCGGAGCTTTCTTCTGCCCAGCCACCCTGCCGCCGGGCCGGTTTAGGAGGAGGTCCCTGGAAGAAGAGAACTTTAATAGCAAACAGCTTCATTGAATGTTTACTCACTCACATAGAGGATAAATAAATCAGATTTGTAACTGTTATTAGGCTTTAATCTTGAAAAATTGAGCACAAAAATATCATGTTTGTGTTAAGATATAGCTTTAAGTTTTGTGATAATTATAGGGCTCATGTGTTACAGCAATACCAGTTTGATATAGTGGTGAATAGGCTATATTGTGATGTACAACATCAGTTTTTAAAGTGGAAATGTGCCAGTAGGTGACCCTCTTGTCTACAACAACAGAAAAAGCAGACCCTTTAACTTAGGATAAATGTAAAAGACAATAAAATACAAGTTTAATTGTCCTGCTAAAGAATGTGGGGAGCATTTAAACCAAAGTTTTCCTATATTTAAGTTACAAGCTACCAAAAAGTACAGTTAATAACATGCCCGGTACGTATGTGCTGCACAGTCATATACACTCCATTGTTTTGTTTATTATTATGGTTTTCAATACCGTCCATTTCCAGCACATACAGAGCAGAGTGTGGGAACTGCCAGGATCTGCAAGTCTGACCCTAAAATAGATCCACAGGAAAAAAATGACCCTCTCCCTCTCATTCTTTGATTCTGAAAATAGTAAAACGAGTATGGTTCTCGATCCTGAGACCGGGACCCTGAGACCAGCACTTGAATGAATGAATTCCTCAGAGCGCACGAGGGTGGGCACTAGACAAATGAATTAGGGGGAAAAAAAAAGGCACAACATTTCTCATTACTAAATTGGGTCTGCAGAGGACAAAGTGCTCGTGAAGAATTTCTTTCGTTTATGATGAAAGAGGAAATAATCTTTCATGGCTGGTTCCTTCACCAAAGCCATTTATAAATCTGAATGTCACCATTAAGCAGGGCAGAGGGAGGGGGAGCCACTCGGCTCCGCTGTATATTACCATTAATCGAGAGAGCTGAGGCTGAACAGGCTCCCTCAACTTTGTGTAATTAGTAACTGTCTCTTTATTAAGAACAAAGGGGATTACAATAATGACAATTGAGTCATTTTAAGCAACAATGAAAAAATTCCTTTGAGCGATGCTCTGATGTTTAACGTTTGGTATTTCTGACAATGAACAATTTTCATGAGAGACAAGATAGTACGGTCAAGTGTCTCTGAGTGTAATAAATACATCCTGTGACAGTTATTTCACTCTACAAAAAACAGAGAGGACCATAAGTGTCCTGAGAAACAAAACAAATATGTGCCTGGAATTCTTCATGACCAAATATGAACCTCACAGTTGTAGTAAAATAGTTATGGCTGTTAAGGCAATTAGCTCAGCTCTCGTAGTTTCTAATTTAGGACTCTCTGATGGTCTCCAGGGCGAGGGACTTGTGGTGGCCAAACCCTACGAGTCCATAAAAGCAAATGAGTCTTTGTTTAAAAGGATGTCAGGAATGTGACCAATCAGTTGGGTATTTTAGGCAGAAGAGGCCAGGGTTGATAAACGAAGACTGCAAATAAACCCACCCAGTCGCACGACACTCTGGAAAAATGTATTGCATGTGCACAGCAGGTCAGAGAGGGCGCGAGAATACTGGTTCATACATTAGGGAAGTTGGCCTAATTTGGCAAGATTAGCCTAAAGCAAAAGCATCGCTGGAATGTTTTGCTTTGGGAATGTTGCCTGGTTTACAGTTTGCCAATCCAGGCGATGTGACTGATTCCATAAATGCCAAAGATAGCTGAGTGAAATTATTTGGTATTTTTCAACTGTCACTTCTGATTTGACTTCTCTCATATATTTTTGCCCTATATCTAATCTAAATTTAGCACCAACATGTTTTAAGAGGCAGACATCACTGAGAAAACTTTACGACGACATTTCTACTAAGGCTTAAAGTGTTTCATTACACAGTAGGCAGTATAAGGAGAGGATTTATGAAAATTGTTTGTAGTCATGGGGATTTTAGTGATGTAATCTGCTTGCTTTCAATTACACAATTTACAAGAGAACAATTAAAAAGCTTTGCAACTCTGAAGTTTAAAAGGGTTTTAGAGCTTGTGTGAAGTAGCACTTCAAAACATTTCATGCATCAGATCCAATACACACAGAACAATAAATGAAGAGCAGCTACACTTTTGGAATAGTGACTGTCTATGCTTTAAAACCTGCCGAAGTAGGAAAGTGGCAACTCAAATGTCTCTGCATAAATGAGCACTCCATTAAAACTTTATACCATGTGTGTCACGCTGGTGTTACTGTGTGTGCCGTAATATGAGAGGTGGTGAATCTCAACAGGCCTGGATATCAAATCCAACCAGCTGAACTGAAGCAAACAATCATAGTATCTCATGTTAACCGTCCAGTGTTTGTGAAACGAAGACTACTGTAAATGGTATAAAGTTGATGTCTGTAGCAGCAGAAGCCATGCAAAGTCACTATCGCTGTTTTCATGCTACCTACCTCGTCGTCCTCCTGCGATTCATGTATGAGACAAAACCAAAATGCATATTGATGAAGACTGTTGTGAGGTGAAAGTATAACATGCAACTAACTCTCTATTATCACACGCTCACATACTTCTCCCACTGAAGCAGATGTGGAGGACTTCCTTACGTGACGAGAATCTTCAAACGATGATTGGTCTGCTGCAAGGCGAGCTCTTCGTCCAGACTTTGCAACCTGGGAAATGTGAAGAATTTAAAAAAGGGAAATAGATTTTGATATCATAAAGCCAGAAGCTGGCACTTCCAACGACTCCCAAAGACTCCGGGGTTTCGCTTTGCTTTAACTGTGCCAGCCATCTAATCAGCCAACCAAATGTTGTCTGGATGGACTTCAAAATACAGTAGATCAAGTTATTCCACCTTCATAAACCAACCAAGATTGGTGCTTGGTATGCTTTTGCTTCGTAAATTTGTAAAACTTCCAATTCTGTGAAGTCACACTATGCGGATGTGGCAATGATATTTTTCTTTTTGCATATGATGGAGCATTGTGTATGATTTCCTTGAAGAATGGTGCAACAACTCTACTGAAGGACCATCATTGCACTTTGAAAATAGGGTGTTGCAGTATTATAATGTGCTTTTACCAGTCAACAAATATATTAAATTTGAAATGCTTTTTAGAAATTGATATCATAGTAGTCATAAGCAGAATTTCTGGGACACCCCTGTCATTTGTAGAAAATTGTTTTCTCAAGTGCTGTAAACTAAAATTTTCATAACACATAAGGTCTCGTACCTCACTGACTGATCTGAATTTACCTTTGCGGTAAGTGGAACCTATGTGCTTATTGATGTGGGATCAATAGGACATTTTACAGTATGTTGGTCGAGGAGAAAATGAGTAGGGAAGTTGAACTCTCTCAGGGCAATAGACTGTACTCCTGGTTGGAGAAACAGCTAACCAGGCAGGACAAGATGGAAGAGGTACAATAATCCTTAAATGTTCCAGTGGACATGTTAATGTACAGTACCTCTCCCTTAATAATGTTATTTTCAATTGGAGATGAAGGTGTTAAATGTACATGAATAAAAGGTTGAGTATTCATTCTGAATCGTAGCACTGTATTTTAAAATGTCACTTCTATGACAACACTATTTAAGCAGTGTTTCTCTGTATTCTTTTCATCCATTATTAGAGAAATTGTAAACTTACAAATAGCATTGCAACACTGTCTTACTGTAAACTAAGAGTAGTTTAGTGTAATGCAAATATTTTTAAAGTAAATGTTTTGTTTTCATTGCAAATATGTTAGCACAATAAAAATGAACTTAAAGCAATCGGTACAACGACACTAACAAGCTGGGAGGTGAATGTATCCCCATGCATACTATCTCTCTAGCTGCAGTAAGAATTTCCAGCACTGATCAGAGCTAAAGTTCAAAGAAAAGATAACTTTACACTGCTTTTTATGGTGAAAGGTTGTGATAGCAATTGAATTACAGTATAGGCACACCAGAATATGGATAGTTTGTGGAAGTTTTTCGATTGAGAAATACAGACATCCAGTCTGGTCAGAGTGGGGAAAGAAAACCTGCACAGCATCTGCAAAACACCGAGCTGTGCATGTCGGGAAATTTCGGCTAGCCAGCAGGGCTAACCACTTAGCTAGTTAACGTTAGTTAGCTATAACGTTATATTCAGAGACAAACCTTCCTGCTGCCGTTGCTCAAACGCGGTAAATGGTAATGTCTCTCTTTGCTGGTAACAGGTATGTTAAATAGCCGTCATTCAGACTGGCGAATACTGATGTTTACATTAGCTTTAAAGCTAAGTAGCTAGAAAATAGCCTCGCTGCACCGTTTCAATATGCTCTCAACTCCATTTAAAGCACACAAACTTAACGCTACTTCTGCCCCCTTCACCCTTACTGCATTCTCTGCGATTCAGACTCAGTCACTCACATTTTTTGGCGCTCCAGTATCTCCGAGCTGAAAGTTATCGTCCATTTCTCTCCTCCTTGCTGCAGCCAGGGCAGCGTCTTCTTCCTGGTCGTCAAGCGTCACATGGCAACGCTCTCCATGGTAACGCCAATCAGAGGGAAAGTTCGCCTCCCTCTGTGAAGTCGCGTCAGTAAGTAAATAGATAAACAATAAATAGCTACGACACACATAAAGTATTTATGACACATTGACTATAATGCTGCTGCTGCTGCTGTTGCTGCTGATAATGATTATTCTAAATGCCTCTAAAAAATCCCTAATCTGACAGCCAGGTCTCCTGGGATAGGACACCAGTGTGTTTGTGGAGGATTAGAGGGCTATAGTGGCCCATTATGTCACCAAAATGCAATCCTCAGTGTCGCCATAAGCCAAACACTCAAAGACAAAGATAGCTATTTAAACTGAAGGATGACACTGCATGATAACATTTGATTTACGAATCAAGTGACTCATTTCCTAAAATTAGAAAGCTCATGCCTTGCACACACACACAGTTGCAGTGAAAGGTCGGACCAATCATTGGCTCAGTGTTGGGTCAAGAATGAGGGAGGGATAGCAGAAAAATGATGTCATCTAAACAAGTTTGCCTTTTACCAAACAAACAGCATCTTTCCCACAACTCCCACGCCTTTGCCATGTTTTCTTCCTCAACTATAATCAAGTATAGGCCCCGTCACATTATCTCGTCTGCTGTGGTGGCCTGCCTCAGTCAATATCCACATTAGTTTAAAAAGGAAAGGAAGCAGAAAGATGGGACCTGAAGTTCCCTCTGATGTCCACTAGATGTCGCTGTTATGCATGTTTTATGTTGCTGGGGAGAAGCAGCTGAACGGTAGCAGCATCCAGCGGATCACAGCAGCTGGCTGGGCTCCCTGTGCACATCCAATATCTCTTTTGTTAACTTTGGCCTTCCATCTGATGTTGATTTTCCTCCAAAACTTTATTTGGATGTGGTCAATATTGCCTAAGGACTTCTAAAATTCCACTCAATGACACCCCAGTGAGGCTAAAGGTCCTAATTGATGGGAATTAGGGGCACACAGCAACACATTGCTTAACTTCAGTCTTATTCATTAAATACTATTGGTATTTGTCCTCATCATCCATAGAGAAGAAAGGAAACAAAAATATTCCATCGACAAATCAGTGCCATCAGTGAGTTTCCTTCTTTATTCGAGAGCGAGATTCTTGCGCAATCACCCATTGCCCAATATTACGCACAGTATCTAAAGTTTGACAACACAGAATTTTCAGTCTCATTAAATGCATTTCAACATAGGACCGAACAGAGGCTATAACTCGCTGCCCCTCCCTCGACAACGTCACAGCTTGTGCCTATAAAGCAGGAGTGAGAGTGGAGAGCGTTTGAGTGTGTTTGAGGCCGGACTGCAGCGAGAGAGCAGAGAGGCGCACCGACTCCATACGCACAAGTGGATGGAAAGAGCCCAATGCAATGGAGAAACTGAGCCGCGGTGCAGAGATCGGAGCCTTGTAAACTCAGGAAGAAGAGAAGAGAGATGCTTGCATGAGATAAAGGGGGAATGAAGAGTAGAATAAAGAGTTTTAATGAAGAGTTGAGATTGTTTTCCAAAATGGCACGGATTTGCTCCCATGCAAATGCGCATTTTGCAAAGATGACATAGCACTTGAGAAAATGGGATTCCTCCAGGAACAGAACTCACTCACGACCTGAATGAAAAGAGAAAAGGGATTCTATTCAAATCGGAATTTAGTTTTTCTTCTTCTTTTACTTGACAAGCCTCGGTTGTGAGTGAACGCAGAGTGAAATATGAATCTGGGAAAAGCGCTCCTGTTTTTCCTCCTCTCAAATTGTGTGACAATGACTTTGTCGCTATCCACTTGCACCACTGTGGACATCGACCACATAAAGAAAAAGCGAGTAGAGGCGGTCCGGGGACAGATTCTCAGTAAACTCCGGCTGACCAGTCCGCCTCAAACAACAGGTCCAAGTCAAGTACCGTTTCAGGTCCTTGCCCTTTATAACAGCACCAAGGAGCTCATTGAAGAGCTGGGGAGAGACAGGCATCAGAGTTGTGGACAGGATAACACGGAGACTGAGTACTATGCGAAAGAGATTTACAAGTTCAACATGGTCAATGGCCCGCCAGAAAACAGTAAGTTCATTGTTTTTGATCATGATTATTCAAGTGTTTCTTATGCAACTTTTCATCCAATAAAATACATTTTGTGTTCTAGATGTGGGTGATTAAAAAACATAGTTGTGATTGGCACGATATTTTGTTTTGCCAGTGCGCCATGCAGCCAACATTTATGCCCAAACTTGATCCAAATGCCTTTGTAAGCTCACTTGTGCCAATCTATGTGCACTCCTAGAACTTTTATCTGGCCTCGATACACAATTATCATGGGTGAGGCAACAATATCAAAAACAGAGATCTGATTTTTCCAGCTGGTGTTTAGTCCACTCGTGTCTGTGCAGCCTTTACGCACAGACGCGCCTGTGAGCAGCGGAGCAGCGCGCAAAGGAGAGGGCAAAGTAAACAGTCTAATTGGAATGAGCACCATTCCTCATACATACCTCACACCAAAGCCATGGGAACTCCAGTCTAAGTCTGACACATTCCTAAGCGAGGAAAATTCTCAGGCAGTTAAGTCGAGTATTTATTGCCAACTCCAATACCTCATTTCCATTTTCTGGCCGTGAGTTCCCCAATATTTTTCATCCACTGTTACGACTCTCTCACTCCTATTTCCCCACTGTTTGTCTCTAGTAGCAAGGAGCCGAGTAGCTCTGTGTTATGATCTAATTCCCTTGTTCATCCATATTGGTATTTCCTGTATAAACTATGGTCCATTGATTGTTCCAGAAACCAGAAACAGAAGCTCACTGAGCAGCAGATTCTCCAGAGAAAGTCCGTTTTTAAGTGGAGGAGTTGGATTTGTGCCGTTTCACGGTCAGAGTGCACGGTGTTACCATTTTGAAATCAACAGGTGTTTATGCTGCTGTGGCTGTGACACTAAGCAGAGCCTCTCTGCCGGTTCCAGCATAAGTCCTGAATCAAATCCATTTCACAGGTCCCACAAAGTGCTTCTGACACTCAAAATACACAGCCTGGGGTTTATCCGCTGGTCAGAGGTAGCCAGAGCTCCCAAAACAAACAGAGGTCTAAGGAGTGGGATCAGTGATGGCCAGGTGCCCAGGACACATCACGCTGGCCTCATACTGTGGGCCATACTGTAGGTGATAATACAAGACGTGAACCTGACTTACTACTGGCAACACTTTCTGCTTATCCAAGAAGGATATTAGGAAATTAGCAGAGTGTGCCAACATACATTAATTAGGACTCTCCCTTTCCATTCTGTAATTTTACATGTTGCAGTATATAGGAACATAATGTCTGCCACCTTGATAATTTTGCAGCGTGGTTCATTTTCATTCCTTCTGGATATAATGAGTTTTACATCCACCGTTTTTGGAAGGTGGGAGTGTTTGGGAATATAGTCAAGTTTTTGCTTTTTTCATGCTCAGTTAAAAAGTAAAACAGAAACTTTTCTGTCATACTTTAATGCGCCACTTGCTCCAGACTACTTTTCTTAGACACTACTGCTAATGTAAATCAAGGCGTTTGCCATTTATGACTAGATGAAGCATAACTGCAGACTGGGCAGCAATAGATCTTCCTTTTTCTGGTGCATCAGAAGGCCAATGTGGCTCATTATATCATCATGAACCAAATAAAAATGAGACAAAGACATAACTGAACTGAATGATGACCTTTGGCACAATAACACTCTTAGAATCCACTGACTCTTAAATTAGAACGATTGTGCCTTGCACACTGAAGCGTGCAGTTTCAGTGAAATTTCAAGCCAATCATTGACTCAGTGTTGAGGTCAGTAAAAAATGAGAACTAACGCTGAGGACAGCAGGGTATCTGATATACGGGATAGTAGAAAGATGATGTCATCTGAACAAACAGAGACAGAGGTCTTTGGCCAGTTCCCAAAGAAACAGCATCTCTCCCCCCCAACTCCCACGCCTTTACCATTTTTGCTTCCTCATCCTTAATCAAGTGGAAAAAAAGTTGTTTTTCAACTTTAGAGCAGAGCTGCATCACATTATCTCATCTGCTGTAGTGGCCTGCCACAGTAGTGAAGCAGAGACTCTTCTCTGATACAAAAGCAACATATTATTAGAACTAAATATCAATTTTCTGTGTCATGGGTGAGTGAAAATCAAACAGAATAATGCAGACAAACTCTAATTTCAGATACTGATATTCAACTTGATAATAGAGCACTCAATGTACTACATTTCTAAAGAAATTTCTGTTGTCCTCTGGACACCTCAGCAGCTGGCTAGCACCTGCTGCCTTGTGCTTCCTATTTCCTTTGTTTACCTCCACAAAGCTCTGGAGAGACTGACATCACAGACAATCCTCCGGGCAAAAGGGCAAAGGGAGGTGATTCCTGAGAGTTTTTTCTTTCATCGGGAGGCCTCTGTGTCATGAGAGGAGAGGATCCCAGACACTGGAGGGTGAGAGTGTGTCAGGGTGCGAGGCGTGGTCGATAGCGTCTGGGCGAGGCACTTTATAAATCCCTCACTTAAAGCCCATCTATGTTCAAATTCATTGAGTGATAATAGAATGAGATCAACTGGGCATCAATTTGTTATCCAGGCTTTTTTATATGTGACGATAAATCCACTTTTGCAAGCGTGTTAATGGGAATGTTTTGCAGTAAAACTCAATTCTCCAATTAGAATCTGATTCAAGACCAGTGTGTGATTTATTTTATATCAGAAGTTATAACAATAGATCTAATTTAGTTACTTTCACATTGTTTAGAATATATAGTATGATATTTTAAACAAATTTTTAACATCAAAAACTCAAAATCTTTAATTTCTGAGTGGAGCAGCAGATAAAAATAAGACCCTGGTGAAGCTTATTGACATAAATCTGTGCTGCTTCAAATAGTTTACAGGTCAAACTTATGTCGGCATCCTGACACTCGCTCTTAAGAGCTATCACCTAAAAATGGTAGGGGTCAGAAAATTGGTGAATGTATTTCTTTTTAATTATGCAAGCAATCCCCTCCACTTACCAACATGGAACAAATTACCTTTCAGACCCTTGGCAAAAATAAGCCATAATGTGAAATCCACCTAAAACCATTGCAATGGGAAAAATGAGGTCATCCAAAAGGAAACCAAAGACTTGATTAGAATTTCAAATCTCCCCTCGAAGTGGGGCTTTCCACCTTCTGTGGGGGAGGCAGAGGGGCGACGGGTGGGGGGGGGGGGGGGGACGGAGCAGTGAGAGAGGGGAGGAAAAGGCTACTGAGGTTTCCTCCTTATAGATTGTGTGGAAACACTGGACAGATATCTGGCTGGGGATGACTGCTGAGAAGGTCACCTATAAATAGGGAAAGTTGAAAAAAACTTTGTGGAAATATCCGATAATGACTGGGACGACACTGAAATAGGTTTCTGGGTCAGATGAAGTACAGATACTCGGAGATGTGCAAGTTCCTTTTGCATGACACAGAAAAAAATCGAACGTCTGAGTTTCCATTATGTCCCGAAACAGCTTGAGGTGCAAATCAGCTAAAGGTGCAATGCCCCCTTTCAAACCACCAGCGAATCTGAGGCTTGGTAATAAAGTTTGAGCT
Source organism: Sebastolobus alascanus (assembly GCA_916701645.2). Taxonomy (NCBI): domain Eukaryota; kingdom Metazoa; phylum Chordata; class Actinopteri; order Perciformes; family Sebastidae; genus Sebastolobus; species Sebastolobus alascanus. Next base: position 75,403 of record CAKAOJ020000474.1, read on the forward strand.
TGGGGTAATAAATTAGCCATGGCTTGGCTGTAAATGACTGTTTCCATTTGGCCCATAAAAAGTTTGCTATGTGCTTGTTTTGCTCAACACTGCATGTGCTTGGCCTGTTAAAATAATAAACTGTTCAATGGTATTATGGTATAAAAAGGGGGAAAGGCTTCGGTGCAACAGGAAGCTTTTTACATAGAATCACAATGTGGCCATTTGTTTAGCTGGCTCTGCTAAAGGTCAGTGTGCAATCACATACCCACACCATGTTTACAGCAAGTTAATGCTTGTCAAGCGTGCACTTACTATCATGATGGAGTCGCCCTCCTCCCTGTAGATGGTTTCTCAGGTATTGTTCTGCTCCAGCACGTGAGCCCACATGTTCCCCAGTTCCAGGGAATAACTTGGCTCCTGGCCGAGCCCTCGGAGCACCTGTTGGGCTCCAGAGCCGGTGGTGGGAGGAGGAGGAGGAGCTGCTGTCCCACTGCAGCCTGCTCCACCACCACCACATGGGACATTTGGTTTTCATTTCATGACTTCAACTTGTTGCTAACTCGGACCGCACAAAGTATAAGCAGATGGTTCGCGGTAATGGCCCACGTCTCTCTGGAATAGAGTAGAAATGGTTAAAAAAATAAAAGCTTTGTTTTTATCTAAACTTGTAGAGGGGGAATCCTCTGCAAAAAGCTTATCAATAATCAGAAGGTAAACACGCCTGTGAGGATGTCAGTGGAAAGTAGGCTTTGATAACATGCAAACTATGAGGCAACAGATGGATAAGAGCTTAAAGGGATTCTGACAAAAGAAACAATGAGAGTTCCAAGTTTTTTAAATGAGATATTTAAAAACATCACCGTTGAGTCATCATTTCCACTTTACCTGCAGATGACCTCCCCTACTGCCCCAAGGGCATCACCTCCAAGGTGTTCCGCTTCAACGTCTCCACCATGGAGAAGAACTCCACCAACTTGTTCCGGGCCGAGTTTCGAGCCCTGCGGATCCCCAACGCCGGCGCCAAGAGGAACGAGCAGAGGATTGAGCTCTACCAGGTGTGTGAACTGACCGTTCGTTTCCACTGTTAGCAGAGCGCAGGGGAGGCTTGTGTGCTCTATTTCTCTCAGAAGGCCCGTGTAGGTCAGCGAGAGAGATGAAAACATTTATATTAGGGTGTCCAACTCCCTCTCTCCTCTTTTCATGCGCTGATCATTATTCCATGTGCTCACAGTCAAATGGATTCTACGTTAGGACACATTTAAGAGCTTGAGCAGCCATCTTTAAGAATTACCATTCGGCTGTTTCTTCTTTCTTAGCTGTCAATCTCAAAGCAGTCATCCATCCTCGATAGATCAAGTATGCTTTCAACAGGGGATTTATACTGTAGATCTGCACCTGCATTTGTGTGTTTATGAGCGTTTCTTTGGTGTGTTAAAGCATGCTTCTGTTAGATGTCTGCATGTTGGGGGTGGCAAGGATGGATTTTTTTTTTTGGTTCGGTTTCCCCATTAATCTCCCGTGAGACACTGGGAGTAATGATCAGGTTCCAACATTTCCTGCCAGGGAGACAAGCGTCTCCGGACTGCATACCGCCTCTGAGGCAGGGCTCTGGCCGGCGCTGAATACAGACTGTCAGGCCCTCAGATTGTTTCCAGGGGCCTAGGAGGAGATAGAGGCAGGGTCACCCACCGGGGGAGTAAATGGAGCTGCTCGCTCGCCCCCACACTTTTCAGGCTGGAGTAGTTGATTGGCAGAGGGCTGACGCCGGCCCCTCGTTCCCACAGGAAGGCAGATTAGATGCTGACAATGTTCAGGAACCTGGTTATCCGCAGCACTGCTGTGGGGCTCCGTGCTCGTACCCACCACCCAAACACACACATTTCTCACTACAGATAAACACCTTTGTTCAGAGAAGTGCTGATGGAGATAGGAATGTCTGAACCACACGGCTGCATTTGACTCCATCGTCAGTTTGTTGTACGTTTGGGGCCTCGACGTGATAACGCAGTTAGGACATGAATGCCCGCGGAGATACCTGCAGCCCTGCTTTTTTTTTTATCTGAACTGAGTGACACTGCATCTAGGGAGCCCAGCTAAAGTCAGAGTTTGAACTGCTGACGTGAAGGACAGCCAGGTTCCCATTGGCAGGAGGGTAACACGCAGGCATTAACTTGCAAAATGGGGATATCAACACAGGGAGTCACTTTTTCCATGAAGAGTAGACATTTGGCCCAAGGCATCCTGGAGAGTCTGGCTCAGACAGACAGCTCTGGTTCTGTGTGTGTGTGTGTGTGTGTGTGTGTGTGTGTGTGTGTGTGTGTGTGTGTGTGTGTGTGTGTGTGTGTGTGTGTGTGTGTGTGTGTGTGTGTGTGTGTGTGTGTGTGTGTGTGTGTGTGTGTGTACGCGTGTGGGTGTGTGTGTGTGTGTGAAAGAAAGAAAGTTTATGCAGCTGGGTCACATTTTCATCTTTCCTCGCAGATCCTCCAGAAAGACGACCCCAAAGCCAAACAGCGCTACATTGGGGGCAAGAACGTCCTGACCAAGGGAACGCCTGAGTGGGTCTCCTTTGATGTCACAGAGACAGTGAGAGAGTGGCTGATGTACCGACGTGAGTGGGACACCTCACATTTTCCTCTCATCGCACCTTATTACTGCACATGTCCTGCCAAATACTGTAGCACTGGTTCATTCTAAATGAAGGAGAACGGCCTGAGGGGAAAATGTCAGCTCCTTACATCCCTCTGCTCCTGTTTCCCCCTCAGAGACCAATCTGGGCCTGGAGATCAGCGTGCACTGTCCCTGCCACACTTTCAGGCCTAATGGGGACATTATCGAGAACGCCAACGAGGTGCTGGAGGCCAAGTTCAAAGGTGAGGCTGCATTTAATACCTCAGTGATGTGAAAGAAATTCAGATGGTTTGGATTTGCATCAGCAAGCTTTGTTGTTTTTCCCTAAAGCTAGTTAAGGTATCATGAGGGTGTTAAAAACGATATTACCAAGGTTTTAAATTGTCAATCAGCTAGACACATTTATATAAACCTACGTGAGGAATATTATAATTGAGGTAAATAAAAAAAAGATCTCTAAGGCAAGGATGGCATTTAGATAAGAAATAGTTTTTTTAATCACCAATAGTAATGGTTACAGTTGAATAGGTAGTGATAGGTGAGTCAAGATTATTAGCTGTAGAATTCAGAGGGATGTTACTGTTTGTTCCTCAGTTTATGGCGCACCACTACATAATGTGAAGTTAACCCATTTGTGCCTAAAGACTATATTTAGTATGATAAGGAAAAATGCCACGATATTTGTTCTGACTGGTGTTGAGATTTGGTGTTGAAATTTGGTACAGACATACTTTGGGCAAGTAACTAACAGTACAACTTTAGATCACATGAAAAATCTGACTTTTATTATTAGTCAAAGTCAGGATTTTTGAAAAATTAGGCAAAAACGCTAACATTGTGTTTAATAAATGCTTTCCATATTGAATATTTATTACACTGCGTATGTGTGCATATCCTTGATATTCAACTTGTTATGAGTTCATCGACTTCTTTCTTATCATACTATATCTAGTATTTGGGAACAAGACTACTCATTTTCCTAAAATATAATAGTCTATTGCAAAAACAGGAGTCCCATGTGCCCGAATACTAGATATAGACAAGAAAATCTCACTTTTCAGCCAAATGGTTTGACCAATTTTGAAAATGTCTTCACATTTGTGAACACCAAAGGAACACCAAAGGAAATTAATAATTGCATTTGCGGGCACAAATGGGTTAAAAGAACAGTTTGAAATACACTTATTAGGTTCCCTTGCAATGTACAGTGGTATCCCTCTTCTCATCTAACTCACAGTAAGAAGGCAAATAAACATATTTCCCAAAAATGTCAAACTATTCCTTTAAATATCTTGCATTTCTCTCTCCTAGACTCATCTAATGTTTTCTGCTTTCATCACGTTTTGTAAAGTCGGGAATCAATAACTCCAGCGTCTTCAAGTATTCTACTCTGATTCGATTTTTCCCATTTCGAGAGCACATCTCAGTCTCAATCTCGCCTGTTGTGCAGGTTTCCAGCATTTTTGTGTGTCCCATGGCCAGTCTGTATTTGATTTGGATTTCTCTCTGCTTTTGTTCTCTCACAGTGAAAACAAAGCTCTGCCAGTTTGTATTCACGATCAAGAGCCAGACAACATTTATGTCTGTTTGATTTGTCTAATGTTCCCGATAGGCATCTCATGTTTGTTGAAGAATTAGCTTCATTCTGATTAGTGCTGTTGAGGCAGTGCTGGTTTTAGAGACCGGTTTATTCTAGGAGTTTGTTTTCGGCTCCAGTTTTAGTTTATAGTGCCCGTTTGTTTCAGGTTATTAGTTATTATTTAACCCCGGTGTGGACTCTATACTTTACTTCTACTAATGGATTTGATGAAAGTACAACTATTTTAGATTAAACTCTAATTAGCATGTCTTTTTTTCCGATTTTTTCCTTAATTGGCATAAAAGGCTCAACAGGCGTTTTGTTTCATTGCATTCACCGCCAAATGAAAGCTACCTGAGGTGTTTATTTTGTCTCTTATATGTTCTAGTCTAGTGCAGCGCTCCCTACGATGGATGAGAATCTGATTATAATACAATAACAATTATGAGACTGGTCTAAAAAAAGTTCCTTTTCATCCAGTCATCAACATGTTCCTCCAGCAGCAATACCTATTGAGTAAAGATAATGGGTTTCCTTTCTAAGATGAAGAGAGAGACACAGAGCATGGGAATACAATTGATCTGGTATCTCACTTAGCACTGGGGCCCCCGGGCCCTCGGCCCTGGGAACACTCCCGACTGGCTTGGCCACAAGGAATGTGCTGCCACGGCGCTCAGACGCTTGGCCCCGAATTAAAGAGGGGCGTACATATCCAACAGCAGCATCTCTCCTGAGATATCCACTGCTTTAGCTATCAGGGGCAGATTGGATGAGCAGACGCAGGCCCAGGGGGGAGAACGGAGGAAGTTAGGGACCAGCGTTGAATAAGGAGAAGGGTGAAAAGTGAGCCAAAAATGAGTGGAGCCCTTCCTGGATATTACAGTATCCTTCTGTAAAAGTTACAGTTGACTACACTGATTAGAGTTAAGCTGTGGTTCCACTGAAGTCAGCTCTTGAAGACATCTTTACCGTTCTCAATAAATCTGCTGTGCAGTTTTTCTTGGTCTCCTCCAGACTGACCGACTGTCTCCTGCAGGTATGGAAGCGGACTACGACGATCTGAGCCGTGTGAAAAAACAAAAGGAGCAGCTCTACCCCCACCTCATCCTCATGATGCTCCCTCCCCACAGGCTGGATGCCCAGTCCTCCTCCCGCAGGCGTAAGCGGGCACTTGACACCAATTACTGCTTCAAGTAAGGCACTGGAAAATGTAATGCACTGCTTGGACTATTGTCTTTCACTTTGTAAAATAATTTTTCTGGCAACTGCACCTGCACTGCCAGTTTTTGAGATTTGAACACTGGGCTTGGTAAAATATTGCAAATAAAGAATGGCTTGCAGACAGAGGGGGGGGTTGTATTGTCAAGTAGAACACCAGCCGAGGAAACATGAAATGGAAATATCAGCTGTCACGTGTCAAAAACATGGCAGGGAAGAAGAGTACATGGGCACAGAATACACAGAATAAGCTTGTTAATCACCTCGACGAGCATGACAGAGGTATTATCAAATACAAGTCAGGATCTGTCCCAGTACTAGCAAACGCCACCTCCTCTTACACGCCGTCTCCTCAGCTCTGGATTTCCTCTGTCAGGCTGACAGACAAGACACCTGGGCTGACTCCAAGAGGGAAAATAAGGGCACACCTAAGAGTGGAATTTCTGAACTCCACTCTCATCTCTGGCTTTGAGCCCATGGGGGAGGAAAACGTATACAACTCTTAGAATTGCGTGTTACCTGTGAAATGAAATGAGTGTAATCCTCTCTGTCCTCTCTTGTCTGCAGCAATTATGAGGAGAACTGCTGTGTGCGACCACTATATATTAATTTCCGGCAGGATCTGGGCTGGAGGTGGATCCACCAGCCTGAAGGGTACTATGCTAACTTCTGCTCTGGTCCCTGTCCTTACCTACGCAGCGCAGACACCACCCACAGCTCGGTGAGACCAAGTGCCCCGACACATTAAATCCATCACAACATCAAAAACTTATCTTACTAGCCAGCCTAACAGATGCAAAAAAGATGCTGGCATTGCGGTTGAGTCCTCCACATACTCTCACAAAATCTCTGCAGTGGGTAGAAATGGAGCAAATATGATTACAAGAGTTATTTTTATAAAACGGTCACTATATCCTGACAGTAGTGCATGAGACAGATAAAAAAAAATCATGCTCCTCTGTGTCCTCTGGTAATCCTAATGACATCTGCAAGATTTCACAGACCGGAGGAAAACAACTTTCTTTAAAAATTTGATTTAAAAAAAAAAAAAAAAAATCATTAAAGCCGTGAATCTGTTTGGGAACGTTGCTGATCCCTCTCTACCTTCTGCTCTTTCTTCCATAGCTGCTGAGCCTGTACAACACCCTGAACCCCGAAGCCTCCGCCTCACCCTGCTGCGTTCCTCAGGACTTGGAGCCCCTCACAATCCTCTACTACGTGGGTCGCTCCCCTAAAGTCGAGCAGCTCTCCAACATGGTCGTCAAGTCCTGCAAGTGCAGCTAAACTTCGGGGCTACGGCGAGAGACGTGGGATGTGATGGCTCCCAGCACTACTCAGGAGCGGGAACGAGGGGTTAGAGGGGGGCACGGTACACTTTGCCCTCCACGAGTATACCTCCAACCCCTGCTTCAGCCTCTCTCTCTCTCATGAAAAACAAAAAGACGCAGTCCACCACTCTGCTCACAATCATTGGCAGCATTCACCAAGAAGACTTGTCAAACACCACTTCACTAACGGCACTCTCAAACCCATCAGACCTCCTCACTCAGCAATCGCCTTTTGACATTAGTGTTTCTCATGTTTTTTTTTTCTCCATATTCCAGCATTTTGAGCAGCCTGTACCTCAGTGTTACACAACAGGAAGAACAGAATTGACCACTGCATTCATAAGGACATCAAATAATCACAGTCAAAAAGAGGTAATGACTGAGAATGCAGACTGAACTCAGCCTAATAGGAATACGTCAAAGTGGGTGAAACTAAAACGGTTGTTTGTTGAGAGCAAACACATCCCTCGGCTCTGACGCACAGGACACCTCCGAATGTCCGAGCCGGAAGCCGACGCTGTGCACGCCACGGCTCCCTACACTGTTTGTTTAGGATTAAAAAATGCTGTTGAATTAAAATGACCGTATAGGATAAAAAAAGAAAACATGCTGGAAACCAACCTTTATTTCAAAGTAGTATTTCCGTGGTTATGTTTACCTCTGTAATGCAACAGGATGGTGATTCCAGGGATCGTTTTGTTTTTAAAGTGAAGCCTTTCTGTTGTATGAGATGACGTATGTCACTAAGTGAACACTTAACTAGATCACGAACTGTAAATGTTTTTGTTATTACTCTTGGAAACACCTTTTTTTTTTAATTAAAAACGGACAGTTGGATAGAATTGTTCTAATTTCATTATTGTTGGAGTTTTTTTGTTTAAGTATTTTACAGCAACTTTATTTTAAAGGGTAATAAGTTGAATTTAGAGGACCAAAGTGAAGAAATCAAAGTATGTGTGTGAACAAATACATTTATTAACATGATCAGCATGTTTTAATGTTCTCTACAGTAGGTGTTCATTTCGATGTCGTTTGATACAGAACTGACTAGATGATTCCAAAAATATCACATTTCCATGCATGTGTGTTGTAAACAATCAGCGACAAAACTGATTAAACGATCAGACTGTAAACAACTCTGTATCACCACAGGAGAATACACACATTGATTTGGATGCCACTGTTTTGTAACACAGCATGCATAAACCCACAACATTAAGTTTAACATGAATCACTACAAAAAAATACCATCAAGTGTGTTAAAACAAGTTCTGTTGTACTGCATTGAAAACTACAATCTGTGCAAAATCACTCTGATGATAATCACCAGTCGATATGACAAAATAACATGCATGACATTCAAGTATTTCTGACAAAGTCGTCATAAACATATGCTGAATCTATTGATATATAACAGAGATGTTTATTTCTATTAACACGCCCTGAGTTAACTCGCTATAATATGGTCCCAAGCAACAGAGTATCCAAAAGGATACTGGTCTGCTGGTGCAGCATTAACCTTCATTGTAGGCAAGGCTGTGCATAACCATGATTCCTCTTTATGTTATGCTTTGAGCTACAGAAACGGCCAAAAAGGCCCTTTGGTGGACAATGTACAGTAAATAAATACTGATGCAACAACAATAATTTACTTATTAAACCAAAAAATATTAAATTTGGTCCATCCGCGGAATACAACATCTCAACAGGAATAATCACAAGCCAACTGTATTCTTATCTTGATACAACAACAGTGTTGCATCATCCTTGTAAACACGGAACAAGGCAGCAACCAACCCTTTTAAGCCTACAAGCAAAGGAAGCTGTACTTTAACACACATCCTCAGGCAATGACCATAGAGGATGATTTGGCAACAACTTGGCTTCCAACAACGTCCGGGAGTTGGAGTGTGTGACGCCAGAAGCCACTCATGAAAGAAGCTGCTTTGCATCTGTTTGTATAACTTTTTAGGAAGATAAAATCTACACGAACGGCTAGCTGTGTACATGCTACTGCATGAGCAAAGAATGAAAGGTTGAATCCTGCAGTAAAATGCCACCGGGGCATTGAAGAACCATCTGCTGAAGGCTATCTGTCAGTGAAATCTCTATGTGGCATCAGTAGCATGGAGAGAATGAGGGCGGACAACTGTTGGGATGTGTGAGTGTAGCCAAGAGGGGTGGGGGTGGGGGGTGGGGAAAGGAGCTGAAAAGGCCAACTGATGTTGAGCTGAGCAAATAAAACCCCAACCTGCGTCAAAGCTGGCCATTCCTGGCCTTGTAGACTACCCTCTCGCATGTCTGCGGCTGTATCAGAGAGAAATTAATAGGACCCTGTTCGAAGCCTGGCATGCTTTCATCTGCTGCTGTTGTCCCTTCCCAGAATACACCTCCGTGAGGATGTAGTTACATGCAGAGACACCTGTCGGGCCAGCAGAGGGGCAGGACGTGCCTCTGGTCCCTTTCATGTCATCTGTGACCGGCCTCCTGGCCCTGGAACAGCTTGCGGTACACAGAGAGACCTGGGAAGCAACAAAGTAAAATGAATAAAAAGAGGGCAGCACAAGGTTTCCCCCCACAGCACAAACAGAAATGTTAAGGTCAAACCTGAAAGAGTTTTACTCCACACTAAAACCCTCCCGCTGAATGTTTTGTTGATCTCTTTAATTTCTGGTCAAGGTGGTTGCCAGCGGGTCTGCTCTGTCATCTCGGCGCTTAGCCTTTTGTCTGTCCGTCCCCTCACTCCCCCCCTCACTCCCAGCCCCCTCGCTCCCCGGCCTATCGGCTGGCTCGCGGCCAGGCATCCAGTAGAAAAAGGCATTCCAAGTACAGTTAGAGCTGCCGTGTTTGTGCTCCCAAACAGTATTCCCTTTCATTCCCTCTCTGCTTCCCTCTCTGTTTATTTTGGTGCTCTTTTACATCGTGGGGTCTGACTGAGCTGGAAAACGAAAACATCTCGTTGACTTCCAATCCGATGACATGACCGCTGGAAGCAGCTTCCTCCGGCTTCCTCCAGCTCAGCAAAAGAAAGATAAAGGGATAATATTGTCTCTAACATGGCCCACTCCAAATGAACTAAAAATGACAGAAGAAATGATGTCAACAGTTTGTTCAATGGCAAATTAACCCCAATTCGAACAGAAGTTTGGATCTTTGTACAAGGTGAATCAGTGATTGCTTCGAATCAAACCTCCAATAACTTACAGAATACATCTGAAAAGGGGATGACAGCCAATAACTACCTTCCTTTCCCAACAGGGAACCACGCCGTCTTATTTTGATAGAGAGAAGCCAATAAGCTATCCGTCCTGACATGATCAGACTCCCATTAAAATGGCACAAGTGCAGCATTCATTTCCTTCTCAAACTGAAAGCTATAAATCTCCCCCCAGTCACCAGCTGTGGAGCCCCGAGAACTTCAAGAGAGGTTCAAGGGAAGCATTGTAAAACACATGTGGTCGATATAATCTAGGTTTGTAAGCTTTGATAGGTCCTCGTCGAAAGCCCTCCCTTCATCTCATGTCAAGACTGAATGCAGAAGAAGTTGGGGAAGGAAAAAGGGGAATGGGGGTGAGTGAGCAGGAAAAGTTTTCAGAGGATAAAGGGAGAGTTGTATGAGCGAAGAGAGGAAGAGATTAAGAGCGCGCACAAGAGAGAGATAAAGGGAGAGTGTGATTAATGGCGGCTGACAGCTGATCATAGAGAATGCTCTCCGTTTGGACCCGCTCTAACTCCCTGTCAGAGTCAATCAGGGCAGCTCAGTCATCTCGCTACAAAGGTACACTGGGCAGGCAGAAAGACCTGACGCACTCCTAAGCTCCACAAAGGCTGTTCCCCTCTAATAACACCCTCCTCCCTCCGCAACACCACACTGAGTCTCTGTTCAACTCCCAGTCCCAATCTAAATGCATGGTTTAACCTGCCTTGCTAAATGGTTTCGGTACTGGGATTTTTTTTTTTTCTTTGGTTCAAGAGTGGAGCATCTCCCCCACCCTTTGCGCCCCGAACGACGGAAAAAATGCATTCATGAAATTCAGAAGCTTCTCCCAACGGATCCAGTTACAGTAATTGATGAGTTTATAAGATGTTTGTTAACTTAAGCCAGCCCTCATAGTTTGGGGGGAAAGACGGAGAATGAAAAGAAATGTTCTGGTCACAGACACACGCACTCATTTTGGGGGGAGACTGGGTGGTGCACAAGCTACTGTGTTTTTCCGACAAGCTGATTTCTGGGTCGGCTTGACTGTGACACTAACTCACGTGATGTGATGAATGGTATGATTTGCTAATGCTAATGTATAGTAGGTCTATGGAAAAAAAAAAAAAACAGCTCTTGATCAGGCAAACAGATGTGTGCATCAGCGCAAAAACTGCTTAATATCACCGTTACTGCAATAAGCTCAACACTTCGCTCAGGATGGAAAGAGTTGTGGAAATAGGGCAGGATGACAGGGCACACGTGAGTGCATGCACCCGCAATTGCGGTGCATTACTCATAATAAAACTTAGCAAAGACTGGGCTACATTTTTCATTCTCTCAGTGTGATTTCTGGGGTACAACTGGACGGCCCTTTTGGCGGATGGACAGTAATTACGACTGCGTAGGAATGACCAACAGATGGGAATGCCCGAACTGTTCCCATCGCTGGATCTCATTACAAAAGAAAGATGTCATCACTGCCATGCCTCTTTATCCTCCGGCAGTAATCTGACCTCTAGTTTTGGGCACATACAGACAATACGGCAAATTACAGCACTGGAGAGTTTGTTTATGCCCAGTCAGATGTGGCTGCTTCTGTCATAAACTCTAAAGAGGGTTATGACACAAGTCATTATAACATAATAGCCAATAAAACCTCACTTGTACTCTTCTAACAAGGTTGTAATTAAAGTGTGTACGCTATTTATCATTGTGACAATGTAGTTATCTTTTACAGTGTGCAGAACACATCCTGCACACCACTATGCAAGCAGGAGCTGGCTAAAAATATCCACTGGTGTTTATCGGTCCTCCATGGGGAATGTCCACTATGCCTGGCTGTAATCACGGACACTGGCGTAGAGAGGGCATAACTCCCCCCCCCCCCCCATGGACTAACAGCACCAACAGGCCAAGTTACAGCACGGTACTAAGCGTGTGTAGAAGTGCAGCATCAGACCCACCTGTTTTACCACAGATGGCTTCGTAGACCACATGCTGCCCGCCGGACACATTTCCACTGGCTGAACTCTCTGCGGACATCTGCCTGTTAATCAAAGAAACGATGAGAGTCAGTGGTGACCAAAAAGATCACACGGCGACGAACTGTATCTGAAAAGTAACGCTCATCTCCGCACAGTCAAAGCTGTGGATCTATCCCAGTGTATTGTCCCGCTTAGAGCTGAATATCCAAATAAATATAGCTGGAAACTGTTTGTGACAACTTGTGAATGTTTGAGCTTATATGTTGTCTGATGAGTCATCTTCTGAGAGGAGAGAATTTCAAATAGTCTCCCTCTGTGTGTGCAGTCAGTGGAGGCTAGTGGGGGTTAAGTGTTTGCTGTGAGTGCCTCTCATGAGCTATTGTGACAAGAAGGGGGCAAATTCCTGCTCCTTGTCCTGGGTGATGTGATTTTTATTGTGGTGTTTGCTGACTATGTGGACCTGCAGGCAACGGCTACAGACACATAGTCTTCCTTATAGTCCATACAGTAGTGTATACGTATCTCACAGGAGTCCGGAGATCATAGACAGGGAATTATAAAGCCTTTTTTTCACATAATCAGACAGCAAATAGAGTATTTTCAAAGACAAATCATTATAAGAGCTGGTGAAGCATAGAGCGGGAGCAGACACGTCCGTAACCTTATACATTAAATCTGTTAAGCATTTTTTAGGGGGGGAACAATAAATAAAGCTTAGCTGGCATTAACCTCTCGCCCCATAACAGCAGCTTGCCAAAGGAGCATTAACAAGGTAATGAGGGTACACACTGCCTCCTTGTAAGGGACTGCACAGTTGTTCTTTCATACCATTACACAACCACAAATAGAACTGGCCCACTTTAAGCGTGGCGTACCTCGACAGGAAGCAACCCGGTCATATTGAAAAGGGGGGGAAAAAAACTTGACCTCTGGGTTCTTCACATCACTTTCTTTGTCAACAGTCTCTCACTCTGTCACTTCGAGAGTCCGGCAGCAGCCAGAAACACTGCAGGTGAGTGAACTTGCAGTATGCGCGGATGAAATATAAGCCTAAAGTTGAATATTTCACACTACTCACAGAGAGCTGTGTAAACATAGCTGATGTGCACTTTTTGGTGCATTCAGGTAGCGAGCATGTCTTAATGTTATTCAGGCTGACCAAAGGGGATAAAGTTTAACCATAAACACGCTTTTGGCAGCTTCTGTGTGTATACAGTATCCTGTGAAAATAACTACTGTTGTGGCTGATTAATAGGGAGTGAAAGCAGCGGCGAGGCTGACATTAATGGCGCTGCTGTAATTGTCACCCTATTAGTAATGCCACACGACAGCCGGGGTTTCCGTAGTTACAGCTGCGTCTCGCCAAACCTTGCAAACAAAATACCAAACAGGCTCATTTATTTGTGTTACAAATTGCTCCTTTCAAAGCCCTCACTGAAGTCATACCACTTTGAGTCCTCGCAGCCCCTCGAGCTGGCAGCTGTGGTATGTTGATAGACCAGAGAGCCCGGCCCTGCTGAGCAGATACCAACATGAGGCATGTTCGCTTCAAGCAAGTGTACTGCGTGTTAGTTGAGCTTCCTAATCAAAAGGCGCTGCGATTCTTTGCTATTCAGCTTCTTTTTAATCTTCAATTAAAACTGAATGCTGACTCAGTCCAGTCGCTGGACACAAGGCAGCAGATTTAGACTAAGCTGATTGGGCAGCACTCTTGAAGGATTTTGTCTCCAAACCGAGGAAATCATTTCGCTGCATCAACAGAAATCTTCACTCCACTTCCTTTCCTAAACAAGACCGAAAACCAAATGTCATTCTGATAAATAGACTCAGCTAACAACTGTCAGTGATCATCAGTGGTGTATTACTCATGGGAGAACCGGTACTGGTAAATTTGTATCAAGCTTTACAATTCAACAGCTGGCTAGAGGAAGGTGTTTGGAGGGCTGGATAACCTTGAACTGTTTGAATACACCCAGCACAGTGAATCTATTATAAGTTGGAGGAGCTTAGGCCTACGCTGGGATGCATTTCAGATGTGCCTCAATAACAGAGGTATTGAGTTGCCCCTAAAAATGAGCGCTGGAAATAAAAGGGAAGCAACTTATTATCCCCCCATTTTCTGCAAACAATCATCTCCTTTCTCCTGGACGGAGTTCACTTTTCGCTGTCATTCTTTCTTTTACCCTCTCTTTATTCTTTCGTTTCATTGTTTCCATCGGTGCATTTTTTGGTCCTGAAGCTTCCGTTTTTCCCACACTCTCCCCTGTCACACTGGTCGACCACAAAAATGCAGGACAGAGGAGAGTGTGAGGGGGGCTCAGGAATTCCACATGCAGAGGGTAAACACGGCAACTGCCAGGAAGACACACACACACACGCACAGGAGCAAACACAGCACCTACCCGGCTGCCCTAACCTATTCTACAACCCCTGCCCTCTTAACTCTTCACTTGCCAGCTGCAGTTTGTCCAGTCAAGTAAGATGACTGAATGTAACACGTCAGCAGTGATACCTGCTACTCTCAAACTCCACTGTTTAGAGTAGGACTGTGTATCGGTAAGAATCTGGCGATACGATACGTATCATGATACAGGGATTACGATTCAATATATCGAGATAAATTGCCATACTGTAATGTGATATACAGTATTGTGATTTTTGAAATCTAATTTTAGGAAAACTGTCATATAAAGAACACACCGCCATATGTATAAAATCAGAGTAAAAATGTGTAATTTTTTGGAAACCTAGTTTTGGGAAAAAAATTAAAATGACAAAAAGTGTAGTTTTTGGCTGGACCGCAGAGGGCCAGCCCTACATACGCAAAAGTCTGTCACTGTGTTGGAGTTCCCAGATTGGCCGTTGCTCTTTCAAAAAGGTGGGGAACAGACCGTTATGCAAATGAACCCGTCCAGCGCGACATGTCCAGCTCACAAAAACTGGACCAAGCTGTGAAACCAGGCGATCTAGTTCTAAAATGAAACGAGATTCAGCGGTGGCATAGCCTATTTTTCGCTTAAAATGATTTCAGAAGTAGATTTTAGTGGAGTGTTTAGACGGAATAACAGAAAGTTCACGAGCAGGCCGCCATGTTATTTCCTGTTTGAAACGGCAAGCAGAAAACCAGGGACCAATCAGGTGCTTTCCACGATAGGATACGTAGATTGAACAGCCAATGGAGTGGAGCAGTGCGTCCCCTAGTGTCCTCGCCGGACCTGGTGGACATGTACCGCTGGATTTCACATTACAGACATGACCACTGACTATATGTATAACAATTTAGACACAAATTCACAGACTGACCATACACGGTTTGACTGAATCTTGTTTTTATGCAATCAGAACAGAGGGATCTGCATCTGCAGTTATCACACTCCCTGTAACATCCAACATCATAGCACCACTTTGAGAGGAAACATACACTGAGAGGGAGCACCTTTTTGCAAATTAAATAAAGTATTGACTGAGTTAATATTTGCATGTAAACTATTAAAAACCTAGTGTTTTTGAGAATCGATACAGTATCCCAGAACATAATATCGCGATACTCAATATTTTCGATATTTTCTTACACCCCTGGTTTAGAGTGTCAGCAGGCCTGCAAAGTTGCAATAAATGAATTAAGTCACACAGAGCAATGGGCAGTTCTGTGTCCCAATCCAGTTGTGTCCTTCCACCTTACGCATTAGAGGACCCTTCACTTTAAACAAACAATCAGACCTGATCACACAGGGTTCGCTGTTGTTGTGCGATTTGGCCAGATGTTGCAGTAATAAAGTCATAAAGTAACTGAGGGAAATAGCTGGCAGTTCAGCCCTGTTTCACTCTTTTCCTTTTATTTCCCTTTCTGTGCTCTTCAGCTTATCTCCAAACCAAACAGGAATTAAACGGCGCTCGGAGCCCGGGGCCCTTCCACTGAACCACGCTCTGTTTACGGTTCAGGCAGAAATCAGGCCTGCGATGAGGCTGTTTACTGAACAGGCAGATACACCCCGTGGCCAAAAGACTAGGAGTGCGACACACATTTTCTAGCTCTCATTAGCATTAGCCACGTCCTCTTGAACTCACTGATCCCATGCACTTTGTCTCAGCGGCCAATCAATGCCCTCCCCACTGCAATCACTTAGTGTGCTATAAATTACATGGTGACGTTGTTAAACTCTAAGCTATACTGGATTTAAGCGTCATCAGAAGTCAAAAAGAAGTTGGAGTAAATGCATTCAGTTGGTAGGCTGGTCTTACTTGATGAGGCGCTTTGTTGCCGTTTTCCTGATCTGTCCCTCTCTGGCGCTACTGGGAGGCTTTGGGGCAAGAACCGGACTAATGCAGGTCTGAATGTGGCTGTGGCCATGACTGTGACCGGGCCGAACATGAAAGCTGGATGGAGGGCAGCTGGATGAGTGTGTGGGAGCCTGGGCGTGTGGAGTACTTGTCGGGTCTGGAAATTGAGCCTAAGAAACACAGAAAGACAACAGTTATTTAAGATCAGTATCATTGAGACAGTGAAAGTACTTTTGACACTTTTATTAACTCAGTTTGCATTGATGTAGTTTAACCTTAATGGACAGGCTGTATCAGGCTGTCAGTACCGTAAGAGCAGCTACCAACAATGATTACTCATTCACATACTGTAGGACAAACAGTTTGGGGTATCAGACATCTGTTGGATAAAATGTAATAATAGCATATTAAAGGGGAACTTCAGATGTTACATGTTAGACAAAGATGAAGACTGGATCAACTTCGTAACAGTAGAAGATGAAAGTTGTTGGTGGAACTGAGCACGGGGGCCAATTTGTCTGAGATTGTAATGAGCATACCATGTGGGTATAGATTACTTCCAACTTTGTAGAATTGTTCTGTTTTTGACAGAATCGAGGTCAAATTAACTGTCTGCAACTGAGAGTGTGCATTACTTTAATTCATCTTAACTCAACAAACTTAGAGGATAAAATAGCTTGTTGATACAGTCGCAGGCCAGAAGCTGGATTCTTGAAGTAATCCCAAAATACATGCCGGCATTTCTTGGACCCCCGTGGATGTGCGAGAATTTTTAAAATACAACAACTGTTATGCCATAAACACCCATTACAGGAAAAAAGTTTCCAATAGCAATGGGGCAATCCAACCCAGTTCCAAATGAGGAGTAAGGAAGTGCAATCACATTTAGGATGGGTTAGTCATGCGAAAAATATGTGGTCTGTGGTCATTTAGGTGAAATATCAAAGTGCTTGACATGAATTAGTGCAGATATTAATGAAATGCCATCCAGTATCAAAACAAGAACATTTTTTTTGCAGTTGGCTGCACTGAAAAGCAAATTCTTCACATTATTTATTTGTTTGTACAAGATCTCTTCAAAGGCTTGGGAAGGGGGAAAATACCATTTTCTTTCTGACATCATAATTTAGAGCCACATTTTGCTCTGTCGTTGCAGCGCCGGAGAATGCCTCGCATACATTCCTTCCACATCTCACGTCAATGCTATTTTCTCTGCAGCTTTATACGGCTATCTAACAAGCTAATGGTTTTCCAGCTTCACAGCGCAGCCGTTCAAAGGGCCGGCAGTGTGACGGGGAATATCTGATGTAATTTGTGTGTTGATAAATGAGAAGCTGAGTTTCCAGGTTGCGAGGCCTATGGCCGCAATTCAGTTTGAGCGGGAGCAGGAAGGCCACCTTTCTTTGGCTGCCAGGTGGCTCGGAGCCAAGCCTGTGGAGGAGCCGCGCAGTCTGCACCCAGTAACTGGAACGTGGACTGGAGCGCCGGAACAGCCCCCTGTCTCTTTCTCTTCTCACAGAAATACACACTCACACACATATACTGTATGTACATGAGAACCCACACTAGATGAAGCACTTCCTTTTGTGTCTTCAGTTAATCCAAAATCATCAATTAATATTCCCATGAGGCCAGAAAAGCCAGCAAGGTGAGTTTGTTGATGTGAAGTGTATTAGTGTCAAAAACACCAAACAGTGCAGTCAAGTCACTGACTAATTCCTGGACCAATCAAAAATGCACAGTGCTAGGTCAGACTGGCAGAGAGACCCATGTGTGCGGAACGAACTGGGAGGGATGGCGAGGGTTTTAGGGAGGGCTGTCTGATCTGATGGTGAGACAACCATACCCAGAGTCAGCCTTCCTATGACCTCAGTTTGTGAGGGCTGAACAACAGGATGGCTCTGTTATAAAGAACACATGCAGCAGTATGATGGGACATGTCAGCAATAAAGGAAACTGTGTTCGGACTATGAGACGAACTGAGAAGGGGAATGGAACAGAGGAAAGGCACGGGATCACTTTCATAAAGTGCCTTGCGTAAGGCGGCCGGACCAAGCCAAGAGAAATATCACCTTAACTGCATTAATTAAGGCCCAACCAAGATGATGAAAAAACAATGACGTGAGAGCAACTGCATTACTCAGGACAGATCGGAAAAAAAGCGAGTACATCCAATCATTCTACCCTGCCGGCGGTCCCATGGCACTCTCCTCTTCTCTCCATTCATAGATGGACTCCATAAATTCCTCTGGAAAATGAATACACTCTTCCTGTTAAGATCCTCTTTCAAAGCAATCGTACAGAAAAACAGGGGGCCTGTCTTTTATTCTCTAAACATTAAAATTATGCTGCACAAAATGACCGAGACCTCTCTACCTTTCTAATCTCCCTCTAAAAACAGCCAAATCACATCTGTCACGGCTAGTCAGGCGTGACTAAAAGGTTTTTGTTGTCGCTACATTACTACTGCTGAGAAAATCATATCCTGAAATGTTATTTGTGTTGTAATGGGAATACAAATGGAGCTCAAATCTGATATGAACTGTAAAGACTTCAAACTCATAATGGACTCTGTGCCGGGGCCTCTCTGGTGCCCTCACGGGCAACATTCCTTGATTACTCACCTTCCAATATAAACCGAGCAAAGTCACTCGGCCAAACAATGTAATCTTGGAGTGAGGACTCGTGTTTGGCTCTCCAGGAATGAGCTTCTGTTGAGGAGGATATTCCCACCGAACACCATTTTGTTAAGTGGTTTGGAAAGGGATTCGCAGAATAGCTTTGTAAATGCGAACATGAAAGCTTTCCCCTTGATGTGGGTGTATTTTGCACTATTTTGGACGGCACGGTGCTTAGGTAAGGGAATATTCTGTACAGACACAAATATGAGGGTTTTCCTGAGTTATAGCTCAATTCTTCTAAAACACGTTCAGTTTTCATCCATGATATTAAAGTAAAGCATCAAACGAAAACAAAAGAAGCCGAACAACTCATTTCTCAACTCTTTTGCTCAATTTAACAAAACAAAAAGAGTATTTTAAGGGAACAAATGGAATCAACAACAGATCCCAGTAACACGATGCTGATGAGATTCACAGCTTCTAAACACCCAGGGCATCAAAAAGAACCGAGGTTCAAGCCCATGTGTCTGAAAGTCACTCATATTTATCATGAAATACTGGGGGGAAACAAACCAAAATCTCTTATATACCTTCTGTCTGCAGTGGCTCTGGTCCAGAAATTGTCGAGACTGAAGTCTTTGCTGTTGCAGTTTCTGGATAGCAAACTGAAGCTGGTAGCTTCCTTGGGTGGGCTGGTAGCGCTGCTGGGGGTTCACCCCCGTCACCAAGCTATAGGCACTCTGCATCTGCCCATCCCGAAGACCCTCCTCATCTTTCAGAGGCCTGTGGCTTGGAGAGCAGAAATGAAGAGGTCAGTGAAAAGTTATGAGGATCAAAATCAACAAAGAAACCACACAGCGACTTTTGCTTCATGCAAACTGTGTTGCTTTGCATTTAATGCCACCTGTGTGAGGAAGAGGTGTGACAGAATAGCATGATAGCATATACTGAGAGGTAGGAGTGCTAGCATAAGGTTAAAATAATTACATAAAAAAGTCTCAAATGAAGCTACCACTGACGTACTACTGACCCGTCTTAAAGGGATAGTTTGAGTGTTTTGTAGTGGGGTTGTATGAGGTTCTTATCCATAGTAGGTGTATTACTTACAGTAGATGACGGTCGGCACGCCCCCAGGTTGGAGGAGTACCGACACCGGAGCAAAGCAATTTACTGCTGTGGACAGGGACGGCAGAAAAACGTATTTTAGCCAACTAAAAGAAAGGCTCACTTAAAAAAAACTATATCTGTTTAAGTGTATGCTATATTTAGAATATTTTCACTGCTTTATCTTGCCGTCAGACAGCCCTTTTCGACGGGGGACTGAACTGAAAGTGAAACTTATCAATGCTCTATGTTTCTCGATGCTGGGGGCATGCTGGCCGTCATCTACTGTAAGTAATACACCTACTATGGATAAGTACCTCATACAACCCCACTTCAAAACACCCAAACTATCCCTTTAATAGCTAAGTTGCAAGATGGTGCAAGCTTCAGCGGCTCAATAGTAAGTCAAACGGTATTTGCTACCATCTTCTCCTTGTTAGTTATTTTACCGTCCAACCAAGGCAGAGATGTGGCAGTAGCTGATTAACTCCTTCCACATGTTGAGTTGCAACACAACCGGCAAAAGTAAAAAAGACGAGACAGCTCACAGCGTCCCAGTCGGTGGCTGCTGGGCCCACAGAAGCCTCAAGTCAAAGTGTGCAAATCAGAGTCAAAGTAGAGGACAAGCCTGTGGCAAACACAGGCTGCACTGAAAACCTTTCCTCTTTGCCTCAGTGCTCCCCGAGCTTCACGTTCCATTCACATCACAAAGCCACAACCTGGAAAGCAAACCTTTTGACGAGCTCCACGAGTTTGTAACTGGATTATCTGTCATTAGGACTAAGCCTGTTTCAGCCTCTCTTTTTTCTCTTTTTTGGCCCCTGTTAAAGCAATGAGGTGAGCCTCCCCTTCAGACGCGCTTAAATTGAGTCTACGTCGAGTCTGGTGTGCTGCTGTATATGTGCTACAAAAATAACGCCATAAAGTGCAACACTGGGAGCTGTGAGGAAAAATATGAAAGAGAAAAAAAGATATAAGTACAGTTGAAGAAACGGGATCCCTGGGGGGCATAATCACAAAAGAAATTCTTGGAAATTACATGCGATAACATTTGTCCATTGGTCTAAGAGTAAAAGGAAATGCTGTAGACTTAAAATCACAATAGCTGCTATATTTTTAGAGCCAAACGATGATAAGCTCTAAAATTAGAATTCAATTAATCTTGAACAATACACACTGTGGGATAATAATCTTGTGTCGCTCAAGTGAAAACATATTCCTGCCCAAGTGTGGCCAAACAAAGACACAAGGGATCTTAAACTCATGTGAACATGCTATCCGCCCATGCATTTCTCAGTTCACATAATGGCACATATATTGCAAAAACAACTGGTGTGACTACGGGCCAATTCAACTTTTTTTGCCTCTGGAAACAAAGGCTTGTCTGTGAACCTCGCAAGGCCAGAGATTCTACAACGCCAGGAGACAAAACAAGAACTCGCTCTTTGTTTACAGCAGTCATTTCCTTTAGCTTGGCTGCAGTTTGCTCACTGGACCACAGGGACCTTCAGCGCTACCATTTTATTAGCATATGCTCTAAAACGGACTATTTCTCCGGTCAAGAGCATATGCTTTCCATGGCTACAATGTCGCAGTTGGGCCCCGAGGAGAGGTCTTTTCAGACAGGGCTTGTCAACACAACACCACGCAAAAAAAATACTACAGAGCACCATGAATTTAAATCCAGCATTGATGGGACATGTGATAGAGAAGTTTCACATCTGAATTTCTCATCACAGCACATGTGTGGAGCTCCAACAACCTGGGACCTCCCTACCTGCCGGACTACTGCTCGCTGGTGTCAGCTTACTCCCCGCTGTGCTCGGCATCCTTTAATATGCTGATATGACTTACTGAAGAACAACACAGCAGCGCGAGTTGAGCACATGTGCGGCATCAATCTAGCTCGGAGTGAATGTGGGAAAATGGACGGTCTGAGATGACATCATGCCACAGTATCTCAAAGCCCTGCCTGGTCAGTGTAAACATCAGCCGCCTCAAGAGTGCGAGGGTATTTCCAGCTATTACTCAGTTGTTTGTTTACCTCGTTTTATTGCAGCAACATGACACTCAATAGAATAAAAAAAGTGACTAGTATCTGGGCATTTGTTGTGGGCGCAGGCTTGCATGCTTTAGTAAGTGCAGTGGTGAGCAACACGGGATCCTGAAACTACCAGAGGTCTGTTCCAATAAAAAGGTTTACTGAGTTAAAATTTAGACTGACATCTGGAACCTGGGCTGATGTAAACTGACCAGATCAGGGTTTTACTCTCAAAGGAGCTCAGGGGAAACTGAAAGGCAAAGGTATCTGAGACCTGATGTAGGTTTCTGCACGCCACGTTAGTTTGGATCCGAAAGTCACCCAATACCACGAACAAACTAAATGATCGATGCAGCGGTAGACCAAAAACTCCCGTGTTCTGCGAGGTAAAATTACTGTTTTTGTGAATGGAGTCTGGTCTGGTGGCTTTGGAGACAGCGATATAATGGCTTCAGTTCCCCGTCGGAAAGGGCTGTTTGACGGCAAGGTGAAAATATTCTAAATACATGTATAGCATACACTTAAACTGATATTGATATTTTCGGGGGCTAAAATACGTTTTTTTTTCTGCTGCTCCCGTCCACAGCCGCTTCACCTCGCTGTCAGATAGCCCTTTCTGACAGTAACTGAAGCCGTTATATAGCTCTCTTCAAAGCCACCAGACTCCATTCACAAAAATAATAATTTGACCTCACAGAACACAGGAGTATATATACAAACTCACTTAAAAAAATTCAAACTAACCCTTTCAGTTATTTCCAAACTTAGCACAGC
The DNA here is from genome assembly GCA_916701645.2 of Sebastolobus alascanus. NCBI lineage: Eukaryota > Metazoa > Chordata > Actinopteri > Perciformes > Sebastidae > Sebastolobus > Sebastolobus alascanus. Next base: position 98,143 of record CAKAOJ020000474.1, read on the forward strand.
TAACTTTGACTCAGCTAGTGCTAGCGTTCACATTATTCATAACCTTATTGATTAGCTTCATGATGAGCTTACTTTGATAAACTACGTCACAGCTGAGTGGGAGTTTCCATTTGAAAAAAATGGAAAAGAATGCAGATGGACCCGCCCTTTAAATTACATTTATTAACTCCAAAAACACATAATAAGTAGTACCAACATTTACAAATTATGGGAGGTAACATTGAACATATTGCTTGGCCCCCTAAAAACCTAAAATTTGGAAATGATGTTACAGCTGGTGATGCTGTAGTGACTTCCTGTTGTTGATTCTTTTGACTGGATGATGGCACTACAGATGTATCCAACCAGTTTACACATTACTAAAGTCTTTACTAGTTGGGACATTCATCAAGTTTAATGGTGAACATGATTTAGTAAATCAGTAGTTTACAACTAGTTGGTAGTTACTGAGGAATGACTTTATACAAAAACAGTAACGGCTGGTGCAACTCAGTCCTGATCTATTAGCAACCCGAGAGTCACACATTTGACAACACTGCAAAATGGGTGACACACACTTACTGTACTCATACCGCACACTGTGGGACGTGTACTGCTGTAAAGGTGTCTGTATCTGCTGAATAACCTCAATCCACTCACTACTGGAATTTCACTCTCTTACCTTAAGGGTTCTCCCTCCTATTACCACATCTGGCTCCAATCAATGCGAATAAAAACTTCTCTTCTTTTAAATTCAAAGGCAGAGAGACATCAAACCAACCTCCATCAAAGAAGTTTTACATTTTCACCAGAGCTTTTCTGATTAGTTGGGTTGTTGGTTCAGCAAATGGGCTGTCATAAAATCCTTTGGAATGGTATGTCCTTACAAAATTCGACCAAGTCAAACATCAATCCGGCAAAGTATTGAACAGAACTAAAAATACCCTGCATAAGCAGGGTTGTGGTATTTCTCAGCTCTAGCTGTGCTGGAGGGAACGTAACACTGCGGAGGTAATAGGTTTGCGGTCATTTGTACGCACCGTGAGAAGAATATAGGGAGGCAATTTTCGTGGCCAGGGTGCTAACGCAGCTCAAGACACATTAATGAGTGTTCACATGACTAATACAAATGTAGAGGACCAACCATGACCTGCCTCTGACTTAATACAAGACAAACTTCATCACAAACTCAAACCGCAACTGTAAAAGCAAACCATCATCAAAAACTAAGATGAATCAGCCATAAGTAAGATGCTACTTTGCAAAATCACCAAATTATTACAACGATAAGGGCAACGTGTCTGCCTGAAAATGTGTAGAAGTAACCAAACACAACAAACTGGTTGTTATTTTTTGAGGTTGTCTCCCTGACTGTAGTCTGAATGTCTGACTGTCTGAGGGTTTTAAACTGCTCACATCATTTCACAAGTACGTTGAATGGAAATCATCATAAACGTTTCAGGAGGTCCAACACCGGAAACGATCCCCCAGCAGCTTTACTGTGGATGCATGAAGACAGACGTGCAGTACGGTTCAAAGCCCTCCGGTTGTCAGCACACTGCAGTGAGGCAGCAGCTCTCAGAGTGCTGATGAAGCATACCTGGTAGATCCTGGCAGCGGCACTTCAAAGAGCCGCGTTACTCTTTGAAACCCATCATACTTCACCCCTGTGGTTGCTTAAAGAGCCAGTGTGCTTAACAGTTTCAGTATGTTTGGCACAAACCATCGACCCAAGTGTAGGGGGGGGGGGGAGACAGGAAATTCTGTGTTATAAGAAACAGCGCCGAGGTGAAATCAAGGCAATTTATCCTAATATCTTATTAGAGACATTTCACTGCAGTAAGAGGTGAACGCCAAACCAAGGGCTGGGAGTACTGGGGTACAAGAGAGCTTTTTGTACTGCAAGCCAGTGACAAATGGGAAGATAAAGGGAGCTGTGTATTTTCTGTACAGATTTCGAACAAAAAGCTACTGTATATGCCCCCTTCTATGAATTATTAACCTGTAATGTGAAAAGCTGTGTTATGCTAGCTAATGTAAAGCTGTACTAAAATGTATTTTGTGATGAATGAAGTGCCAAAACTATATAGGAAATTCAAAGGGAATGACTGAATCCAGAGAAGAAAATGTATGATCCAATCAAAGCACGAGAGCATTAAGTTAAATGGGAGATCAAAAGGGGACTTCTGTTTCCTCAGTATCACATATAAAAGCTACGTGAGGCTTTCCGTAAAATTATAAATTCTATTAAATCCCTCTTCTTGGTTTGTGGAAATAAAAACATTTTAAAAAGGGAAAAGGCCAGCAGACATTCCTGGAATTCCCTGACAGCTCGATACATAAGGAAGGGCAGGACTGGAAAAACAGAGTCCAAGATCAAGGCCAAGCTGTCTGAGACATTGTCACTCACATATCAAGACTAAAATAAAAGCCGAATGACCGTAGATACTTACCCCCCCCCCCCATCCCATGAATTACACCCTCAAATAGCCGGTTTATTATCCTGGCTTGGTACCATAGAGCATGTGATCATATTCTGTCCTTCTGTTTCCTTCCTCCTCTCCTCAGAGCAATGTGAGAGGGGTGAGATATGGGTAAGGAAGGGGGGGGGGGGGATGTCAATGGTTGCAGAGCCTGGAGCAGATAGACTATGTGGGTGTTGACACTGCCCCCTCGCCACCGCCTCCGCCCCGCCAACGCAATGTTTTAAGCTGCCAGCGTGCTTCACACACTCCCGGCACTCAGCAGCCAATTCTAGTGTTACTTAGCTCCACAAAGCACTATTAAACAGAGAATAAAATGCCCATTTCCAGGCACGTATTGAACCAGCCTGCCCAGAGGAGTGTTGGCGCTCCGTAATCCTTCTCCAAAGACTAACAATCTTCAATCTAACAATTCGTCAGAGACCATTAAAAAAGCATTCAGATTCTATTGAGTGTGACCGAATAGGCTACCACAATCTAAGTGTCTACAGTAAAGACTTGTATAAAGTTGATTACACAGAAAGTCCTTTCATTCATTTGGCCAAAGTAAATAATACTCCATAGGTGAACAGCTAAAGATTGAAAAAAACAACTACAGTATTTGAACTCTTTAAGCGTCATGACATATTCTGAAAAACAAGAATGGCAGTTAATACTAGGTGTACATCAGCGCAGCATCTCAGGCTCGAGGGGAGAGATATGCTGTTTTCCTTGGCAGTGAACCCCATTGAGACTGTAAAGCATTATTCCTTCTCCGCTGCCTCAGGGGAGGGCGAATAAATAGTGCACTTGAGCACAATGGTGAAATTTGACCATAAGGAGCTCTAAGGGAGCACTTAGAGGTATGGTGTGGGCTAAATGCAAAAGTGGAGTAATAGAGAAGGAACCGTAACAATTCCCACAAAATAAAGTCCAACTGAAATCACATTTAGGTAAAATGCATTCCGTCGAATTAATGTAAAACTATCATGAAATAAAATATTGATAAAGGAGAACACAGGAGAAGATTGGTATTTATGCAGTAGCAGACCAAAAAAAATAATTTCAGTTAGACTTTAAGATGTTGCAGAATTGACAACGTTCTCTGTCTGATAAGTTTTCAGTTTAAACCAAAAAATATCCTGGTTTTTATTCAAGCGAGCAGAATATTTACAACTTATTTTAAAATGAATTCTGTGTCCCCATGCACCCCAAAGTTGCTGTGCATTTTACCATAAACAAGGTCCTCCAAATCTATACGTAGGCCTACTGTAGGTCGTCTTAGAAAGTGAGGAGAAATATGTGGAGGAAATGCAAAAAGCTACTGATTATGCAGTTCCTTAAAAAGTTAAAAAGAAGAAGAAATGGACGATGGCTGTATTGTATATGCTTTTTGCCAATGTAGTATGTTCTTAATTATTGTGCATATTGTATTATTTCTATTATTCTAGGACGCCTAACAACATCTGGCAAAGGGACTGCCGATGAAAACTAGCCTCTTGGCTAACATGGGTATATTTCAATTTGTTTGAATGTTGATTAATGTACATTGTCCCTTTTCAAATAAAAAATAAAATTAAAAGTGCTCCCACTTTCCCATCTTAAAGATCTGTATACCACACAGCGCAAAGCCCATTGGAATCATTTGTATCTAAGACAACATGAGGCCAGGGATTGTTGTGGCACTAAAAACGGCGTGAGCAGCCCACCGTGACTGAATTTTAAAAGGACTTTTTGAGGAAGAAACTTTATTTAATGAGGATCATTCAAATCATGTCCGATACCCGATCTGCTTGATAAAGGCAGCATCGGCGCCAGTGCCAATCTGGCATATCGAATTGGTGCATCCCTAGTTGTACTGCAGAAAAAGTATGTTTGAAATGCAATCTTCACCCATAGTTATGTATTACATATTTTTTTTTTTTTTTTTAATAAAACCCCAAACTATTCCCTGCATATGCCACGTGTTTTTGGACTCACCTAGTGCTGCTACATAGATCTGTTCCAGAGTGAACAGCTTTCACTGGCCCTGAGGTTGTAGCAGCAGTGTGCCGCAGTTTAGGGTTCAGTGTGACGCTCTCTCTGCTCAGCATCCTGTTTGCCAGGTTCAGGTTGGTCAACTGTGGGCAGAGGAGAAAACTTAAACACATGATTCAACTCAGACAAAGTCATTTTCTTTACTCTTACTGTATTAATAAGATATGATTCACCAACAAAATTAATGTTAAGTCCAGTCACTTCAACCAAACATCCCACTCGCCGCAATGTCTAAAGCAATGGAAATGTGATGAATAAGCACTCATATTGTGTTCCTCTCTACATCGACCACTTCATTCTCTTGTCTCTGGGGGCTGTGTGAAATGTACACACAGCACATGGCAGAGCTAGTCTCCGCTCAGCACTAAATCCAGGTGGTCCCCCCCCGGTTCCATCTCTCTGACAGAATCAGCTATCAGGACTCGCCGGCCCAAATCTGTTTATGACTACTGTAGCAACTGCACCTCTGTACTGCTCCATACTACCCTGGGAATTATGTGCAGTGAAAGCTAATGGGAGAATAAATTATCCTGCTGTGGCGTTTTATTTACTTTATTTCCTCCTGTGCACTAAATAGTCCAATGGGAAAATTGTAATGCTGCCAAGCCTTGTACGACGTGAAAAACGTGTCAGCGTGGTGTTGCACAGCCTCAGCTCTAAGTCACTTATTAAGGTAGACTGGGAGTATTCTTACAAACTGATCCAAACTGAGGAAATGAAAACACACAAGTGGGTGCCAATATTGCGGTATACAGATACCATCGTCCAGTGTATATAATTGCCATAAAGCCCCATCGTCTAAGGTCATGTACACCAGCTTTGAGAAACAGTGTTACAAGGATGTCTTATAATAATGTATTGGACATAAACATACACACATACTGGGAGGATTCCGTGCATCACAGCACAGGAGTATATTCACTTTTTGAAGGCGACTATGCCTGGCTTTACTCAATTTCAGTTTCTGTTTTGTATACGTGCGGTCTGGCATGAGTAATTACTTAAACCTTAGAGGTCAACTGGTGCAACAGGGTGTTGTTCGTGTTTACAACGTTCTCCATTTAGTTCGGCAAGTGATTTAATGACTTCAAATCTGAGCCCTAAAAAAAAACAAAAAACACAAAATGCACTCTGAGCCTTTAAGTGCAAAAGACTGGACTATTTCGCTCTGCAAAATAAACTGCTGTCACGCCAAGGATTAAGTATTCATAAGAAATACAGCAAACACCTCTCAGATAGACAGAATAATGTAGAGTCAAAAGGAAGCCATAAAAGCTGCAGTCTGTGTGGTCTGGTGCCATCACACAAAAAAACTTTGACAGAAAAAATCCAGTGAGGCAGAGGAGGAGGTAGAAGAGGAGGAGGAGGAGGAGGAGGGAGGAAAGGTTGAGGGGCTCCCCACGCCGAATGACAAACCTTTGGGGAATATAGGTGGTGATGGAGCCAATGGAGCTGCCGCTCCCCTGCTCAGTGCCAATTTGCTACATTCCTCTATTTATAAGCATCAATTACCACAAAAAAGTGTCTGCTTGTTAAGTATCAACAGAAATCACTCCCCCATGGTGCATCTGATAATGAGACCTCACACAGAGCTGAGGCTTGATGCGGCTCACCAATGTTTGGGCCAGCCAGCTTCAAACCCCGGTTCCAGGCCCACCCCCGCACCAACCCCAGCCCTCAGACGGCAGGCGGGCCGAGGACTGAAGGAGGAAGGTGCACGGTGCGAGGCAGCAGACCCTCCGGCTCCAACAGGTCTGCTGAACGAATGAGCAGCTAGATGCCGCCAATCAGCGTGGGGTCAGAGCCAGGTTTACGCATCAACAAAGAGAAATATCAGAGACCTCACAGTGAGAGACTACTGCAGCGGGCCCAGATTCTTCTTCCTTACACGAAACGCTACACAGATCAGTTTACGGTTGCCTAATAACTCAACATAGTTTCTTATTCGAGCACAATGGAACTTAGTAGGTGTTTGGCTCAGTTAGGTAAAAACTTAACGAACTCACGTGTTGTGTCAGCAGGTTGATGTGACTGGAGCTGGCACAGTGGCGAGCAACCTGCTTGTCAGCCAGCCTCTGCAGGGCTGAGATGAAGGCCTGCTGGTTAGACTGGGCTTGGGCAGACAGGGAGTTTAACTCCTTCAATGTCCCTGCTGAGTTTGACTTCAGCTTACTGGAACTGCTCCTCCGGATCACTGACATACAGAATAACAAAAGACAAATGTGAGAACATGGGAGTGATTTTGAAAAACAACAGCATGTAGAGTTTACCTTGGCCTGCAGAGGTGGGTCTAGAGAGCTTCTGGCTGTAGATGTGCGTGGCACTCGGGATGGAGGAGGCTGCTCCAGAGCTGGACGTCGATGAGGTAAAGGACTGAATCCTCCTGAGCACCTGGGTCGGTTGCCCAGTACAGACTTTGTTAGTGCCAGCGGAAACAGCTGTCCACATTGCTCTCGGGGGCTGTGTGACCACGAGGGCAGGGGTGTACGCAGGAGGGTCAGAGAGAGTCTCAGAGTGGCAGAACTGAGACTTAGCCAAGGACTGTGCATAGGACGGGGGCTGAAGAGGTGGCGGTGGCGGCGGTGGCGGACAATGGAGAGGCAGGGACGCCGGGGCGGGGGAGCAGTGCTGCAGATGAATATATGTGCAGTCTAAAGTCACAGGGAAGCTGGAGCAGTGCTGGGAGGCCTGGACCTCTGGCTGGATTTTACCAGTTCTAACTGCTGACTGTTGGTCTGCAGTACGGACAGAGGGCTGACTCTCAGCGTCCGTGATGTCTGGGTCACTGCTGACTTTCCCCGTGGAGAGCGAGGACTCAGAAGCGCTGGAATCCTCTTTGGCCACAGGGAGAGCTGTTCAAAGGAGGAAAGAAGCCAGAGCTCCTTTATCACCAGTTAGCCATTCCTCGGCTCTGACACACATTTGTTTTCCCCCAAAGAGTTCTAATCGTTTGAAGCTGACCTTTTCTTCACCCTAGATGACTCAATCTTTTTCCCTTTACTTTTTGGGGGGTTTACAAATCTAAACAATTCCTGTTTACTGTGCTTGAATGATAAAATATTAAACATAAACCAGACCTCCAGTAACAAAAATATGGGGGGAAAAACACGCGGGAGGAACTCACAGTTGCCTGAACCTCCCGAGGCGTTTACTTCATGAACGTCTTTCTTAACACTCCTGACTTTTGTTCCTAGGAAGACGGTGGCTGATTTATTTTTCTGTGTGTAGAATGTCAGTACTTCCTCCAGATCGTTTTCACTGTTGAAAAAAAATAAGATAAATGTGTATAGCAGATTGAGATCACTCTTCAGTCAGTAGCATATATAACTGGAGCAGTAAAGAGCCAAGCACTGAACAATGGTCAGTGGGCTTGCCAATTCACTAACCTTGCTGCGGTGATGTACTCCTGAAACACACTGGGGTTAACACAGTGCTCCTCTATGCTGCTCTCCTGTTTTTTCACCACATGTTCGGTTTCCTGAGAAGATAGGAAAGAATAAGACAGCAGGTATATGCAATAATACGCGTGATGTTTCCCGTGTTTGCATCATCTCTTAGATATGTGATTCTGCGGTAAAGCCGGAGTCTGGGAAAGGGGCACCTTGTTGTAACAGTGGATAAACTCTCCTAGCTGGTGGGACAGGATGCGTCTGCGGTCTCGGGGTGGAAGCTGGCGACTGGGCAGGACCACCTTTATGTCTTGTTGAAGGTTACTGGCTGCTCTTCTCAGGAAGCGAATCACCAGCTCCTGTGCAGACATTCATATTATCACTTCCCTGAATCACTGATTCATCCCTCAAGCTGTCTGTGTGTTCTTTCAAAACATTGAGACTTTTGAATGTAACGGCCTAGAGACTGACTCTTGAATTCATGTTGATTTCCCCCAAAGGTTTGAGGTCACTGATGATGATGATGATATATGCCCTAACAATGCAGACTTTCCAATCAGGCCAGCTTCTACAGAGACCACGTTTTCCTTCGATGTGGCCACAAATGTCTCGTACACATCTCAGCTACAGCCAGGGTACATATGACTAACAGAATAATAATAATAATAAGGGGAAATCTGGCATGTATATACATGCAAGGGAAACAATGCCCCCGGGGTATTCCACCCATGTCCGTTTATTAGGAAAAGGAGATTAAAATATAGTTATCATTATACCATTTGGTCGTTGTCCTTGTCTGGCCAGGCTGGGGTGGTGTTGGCTCTGCTCTCTGCCAGCAGTCTTTGCTGGACTCGCTGCAGGTAGGAGGAAAAGGCCATCCGGGCCTGCACTTTACTGGAGAGGAGAGAGAGGAAAATAGGTAAAGCAATGGAAAAGGATACAGTTGATCATAAACATTATCCACTAGGGCCTCTGCTTGTTGCATTGGAATCTGTGATACATCTGTTACAACAGCCCGCAGTTATACTCATTCATATATTCATGAGCTGACATATCAAAGCAAAAAACAGGTATGTATCACTTTCAGCCAAAAGTTGTTGAAACAAAGTGTATCTTGTCCTGCGCAGGTATCAAAATGATAAACTGTCTCTTTGACCCGGGTGAACCTGGAGGGAGTACTGTCAGAACATTGTAGTCGAAAAAAAAATGTTTTGGAAGAAGCTGTCAAACACAAACAATGATATGCTGTACTATAATTTCCCTCCTTCACGCACAGTCCTGGCAAGCACTGAGGAATTTCTACAAACTCAGACTTGTTATTGTAATTCCACCTCAAATTATAATTTCAGGCACACTTTTAAAATCACCATCAGACCGCAGCCTTTGTTGCACTTAGGTATAGTATTCTGTACAGCGTGTTGTATGTGTTTGACAGTATATAGAATATCTGGTATCTTTATTTAAATTAAAGAATATATGAAAAGGTAAGATGTTTTTATACTCTGCCCATTTGGAGAGCCTTATGTGTGTTGATATCATCTTACCACAACTCCCCTCACTTCGCACTCTGGTAATTATGGTAATTAATAAAAGTGCAAGATCAAGCTTTCTTACCTTCTGACAAAGCTCTTATGATGGTTCTTTCATCTACACTTGCTCAAAACTAATTAAGCCATCAGTCACTTTAGACTGAGGAACTACCAAAACACAGACAGTTAAATAGTAAAACTAAGTATTTTCTAGGGCTGTCAAAGTTAACGCGATAGTAACGCTTTAACGCATTAATGCAACTTACGATTTTTAGATTGTAGCACGCTCAGTTTTAAAGTTAGAGTGAAACATATGAAACTACAAATCCTAAGGAATCCATTGGTACCAACCATGTCATACTAGCATGTCGCGAAGGAGGTTAAATATCGCTCCAAAGTTGGGCTAAATTTTGGCAAGGAAAAACTGGCATGGCCATTTTCAAAGGGGTCCCTTGACCTCTGACCTCAAGATATGTGAATGAAAATGGGTTCTATGGGTACCCACGAGTCTCCCCTTTACAGACATGCCCACTTTATGATAATCACATGCAGTTTGGGGTCAAGTCATAGTCAAGTCAGCACACTGACACACTGACAGCTGTTGTTGCCTGTTGGGCTGCAGTTTGCCATGTTATGATTTGAGAATATTTTTTATGCTAAATGAAGTACCTGTGAGGGTTTCTGGACTATATTTGTCATTGTTTTGTGTTGTTAATTGATTTCCAATAATAAATATATACATATATTTGCATAAATCAGCATATTTGCCCACTCCCGTGTTGATAAGAGTATTAAATACTTGACAAATCTCCCTTTAAGGTACATCTTGAACAGATAAAAAAAAGTGTGATTAATTGGCGATTAAATATTTTAATCGATTGACAGCTCTAGTATTTTCTATACAAAGATATAACATGTGGCAGACTTTTACACTTTCTGACATGGAACGTAAACAATGAAATTACATTTGTTGACCCCAGCAATTAGACAGGCAGCGGGTTAACCTGTGGTGATGACTGAAGCATAAAGACATAGATACACATGAGTAATGCTCAAACAAACTGATCCAAACATAATCTACAGTATGTAAAGAGGGCCTAAATTTCTTCTCATCTTCTTTGGTAGGTGCATTGGTGCACTTCATATTTCTTCCCAATAAATAGGGAAGGAAGGAGAAGAAAATACAGTAAGGGAGGAAGATGAGAGCAGCAGCCCAGAATACAGACTGACCTGAGGTCCCAGCCCTGCTGAAGGATGTTGAGCAGGTTGACTCTGGGCCTGGCATTGTGCGCGGCTGCCTCTGAGCTGGACACAGGCTCGCTGTGGCAGCGCTCCAGTGCTGTGGCCGCTTGTTTTCTTTGCTCTGCTACCAAAGCCGTGTGTGAGACTGGCTCGAGAGCTTGTTTCACCTCCTCTCTTTCCTCCTGAGCGCAGCACTCCTCCTCTCCCTCCTGACTGCTGCTCTCAGTCGGGGAGGCCTTGGACTCCTTCCCTGAGGTATGCAGCATTGCAAAGGAAAGACAAATGTCAGTTGCATCACTGGCATTATTGGTAAAATACACACACAAGCACTCAAAATAGGGTTTCTGATGCTGCTGCAATGAAATGAACTCATTCGGAGTCATATTTGGCCAACCTTACGGTGACACAGGGGAGTTATTTGTTGGAAGCTAAAGTGTGTGTGATGTTGTCCCACTTAGCTACACTCTCCTTAGTTATTTCCTGAATTGAGGCGGAACACATCAGGCCTACCCGATTTCTTCTTCCCTGCAGCAGAGCGATGAGTCAGGTGGCGCTGTCTCCTCTTACGCCCCTCCAGAGACAGCAGCTTCCTCTCGTACTGCACAACGTGACAGCCGTGGACGGCGTCCACCTGCAGCTGCACATTCTCGTTCACATTCCTGAGAGACAGAACAAGACATGTCAACACGCTGGTAATAACAACAACTATAATGATTTATATGTGTATCACCGTTGACACTTACAAAGCAGAGAAACGGTTAGAAATTTCAACTTAAACTGAAGCCAGTTCTGAGAAAGATTAGTGTGGTTGAGTAGCTTGTCCAGAAGTTGACGTGAGACACAGTGATGGTCCAAAGGAGAGAAGAGAAATGGCAAATACTAACTGAGGTCTTGCAGCAACAAACGTCTCCCTAATCTGGCTACCTAACGAATATGGAAAAATCATAGATGGGCTTAGTTGGGGACCAAATCTCCAGACAATATTGTGCAATAGTCAAAGCTGTGGTTAAAACTCGAAAGCCCATACTGATTCAAATAACATAAATGCACGCTGTATTACAATAACAAAAATGTGGTTCAATAAATAGGCACAGTTCAACTATAATTGTCTTTCCCCTACTGCCCCCAAATCGCCGCCGCAATGCCACATAGACATTGGGCGCGCGCTGGAAAAGTTGACTGTGCTGCGTCTTTTCAGCTGTTCCTCTCACCTATCCAACCGAAAGACCAAACAAACGCCACGTTCGAATCCAACCGCCTCCACAAACTGATGGAGAGATTTAATCCCCAATCCCCAACCACAATGGAAATGCTTACCTTCCATGGAAAAGTCTGTTTGCCAACATGTAGTTCATTGATGTCTTGGACTCCAGATATCCTCTGAGAGAAGAAGATAATAAGCAAATTACAATAATCATAAAGGCAGGAGCCCCGACGAGCCTCGGCCGCCTTATTTGCGGCAAATGTGTTAAAAATGAGGCTTCTGTAATATAGCGACTCTGGAAGCAGCCGCTGTTAAATGCACCAATAATTCCCCAGACGGCTCAATAATATGCTTTAAAGAATGCCACAAAATCCCCACTGCTAAAGAGAGCCATGGATCTAATCAAGCAACAAATCCTCATATAGGAATATGAATTATAAGCACAAAAACAGATTTCCTCTCTAATAGGGGCTCCAATGGCATTTCAACATAAAGTCTCTGTCTGATTTAAGCCTTTCTTGGAACATAATACACAAGAGTTCAACAAATACCAACTCTGTAGCTACACCTTAGTCTGGCAGTTCAATTAGTGACAGTCAAGAGGAGTAGTGTGGTCTGGCTTTAGGGCACTGATTGCATTCATTTAGCCTAAGTGCCCCACTTATTTGAAGACTGTATTAATAATGAGTAACATTATAGACAAACACCCCTTGGGGATTACAAGTATCTGTCTGTTCCTTCTTGGCCCGGCGTACCCATAGAGCTCCCATGTTTCTGCTGTGGGGAAGATTCTAACGAAGCCTCCTCGCCTCTCGTACTCTTCCTTTATCCTCCTCAGCACTTTGATCTACGTTAGTGGAAGAAAACAAAAGACGTGTACTGAATTAGACAGTTTTAATGAGTAACTGTACTTTCAGGTTCCCATAATATCTTTAAAGGGATAGTTTGGGTGTTTTGAAGTGGGGTTGTATGAGGTACTTATCTATATTTCGGTTAGTTTGGATTCACCAAAGTCACACAATAGCACAAACAAACCAACCAATCAAGGCAGCGGTAGACCAGCAACCCCCGTGTTATGCGAGGTAAAATTACAGTTTTTTCAATGGAGTCTGGTGGCCTCGGTGAGAGCATAGATGGTACAACGGCTTCAGTTCCAGGAAAAGGGCTGTCTGACGGCAAGGTAAAGTGGTGAAAATATTCTAAATATAGCGTATACTTAAACTGATATTGACATTTTTAGGTGGGCCTTTCTTTTAGGTGGCTAAAATACGTTTTGCTGCCGGCCCCGTCCACAGCTTTGCTTTCGTCCTGTCTGCTTCTCCAAGCTGGGGGCGTGCCGACTGTCATCTACTGTAGGTAATTCACTGACTATCGATAAGTACCTCATACAACCCCACTTAAAAACACCTGGACTATCCCTTTAATTTAACAAGTCACACACATCATGTCAAACACTACCACTGTAAAGGCCTTACCTCCTCAGCAGTCAAGCTCAGAGTGCTGACTCCCTGGCCTTGTTTAGGTCCTAGCTTGTCTTTCGACCCCTCTGTTTCAGAGTTACTGCCTGATGCGGGCCTCTGCCGCTACAGGGGAGAAGCCAAAATCACTTTAAACTAGTGCCCACCATGTACTGTCAGTCCTCTTTCCAACATAAATACTTGCCAATATAAAAAAAAATTAGTTCTACACATTTTTTTATGAGTTCAACTATGCTTAAAGGTTGTCTTATATTGTTCGGTAAAGATGTCATGTGTTACTGACAACCTACTAATGTGAAACACAAAACTCATTTATAAATGGAAAAATGTGCAAACTACAGCTTGTGTAACAAAAAATGCCCTCTCTTCTTTCCTCCCTGTCACATAAATGAAGCATTTTTGTTATGCATTGGCATTCCTGGCTGCATGCACTACCAGGCTGTGATTGACAGCTTTGGCATGCAGGTCGGAACTCGGGCCAGACAGAAGGGCACAACCCCACAGGATCACAAACAGAATTTGTCATCTAAATAGCAGGGGGATTACATTTAATTTGTCTGACGCGGCTGGGGGGATACAAAGGCAGCCAAAAAGTGACAAGGCCTAATCCCTCAGAAAAAGACTCATCTGTTGCCCCTAATCAGAGTAAAGGGAGAGGAGAGGTTCACTGAAGTTCTACAACAGCCTCTGTGGTTTAGATATGTAACTCTGAAACAACAAAGTCTCTGAGTTTTGGATCAAGTGGTGCATTGCGGCATTTAAAGCACTTGCTTACTAAGGCCACTTTGCTAATGTAATGAGAATTCTATTCAACATAGCATTAGGAATCGATCCGTCGGTCTGTGTCTGTCACTATGAAAAATAGTAATGCCGCATAATCAAATAAGCAAAAAGCAGTGAGCAATTTCTTACCGGTAATGTAACAGGCATCAGGGAATTGCAAAGGAACAAGGCAAAAGAAGATTAATATGTCTGAGTCTGAAGAAAACTCACCATTCTGCTGTGTGCAGTGGCTGCCGCTGCAGAAAGAGGTTTCTAAAGAGGCAATGGACGAAGACAGTGAGTGGTGGGTGAGCATCGGCATTACCGTTTGACCTCGTGCACGCTCCATCGACACGCAACAATGAAACACTGTTACTGTATGTCTAAACAGGCCTTTTACACAATATAAGGTGGAGCAGAAATCTGTCTGATTAAGTAATCTCACTCCAGCAGATCCTGTGCCAAATCTGGGTGCAGTAGTCAAGCGGAGGGAGCCAAGTGCATTAGCTGTTGTGGCATCATTAGGCAACAAGACCCAGAGAGAGCATTAGTCACTTGATTAGAAATGATAAAACAATAAAGCCACAGAGTGTAGCACTTACATACTGATGTCACTCAAACAGTGTAATTACATTAGCAGTTGTTTTGCATTACAGTGAATTTTCCATGAGGGCAGAAGAAGAGCTCAATGGCAGTGGCAGGAATGTACTGTAAGCAACACGGAGACGAAGACAAGAATGGGAATGTTTCACAAGGAAGGGTGAATGAGTGCAACACTTGGCTCAGCTCTTTGCTGTGTGTGCGTGTGTGTGTGTGTGTGTGTGTGTGTGTGTGTGTGTGTGTGTGTGTGTGTGTGTGTGTGTGTGTGTGAGCATCCAGTACCTGTGTTTTTTGGGCTGCTGGGTGCTTGAGGCTGGGGTCCAGGGTGACTCGGTCAGAGCGTGGTTGTCTCGACAGGGGGTCCTGACACACAAAGCCTGCGGGGACACAGTGGAGCCATAAAGCGGGTATATCAATGACATCAGGTCTTAAAACATGTTACTCATTCCCATGACCTTCATATATTGCATCAGATCTTCAATGTTGGTGCAAGAAGACCAAAGTGGAGCGAGGGACACGGAGGCCATAAATTACATGTAAATCAAAACAATATCTTTAACAATATCGTGTTCATTCAAAGACATTATATTTATATATATATATAACTTTTTACAAGGATAAGAAAGACATGTTTTGATATAATGACACACCACGGCCCCCTCCTAGCTTAAAGGAATAGTATGACATTTTGGGAAATACACTTATTCGCACTTATGCCAAGAGTTAGATGAGAGGATTGATACCACTCTCATATCCGTCCGTTAGATATAAATCTACAGCCAGCAGCTGGGTAGCTTAGCTTAGCATAAAGACTGGAAACAGGAGGAAAGACTAGCTTGGTTCTAAAGGTAACAAAATCTACCTACCAGAAACTATAAAGTGCACCAATTAACACGCAATTCTTGTTTGTTTGGTCAGTACAAATTCAATGTTTTATGGGAGGTTACTTGTCGGACTATTTATTGTCTCTGAGCAGTTGCCAGGTAACCAACAGACACTCTGGGATGTTACAGTACAACTCGTACCCTCATAAAACTTGATCTTCGATTGTTATACATATAAAGAAAAGATAAAACGTGTAAATTTGTGAGCTTTAGAGATGCTGGTAGGGGGATTTTGTTACCGTCGGACAGAGCCAGGCTAGCCGTTTCCCCTTGTTTCTAGCCTTTATGCTAAGCTAAGCTAAGCTCTAGGATCTTAATGTACAGCTCGTACCCCTTATAAAACCCATTATATAGTATGTGGTATCAATCTCTCCATCTAACGCTGCGCCAGAAAGCAAATACACATATTTCCAAAAATGTCGAACTATTCCTTTAATTTTTTTAGTCAGGGAAAGAAGATATGCTTTCTTATTGGGACTCTACTTTGGATTTATACAGCTCCACGCATTTACATTCTAGTGGTAGTTGATAAGGGTGGGGAAAAAATGATTGTAATTCACATTTCCCACTAAGATGTTCCCACCCAGTCAATAAGATTTAAATCTGTGATCTTCTGTTTATTAATTCCCACACTCCCTCAAGGTCAACCAGTGGTAAGAGTGAAATTTTAAAGGAATATGTTTATGTTGCATCTTGCCGTCACACTTGAAGTGAATTACGTCTATTGACAGCTTGGAGCCCGAGGCCACTACCTCATCCAAGCCGTCAGGTAAGAATCAGAGGCCCCTGCCACGCTCTTGCCTAAACACAGCAATTATTACAAACACGGGCGACACGGAGCTGACAGCTTCACACAGGCGGAAAATGAATGCTAATGGAATGCTGTCATTATTTACAGGTCTGGGATGCGGCCCAAGTGTTATCAGCCAACAGCGACTTAGTTTGTTTGGTACATAATAGATGTGCTATGTTTTACATGCCACTGCTCATTTTCCCCAGACCCGCAGTAACGTCTCCGTCCAAAGATAACTGGCAATTTATGATTCTACTCTTTCATTTAATGAGCCAGAGGGAGGGCTTCAAGCCACAGCATGGCCTAGGCTAAGACACGCACGCATATGTGCACTCACACACACACGCACACACACACACACAATAGCCATTCCTTTAATATCATTAAGCCGAGACCACAGACAGACTTAATGGTTCAGTGCCAGTTTAGATGGATGCCTGCTAATCAGTGGGCTCCATGTATCCTGTGAATGGTAATAAGGATAAATCAGAGGATTAAGTGAAGCTGAATAATCAAGAGATGTGAAAGTTTGGTTAATATTTGTCTCTTTTTTTGCTACATGTTTACTTTTCACTCTCATCTACAGGGATATAGACAAGCTCTCAAGGTATGATATTCTCCTCAGCTTAAAGTTACACATCACAAAATACTATAAGAAGCTTTTCATCTGCATGAGAATTCAATAATTAAGATGGGAGGAGACGTAACAGAGACACATCTCATTCCCTGCTACAAACACTGTTGTATAAACAGTGTTTATCTCTGCCTTGGGCCAGGCATTTTTTTTATCTTAATGCGCACGATTGCTTTAGTTTGACATGTCGGATCCAGTTTCTCCAGAAAGCTTAATGACTGCAAAACAACTAAGGCCTCTGTTGACAATTTTGTCCGTGACTCATTTGATTTTAATTAATGAAGTCTGCGGTTTATTCTCTCTCAACACTGGAGCTCCTATTATGAAGCCATACAGCAGCTATTTTAGGCAGTTTGCACAAACAGACTGAGTGGAATGAAGAGAATCATTAAGCATTAAACAATAGACAACTGTCTCCACCTGCTTAAAACCTGCCGGTTACAAGTAAGGACAACTAGCATCTACGCCTTTGGAGTGAGGTTAGTGAAGAAAACACAGCACAATTGCAGCACATATCATTTTATAGTAGCTTCTCCAAATTAATACCTTTATCCCAATTACATAATTTAGCATTGAATAATCTCTGAATTGTACCTCAAGCAAAATATTATATATTTTTACCTATTATGCATTTTTTCCATTCAAATCTAAAGTAATCAAGATGTTCTTAGATACATAAAGGTATTAATTCATTATTAGTTAAAGCTTTAAGTATCTAAGAACATCTCAGTCAGTGTAACTGGTTTGCTCTGAATATGACTGACCCTACAATATGTTACTAAAAAGTATTGACTCCTGAAATCCAGATGTTCCATCTAAATTTTGAATTTTTGTTGATGGATTATTTAAATGTATGCATTCTTAGTAATACAATCTGTAATCCTAATATTTATTCTATGACTTTTAATTAATACGCTGTATTTACCCAAAGTTTTTCCTCCTCTTTTAATTAAAGCTGAAGTAGGCAGAATGTTTTTGGCATCATTGGGCAAAAAATTCATAATAATCTTTCAGCATATTGTAATTCAAGTGCTCTGAGAGATAACTAGACTTCTGCACCTCCTCGTGGCTCTGTTTTCAGGCTTTAAAACATCTACTGTAGCCGTGACGGGAGACTTTGGCCAATCACAGGTCAGAGAGCGTTCCTACTCAGCATTCCTATTGGCTTTGCTCCAGCTGGTGGGCGGTGCTTGGTATTTCCTCAACTGATCTCAACATGGCTGCCGTGTCACAAACTTTCTCATTTTACAGCTAAACAGTACACTACAAGACGTTTCTGAAAACATTTTAGGCGAGAAATAGGCATTACAGTAACAGAATATTGATCCATATTTGATCAGCACTGCCTAGTTTGACCGTTTGATCAGAGTTCGCAAGTGATTGACAGCTGCTCAGAGACAGCAGGCTCCAGCTCGGCTCTGATTGGTTGTTTTCCTCCGATCTGTGAAATCTTGCAGATGCCATTAGGAACACCGGAGGCACATCATTTTTTTCAAATTACCTGTCTCTTGCACTACTGTCAGGATATAGTGACCGTTTTACAAAATAAATAACTTTTTTAAAATCATATTTGCTCCAATTCTACCCACTGCTGCTTTAAGTGGTGGTTGATAATATAACGTAAACTGTGGAAGTGGTCTTAGATTTGTAAGGTTTCTACTTCTATGATGTACTTTATTTCGCCAGCGTATCATTTACCAGTGTAATAGATTCAAAGATCTAGCTATAAGCAGTGAACTATATGTCTATGAAGTGCAATCACTTGTCCAAATTTTTGGAATCAAATGGAAGTTGTATTTAGTCATTGTTTCAGCATGTACTCACCCACAAGTGAAAACATGTCTGCAATCATGCTGGCCTTTATCTTCAGATCCAAGGGCGCATCACTGTAAATAAGTGGGAAACAAAGAAACAAATAAGAAAATGACAACACATACACAGAGTAGAGGAAATGAGTCAACTGTCAGTAAGAAGATACAGATCTGTTGCGTGACCTTGACTAACCTGCTAAACTGACTCAATGTGGCATTTTATTAACATCTTTTTTCTTGGGTTGCTTATATTCAAAGAAAAAGCCTCGTGTGAGTTGGTAGGGTAAAAGAAACAGTTTCAGTAAGAGGTTCTCCTGAAATAAAGAATCAAATGATTAAGACGGTGTCACTCACCAGGCCAGGGAGGGAGAAAGGTTCACCTCTAACAACCAGGGTTTGAGGTCGGAGTCAATGAGCACGTCAAAACCGTACAGTTCTACAGAGGGAAACACAAGATGAATCAAACGGTTTTCACCACAGACTGGGAAGTCAGCAGAGAGAGATCTGCTCACTGAAAATAAAGAATGAAGGCTATCAAAGTCACTAGAGTTTTATCATAGCCCCATTATGTGGCATTTGGCAACACGGCCTGCGCCTTTCTGCTACTGATTACACGCATGTTATATCCCCAATCACTCAAGAGAGAAACATTCACCAAAGCCTGCTACTGAGGGATTGGCTCAATTACATTAACTAAGTACATACACATTTCATCTGTCATGAAGCCGCTTACGTAAGACGGTAGATCAAAAACACACTGTGGCTGTGAATATTTTCATACATGCAGTCAGTCATTTTCTCATGACTGGGGAGGTTAAGCAGTCTACATATTGTCACTACGTATTAACAAGAAGGATGACGCTCTAATGGGTACCAGAAAAAGCTTCACCCCCGTCAGAAAGTTAGTATCTACCAACTGGGGCAATAAAATATGAACTCCAGAAGTACAAAGCTGGAAATGTGACAGCATGTCCCAAGTATATTGTATATATTTCACTCCAATAATAGCTTAGCACTGAGTGACACAATAAAAGCCTTTTTACAAAGTGGTCAGGAAGTTCCCTGTGTAAAAAAGTCATCCATTCTGTCCCAATTTTCCCTCTTGTTTCACTGACTGATATATATGGCTCACTGTGACAGAGTTGGCCTATGAAAGCCCTCACACTGCTCTGGGGAGTGTCACCCTGTAAGCCAACGACCCGCCGGCCCCAGCAGCAGCGTGCAGGCAAACCACAGTATTTTACAGGGATCGGGCAAAACCCAGTCATAGAGCCAGGGGAAAAATCCCAGTAATGGCACTTCAAAAGAATAGACTGTGTCAGGGGGGTTGGAGGTTTCAAAGCTGCCAGAACCGGCACTGTTTGTTCTAGCATCTCAGGTCAGTGCCAGTGTTACGCACGAGGCAAACAAAAGGCAGCGTGACGGCGAGAAATGGCTTTATATTGCACTTGGTTGAATAATGTTTTAGGCTGGGCAATTCTAGTTTAACAAGATGAGTTACATTTATTTGGCTGTACTTATTACTTATATGGTAGATATCTGTGAAACAAATCTGGCCATTCAGATTGTCGAGGCAATGCCTAACAAATATCAAGTACTTGACAATGCACAGAGTTGACACAAGATAAGTTCCCTCATCATGAGGAGTCCTACAAAATGGGGGCATGGAGTTTGAAAGACTCGTGCATTTACCAGACAGTGAGACTCTAACGAAAGATGCTATCGAATTGCATTATAGGAAATTTAAGCTCCAGGGTTTTTCCAGACTGCTTCCACTTTGATCGTTCTTTTTTAATCTGTCTCTTGTGAGTCCCCCGACTTTATTGAAGTGTAATACTAAATCGCTTGAGTGCTCTTTTTTAAGATTTCCTGAAAACATGAATTGTTTTTCTCTACTCGTCCTTTCATCATCTGTATCAAGACAAGTTGGAGAAAATGCACACTGGGCTATATTACATGGGTCAGGAGGTCAAAATATGGTCGCGTCCAAATTGGTGTAACTGCAAACTGTACTTTCATGATGGAACTGAACAAAGTTTGCCGTACATCCCTGAGCCAAGAGCAGCAACCGAAGCTGCCACTGCCATCTTTAACTTCTTTAGCTTCTGAGGATGGACGGGGGGACCCCCACTGCTCAACAGTGAGCAGAGACACCGAGATTTTCTTTTCCACTTGCCGGCTTATCCCATTCTAGCCGCTTCTGTGTAAAAACGCACACATAAAACAGTATGCATTAGTCCTGGGGAACGCAGCACTGGAATAAATGGGTTTGAGCCTGTAGCGCCTCACCAGTGGCACCACAACAACAAGGGAAAATGGGGAGGCGTTACACCACCTCACCCAGCCCCCGACAAGCAGGCTCCATGTGCCGCTCATTTTCCCCCAATTAGGAGCAGACGCCGCTCCTGCCCCATGAGCCGCTCGCTGCTAGACACGTTTGTTCTATGGGTCGACCACGCTGTTAAACGTGCCCGCAGAGAGGCCACAACAAGCATCACAGACAAGGAGAGGAGAGGCAGCGAACATCCACATCACACCCATTAAAGAGGGAGGAGGAGGAGACAAACTGTGACAGAGTAAAGGGATGATGAAGAGATTTTTTTTTGGTTTTATTATTGGATGGGCGCTGCTGGAAACTTCGCCACAAGAGACAAAACGCCCTAAAACAATAATCTCCCCACCCTGGCCACGCTGCCGGTTGGCCCACAACAACAACAGCAACATTAAGTATCTCCTTCATGTGTGTTTGCTTCAGAGGCGAGGAGGACAATTTGCATCTTGCATCACTCTGAGATAAATTATTGGCCCTGAATTGTTGTTGCTGGGAGCACAGCGGAGCCACAAATGAAAACTCTCC
The DNA here is from genome assembly GCA_916701645.2 of Sebastolobus alascanus. Taxonomy (NCBI): domain Eukaryota; kingdom Metazoa; phylum Chordata; class Actinopteri; order Perciformes; family Sebastidae; genus Sebastolobus; species Sebastolobus alascanus. The sequence goes on from CAKAOJ020000474.1 coordinate 119,804, forward strand.
GAGGACAACAAATTAAAGTAACAGTTAACACTCTACAGCCTTATAACGCTAGCAAGACTCAATCCATTAATCATTCTTTAAAAGATTTTGAATTATACAGCAGCCACACTGTCATCACAAGGCATACCAACGCTGTGCTGCAGTGCAGTGTGGGAGTATCTGACAAATGTAAAACAGGGAGAGTGGTTCACAGACGGGGGATCCAACCACACTCAGCACTTAATGAGGGACGTTCAGTGGAACACAGGACCAGTAAGTGGAATGTTTTGTGTGTAATAAAATAGGCCTTTGGCTTGGCTAATCAGATCTTAGTCAAAACATCTCGTAATCAGCATCCCTCAGCAAAAAGCCTGTCCATTAATCACACGGCAGCGGTAAGGAGCTGCATGGGTGGCATTTTCTCCCCACAGACACACACACACTCTCACACACTTCTTACCAGTGTAAAACGAAAAATCTGTTGTTTTTATTTCTTCCCACATGAGACATTACAGAGCTATAAAAAGCTTTTGTTACAGTATGCCCATTTAGATACGGATGTGCAAATTGAGCAGAGGGAAGAAATCCCATTTGAAAACAATAAACATGGTATTAAAGCCATTAATAGACATTAAAATGGCAGGGAACAATTTGCAGTAAATTAAGATTATAATGTGCTTTATGATCTCGCATGGCTCCCTTCCAGACAAGCCAGGCCGTATAAAAACTCTAAAACAATGGCTGCTTTTATCGGCACATTCGCAGTTATTTGCTGCCCTGCATTCTGATGCTTTACCTGTTTACAATTACAGGCAGCTGCCGAGGCCCGGGATGAACGCTGGGTGTACTGTAGGTTGCAGGAGGAGTGGGAAAGTAGTAAGAATAAGTGCAACAGGGAGCTGAAGCTGTCAAGGGCTGAATGACTCCTTGGTGGTTTGGGTGGGTTTTATTTAAGAGCCCACAAAGATACTAGACTGGACTCCCTGAAGCTTAGTCAGACCTGTGTGTTTGTAAAACCCATACTTTACGCTGGTTCCTGCATGTCTCTGTATTCATACCGTCCATACATACTCACGCACGCAACATGACCACACTGGGAGAAACAGATCAACAGAGAGAGGACGAGGGTGGTCCTCTGGAACCGTCAGTGTCTGTCTCTGGAAACTTAATCCCGTAGACAGACTATGAATGCTGTAATTAACTTGCTTGGGGCCATCTGAAGACAACAAAAGTACACTAAATTCAATAGTAAACTGATACGGCTGAAGTAGGGTAACTGGCATGTTCACAGCAGACCACAGTGTATTATATATCTTAGGAAAAGGTGTACAACCTAATTGCTTTTGTGCCACACAATGACATCGCTGCAGTATCTATGTCTATACAGGTCTCTATAGGCTTACGTATACGATTTCAACATTGTTGCACGCGGATGTTGGAACACCTTCAAAGACCCTTAAAGCTAAAAGTTATTATGTTGTTCTTTGTTCGTTTCATTTCAAATCCAATGTGGACTGAGTAGAGTCAAAACAAACCAACCGTTGCTGCCTCCAGAGCTGCACAATGTGCGACTCAAGAGATGGCCCCAGACCAGTGTAGTGTCATCAGTAGGCTTGAGTGTGTCCTTCCATATTCTCACACTTTCCTTCAACATTTTTAGATTCAAACTCTATATTTCCTATCCTATACAGAAGAAATATCAGAAGATATCGTTGATGCAGAAGCAGAGTTTTGTTTGTATATGCAAGGGAATGTAAATATAAGTGTGGTGCAATGCAGTACGTAAATTTACATGTTATCACCGAGCATTCCATAAAGCATTTTTGCGATAGAGTGCTGCAGAGAAGACGTATTTTTGTAGGCCAACCTGAACTGGGTTTTAGGTCACTGCATAAAATAAGCTCTGTGGCAAACAAACGTTTATGATACTTTAACATTTTGTTCCGTAACATAATCTCTACAAATGAACACCACTTTTATGAATTGTGAATGCAATCACCAGAAGTAAAAAGCTAACGTTAGGCTATAAATGAACTACACCACGGTCGCATGACTTCACGTCACCACCACTAAGCTTAAGGTGGACTATTGTTCGGTGGGATGACGTTTAGTAGTCTCATTTAGCCACTTGTTAGCAACTGCCTTTTTTAAGACCTGTAAAAGCTTCAAAATTCACGAGTGTGATATTTACTGATGTATTTTATATTGTAGAACAAAACCTGAAAATTTCTTAAGCTTGTGTTAAAGGAGCAGTGTGTAGGATCTGGCGGTATCTAGCGGTGAGGTTGCAGAATGCAACCAACTGAAGCAAATGGCCCCATCTAGAGCCAGTTGTTGTAAGAGAGTCAGTGTGTAGAGTGTGTGTGTACGTGGGAAGTGAGGGTGAAGCAAGAGAGAGAGAGAGTGGTGGCGACGGGAGCGAGGAACGGCAGCGAGCAACGGCAGCGAGTAACGTTATCGACTGCGGCCCAAGCAGGAAAAGTTAACAGTGTTTTAGTTTGTCTGTTCTGGGCTACTGCAGAAACATTTCCAGGTGATTATACACTAAAGAAAACATAGTCATTAATATTATATTCCATTTCTGCCAGTAGATCCCCCTAAATGCGACACACTGGTCCTTTAACTACAGACCTTATTTCAGGCATCTAACCAAAAAAACACATTCAATTCAATTCAATTCAATTTATTTTTATATAGCGTCAAATCATAACAGAAGTTATCTCGAAACACATTGACTTTGAGACGAGGGAAGTGCTAAAATGCTCATTTCCAGGTTTTAGGACTCATTCCCGCAGTACTCTGTTGGGACATGGGGATGTGTGTATAAACAAATATTCCAGGCTGACTTGAATGAGTGAATGAATGAGAATAAGAGTAAACTTGTTTTTCCATCACACCAAAGATATGTGTCATCTGGTTGTTCATTCATCACGTGTGTATGAGAACCAGGTCGAGGCTCGGTAAGCCACATTTCCCTGTAAATACCTGCATGGTCAACATTCACACCCTGGGCTAATGTGGTTTTTCACCCTAGCAGTTATGCTCAGGGTGCAGATAGCATCTTTATGCAGGCGACTGTCTGATGGTGTGAGTCCACGCTGCTAGCGCCCAAACAACCACCAATCAGGGGGGCTATTATGTCTACAGAAGCCTGTCACAACGGCAAAATCCCTTTATTTTTTCTAACATCTGAGAGGTGAAAGAGAGTGTGAGCAGGAGAGGGAGAATCATAAACAAACAGAAACAGCGAGAGAAGAGGAAAAAGAGACAGCGGTGCCGAGGGAGGCTTGGCCAACGCGCTCACTTTCAAACCCCAAAATCTCAGAGAGACTGCCAGACAGAGAGAGAGAGCGCAGACAATTAGTGCCAACACTAACACGGGTAATGGCTCCGAAATGGAGTTCACACGAGCCCAATGCTAGGCAGGAGCAGCCAAGAAAACAGTCAGCCTAAATCAGGCAGACCTGAATGGCAACAGAAGAGGAGGAAGCAAATTCCTGCTTCAGTCAATAGGCCCTCCACGACCCGGCAGCCAGTCAGAGGGCAGCACCAGGCAGGAAGGCTCCACACTGAGGAACGACTGTCTGCAGCCTCAGCTCGACTCAGTGGAGAAATAGTATAGAGGAACTCCTGGACAATGAATATGAAACTGAAAGGAAATGTGAGGGGTGGGGTCGTGTGTGTGACAAAGTAGTTGTGAGTGTATCTGCACTGTGAGCAAAAAAAAGGGAATTTCATCTAAAACAAATTCTTGTGAAGCTGCAATTCTTAAAGGGATATTTCGGGGTGTTTTGAAGTTGGGTTGTATGAGGTACTTAGCCATAGTCAGTGTATTACCTACAGTAGATGATGGTCGGCACACCCCCAGCAGACAGGAGTACTACTGTGGACGGGGCCGGCAGCAAAACACATTTTAGCCACCTAATAGAAAGGCCCACCTAAACAAGTCAATATTAGTTTAAGTGTACACTATATTTAGGATATTTTCACCACTTTACCTTGCCGTGAGACAGCCATACAGTCTATGTTTCCAATGGGGGAACTTAAGCCACTAACTATAGATAAGTACCTCATACAAACCCACTTCAAAACACCTGAACTATCCCTTTGAGAGTTTCATTTCATTTTCCTGAACAGCTTGTTTCATTATTGACACCTTTCACCTTCAAACTAGCCACTGTTAAGATCTGTGCAGGTGTAATTTTAAACTTTGATGGACTAGTTTGATTTACTTACTGTATGGTTAAAAACATTTTAATAAGAATGTGAAATGATTACCGAAACAGTTTGTCTTGTGGGGAACAAACATCTTGCAGGCGGTGGCTATCTGTAGTTCAGCACTCAGTACAGCTTTAATGATGACGTCCTCCACCTGTCTCATCAGCACTGGAATAGACAACATTAAGAGATGATTTTCTGTAGCACTTAAGAATTCTTATGTTTTGGTTAATTGAGAGACACTTGTTGTTATTGTTAATGAATAGGGGTTCAGAAACTGCAAGCTGGGTCCATTTTACTCCATTATCTTTGACATTAAAACAAAAAGAAAAAGATGAGAAAGGGAAGAAAACAAAGGCTTGACTCACATGTGGTGTCCTTCCCCTCCTGCTTCAAATACCTCAACACTGCACTCATACTCCACTTGTTCCCATAATCCTCAACTTCAGGGTCATCGCAACTGAAAGGGAAGAGATGCACTTCAAACGCTGAAGTTCTAACAAACGGATGAGTCAATGAAGCTTCCCATAACGGCTACATTCACTGTGTGAAAGTTACCTGACATAATCGCTGCTCTTTTTGTTCACGCTGTAGTTGGTGAGATGCATGAACGTGTTCTTAATGTTCTTTGAAGTCCGGTCATACTTGACTGTGGCAAACCTGCGGGCAGACGGCGTTTATTTGTGCAAGAAAGAAAAACAATCATCCAACGATCTCACTACATATCTATCTGCCATAATGTCCATATGGCTGACACTTGACTGAATGATGGGGGCACTATGGAGGGAGATTAGCCTCTGGCAGTGTTTGAGAGGAGTGGATGCCACATGTGCAATAATGAGAATTCCTTGGCACGCACTGTGTACCTGAATACCAACGCAACACGAAGGAATGTCAAGAGATAAAAGTGGGATTCAGAATTTGGCCATGATTTATTGCCCACAGTTGATAATGGAGCCAGCAAACAAGAGGGCGGTGGCACTCTGCTTCCAGCACGTTCCTCTATCAGACCAAAGCCTTCTATAAATCATCTGCCCTCTCCTGACCTACCTGTGCCTGACTGACAATAGCCTCTTCTTGGATTAATAAATGATTCTCGCTCTAAATAAGAACATCCAATAAATCTAGCGCAATTACACAAAGTTATCATAAGGTATGATCTTTGAACAATGACACAATCAGCAACATTTGATGAGCACATCCTACAAGTGGAACAATAGAGCGCTTTGTTTGGAAGTCAGCACCGCAGCACACGCTACACAGCAGCAGGTCTGAGAAGTTAAGGCTGCCCTCTTCTGGGCGCTGACGGAGCACCAGTGGATGGGCCTCAAGTGCATCAACCAGCCAGTGTCTACACCACTATTCACTATTCAAACTGGTCAATGCTTTTCTCTATACTGAATTTACTTTATTAAAACTCCTCACATTCAGGGCGTTCATATGTCAACAAATATAACCCCAACTGGGCCTGATGTGGGGCGTTAGAATTAGAAGGTCAGAATTTTTAACTTCGAAAAGTCATAACTCCTACGCCGTATGTCCGATTTACACAAAACTTGGTGCACACATCCATCTCTGTTCACTCTACAAAAAAGCCTCTTGGACCACTAAAGTCCCCCTGACTAGATTTTCCGCCATTTTTAATTCTTGAAAAATACATTTTTGACATCTCCTCCCAAACCGTGATTCCAATTTGTACCAAATTTTCTGTGCATCATTATTGGACTATGCTTACCAAAACAATCAAAAACTTGTTGATATCTCATTGCGTTTTGAAGATATTGACCAATGAACTTTAAAAGGGCGCTGCTCAGCATATCTATACGCCTAACTCCACAACTGTGAGGCCAATCATCTCGGAACTTGCAGGACATGTCCACGTAAGTACCTGAAACCAGCCCTGTCTCCTAAAAATTACATTCCCATACAATTAAATTGCATTCAATACAATTACGTTTGGAAGGAAACGTATTTTGTCGCGGATTACCTTTGTCTTTTATGTATCACAAGTACCTTTGTATTGAAGACCGGTGTTAGTGTCCAGTATGAAACATAGTCATTTCTTGCGTTTTCGTTTTGTTTTTAAGTAATTTTAAGCCAAACCATGATGTTTTTTGACTAAACCTAACCAAGTAGTTTTGTTGCCCGAACCTATCTAAGTAGTTGGTTAATCATGTGTTGAAACTAAATGAAACTGTTTAAAACTGCGACTGTAATCCAGGAGAAAATACGTTTCCCTCAAAACGTATTTTGGTTATGCAGTTTAGTTGTATGGGAACGTAATTTGTGGGAGACTCGCAGCATTAAACTCCTAACAGTCTGTGTTAGCTTGAACCGAGGGATCGCCACTTGCGGCTATATTTTATATACTGAAGAAACAAACATAATCCATTATGGAGGCAACACCTTTAAAAGCTTGTGATGTATTTGTTGTTAAATGTCAATTGTGCTGTAATATTTCTTTTGCCCCCAAGAAGATCAGCGACCACCGTAGTGTCAGGTAAACATTATCCCAATCATGTCACAAACAATCCACACACAGCTCACCTGGCCAGGCCCTCCTCATACACGTAGATGAGGACTGGATCGTATGATGTCACCAACACGTACAGCCGCACATCAAACTTGAACTCTGTAAAACAAATTTTAGAGTAATTCACACAGATTATTCAGAATGCCAGAACAATCCTTACAAATTGAGATGCGGCTGTAGAACTCACCATCTATCAGTAGCGGGTTATTAATGTAGCGAGACACCAAGATGTTCTCATCCATGGAAATCTGATTTGGCTGCAGATGATAAACAGAAACAAATAAAAGACAATATAATTAACACAATGAGGAAGAGGAGGGCAGTAGATTATAATCATTTTAACATGTTGAATTAGCTTCATCTTGCTGTGGTTGGTATGGAGGGAAAATGTCATCAATTGACCTACATAACAACTGATATTGTAGACTATTTACTACAGTGATGAAGTTAGATGGCATTTTTAACTGGAGTTTTTGTTTCCCAGTCATCCATACTGTATATTCATTCACACACAACAGCATTAAACACTGGATTCCACATAGATGATGTGACACTGCTGTTAACCATTAACATCAAAGAATCATCAAGAAAAGCTGGAGACTGCAACGACACTGGCCGTAGCGGGTCAACATTCAATAACAGCCTATAAAAACACAATCTGGTGGTGGGAGATGGGTCATTTATGAGGTTGAAATGTGTTGCAGGTGGCGAAGTTGAGCAGAGATGGGACTGAGGGGGGGGGGGGAGTCGGGGTAACCTCAGCGCTGGCTACAGTTCAGAGAAAACCTGAACCAAAAAAATGAGCGTATTTCTTTCCCCTCTCCAAATATCGCTCTGACATTCTTTCCACTGTTTCATAAAAATGCCTGAGAAGAAGAAGGATCGTGCATATGTTTTCCAAGAGTGAGAACCGTGTTGAGCTCCTCCAAAAGCCGGGGCCTTGGAAGAGTGTGATTTACTCCACAAAGCTTATTAATGTCTGAAACACTGGTTGATACTTATTTCAAAAGGCAGCTGTATCTGCACACCCCTCCACACACACAAATAACATCTGGACAGCTGACTGCTTCAGTTCACACGGTATTTTTTAAGTCAGTATTCTTACAGTTAACTCCCACTAGGTTTGTCATTAATATGAATCTGTGTTGAAATTTTCACACACAATATTTGGTTAGCTAAAAGATGAGTTGTTTCCCTCTGTTTCCAGTCTCTGTGCTAACCTGAGCTAACCATCTGCTGGCTGTAGCTTCAAAGTTATCCCACAGACGTATCAGTGGCATCAATCTTCTCACCTCACTCTCAGCAAGAAAGCAAATTTCCCCAGATGTCAATCTATTCCTTTAACACACTGCTTTACTCACACATATCTCACATGCAAAATAGTGGCAGAACTTGGTTTAAAGCTCCGCTAATGTATCATCATCCTCTAGGTTTGTTTTCAATTTCTGCCCCGTGTGCACGTGAGAGAATGTGTTGTTCCAGTCCCTCACGTTCACTGCTGCTTTACACACTCTTTTAGACAAAAACATATAAAAAAAAACACACATTTTTAGGTGATTTCCCTATTCCCTATCAGATTTCCCTATCTATACAAACGCATGTCGGTCAATTCACTCCAACCTCAAACACACAGGTTTATTTTGGGTCACTGCATTAGTCTGTAATAGAGCCACTGTTCCCAACCTGACCCCTAGATCCAAGGGATAAGATTTAAGGGATAAAAAAGAAAAGAAAAAACATATTTCTGTTACACTAAACTAAGTATAATCTTGAGGGTTCATTCCTGATCTTGGATGTAGAAACGTTTCACAAGAAAAAAGCCAAAATTTGAGGAATAAAGTAAACAACATTTATTTGGATTAGAATATCACAAGGTCCACTTACTTAATGTTTTTTGCAGAGCTTTCAGCTCCGGAAAGAAAATGTATTCAGTTATAATTTATCATTAATTGTTTAAGTCAATTTTCAGAATTTTAAATATTTTCTGAACCCAGCTTGTCAAATGTGAGGATTTGCTGTTTTCCCCTGTTTCACATTATAGTAAACTGAATATCTTTGAGTTTTTAGACTGTTGCTCTCACAAAAACAAAAAGAATTCATCTTGGGCTATTTTTTTTTTTACTATTTTCTGATGTTCTATAGACCAAACAACAATTACTTGAGAAACTAAGGGGCAGATTAATTCATAATGAAAATAATTAGTTGCAGTCCTACTTTCATCTTGAGGTCTGTAAAAGTCCTTCAAATCAAACAAACCGAGAAGGTACGGATGTATGAAAGGGTGATAATAACTCTTCAAAATCACTCACATTGCTGACCAAGTAGATGCCTCGCCCTCTTGAAGATGCCACTGGTTTAATAATCCAAGGGCCCTTGTCTTTGGCAAAACAATCTGAGATTGAGACAGGAAAAATGAGAAGTGCTTCAAACAGAAAGCCAAATGTATATTATGTTTAGTATGGGCACTGCTTGTAAACATATCATAAAGAGACAAACAGGATCAGCTGAGAGGTGTCTTACTGCAGAACTCCTGGTACTCAGAGGGGAGCACGAAGGTCTGAGGAACGATGTGGAAGTTTTTGAAGCCGTGCGTCTGCTGCATTCGCTGGATGTTTTTATACAGACGGTCTTTGCGCGTCAATTCATACGACCTGCAAACGAGCAGAGCCTCCAGTTTTAAAATGCTCCACAGCTCCGACACTGACAGAACAAAAATAAACGCATGCATAACGGCAATAGATCGCCCTCTGCCTGACAGTGTGATTCATTTCATGTTTCAGAGAGGCACCGGTCCAAACTAAATGCGCTTTGCAGTGGGAGCCAACAAACACATTGGCTGAACTGACGTGCTTAGAATGGCTCAGTCACTCACTGGTGATATTTATAACACAGAAAACCGTGGCAACACACTCGTGCATCTGAGCCCTCTATTATACCTGGGGAAGTGGTTGACCTTCTGGAAGTCCTGAAGGCTGCGTAGTATATAAGGCTTGAGGTGAGATCCCGTCCACATGAGGTTAAAGTCGTTGCTGTTTGGGTGGACCTGAAAAACACACAGAATGATTGACTTCACTGGATCAAGTCATTTAGATTCAGTGCACACAAAGCAAATGACATCTGCAAAGGGATCGTTAAAAAAAACGAAGCCATTGCTGTCCATACTGAAAAAGCTCTGTAGAGTTTCCAGTCCCCGACAGCAGTATTAGATTCTGATGTCCATCACATATGACAGCTCAGTTGAATTAAATCTAAGAAGCAGATCAGACACTCCACCAATAACCTGGAGAAAATACAGCCGGCTCTTTAGAAATTATCACAAAAGGAGGGCCAACTCACAGATTTTCATATCCCTGACATTATTTTATCTGATTTGTTTTGTTTTATTCCAACAATTCGTTAGGAGGCAGGCTTCACATGGCCGCTCGGCGTCTAGGGGAGAGCCAGATGTTTGCAATAAAGGCTTATTAAAGCTTGGCTCTGTCGCGGCTGTGGTAGACACTCGTCTGCCTTTGATGATGGGTTAGCGGGAGTCAAGAAGCATTGAAATGAAATAAAAAGGGAATTAATTGTAACTGCTTGGAAAGAGCAATAATGGGGATTGTGTGCCCTCGTGAAACAGGATTAATGCTCTTGAGGTCATTTTTTTTCCGTGGGTGCATTCCCGGGCTTTGACATCGGCATTATTAGTCAGAGGAAATAAAAGCAGCCCTACTATCTCTTATCCTACACAGCTGAGAGGTACATATATAGTATGTGCAGCTAAAAAACAATGCTTTTTTTTAGGCTAATCTTTCAAATTTGCATGATTTAGTGGAGAACATTACCTCATGGAATCCATGATTGGTGAGTAGTCCTCGTACCAGGCGGCTCTCTGTGCGCACAATCTTGAAGGCCAAATTATATCGCTCTATGGAAAACAAAATATTCCAAGTATCCAACTCCAAATTTGAATTATATTATCATTAATTTTCTCATTTTGTAGCTAGTGTACCTCCAGTAGAGCAGATATTCCCATCTTTAGAAACAGCAGCTTCAGGGAAAAACAAGAGGACTGGGATGGTCTTGCTGAGGCCGCACCAGGCGATGCAGGGATGGTCTCTAGTGGACAAACAATTAGATGATACACACTCACAGTTAGGTGCACATTTTCTAAATGTTTGCAAAGTCTTGGACTCACAGAACAGTAAAAATCTGGAAAAATAATTTTACACAGAGAAAAACTTCCCAGTAACAATGTCATATAGATGCATTCCCGGATGATGCTGAACTAACCTATATGGGTAGTTTGGTGTATATTTCAGTGAGGCAGATAGAGGCAGAACCACACACATGTTAAGGAGGCGCTGGGCAATAACAAACCCATGTACTGTACTAACAGACACCCTTGTAAAACTGCAGACTATCTGATAGTATCAGACACAGCCCGCTTATCAGGGGCTAACAATGAGATATGGTAGCATAATGATGGAGTAGAACTCAATCAGGCGTGGCCGGTCAGGATAAGGTGGAGAGGCATGTCAACAATTGCTGCTCCCAGCTGAAGTATCTAGGTATGTCAGACAATGAGGCAGATATCTTTTCCACTGTGGTGGCTTTGTTGCACGCCATTAAACAAGGTGTTTTCATCATATTTAAGCCTGTTGTCTATTTTGAACCATCATCGAGACTATTGAGATACTATACACACAACCACCGCAGTAATATTTCAGTAAAGTATGACCATTTAAGTTGCAAATATTTGGTTAAATATGCATATTGTCCATGTACTTGTACACGCACTTACATGTGTTTGTCTTTATGTGTGCTATGTGCCTCCTCTGTTGGCCTGTAATGCTACACTTGGTTGTCCTTTGCATTATTTAGGATTGCCTGTCGTCATAAACTTTTCCATCATGTTAATGTCAACTAATATCAACTGCCCCTAATAAATGAAGTGATAACATTGAAGTCAAAGTTGAGCAGAAGAATTTAAACAGGTTGAAATGTGCTTGTTTGGGGGCGCCCCGGTAGCTCAGTTGGTAGAGGGGGCGCCCATATAATAAGGCTGAGTCCTAACCGCGGCGGCCCAGGTTCGAACCCGACCTGCGGCCATTTCCACGTCGCCCCCTCTCTCTCTCCCCCTTTCTAGACTATCCACTGTCCTATAAATAAAGGCTTGAAAATGCCAAAAAAATAATCTTAAAAAAAAAAAAAAAAAAAAAAAATGTGCTTGCTTGGTAATAAGTTGTAATCGGACAGGGTGTACTGAAAATTAGGGCTGCAACTAATTATTTTTGTTGTCGATTAATCTGTTGATTATTTTCTTGATAAATCTATTACTGTAGTTGTTTGGTCTATAAAATGTCAGAAAATGGTGAAGAATGTCTGGTAGCATCTCAGTGCACCCCCATCAGTAAAAACTGGTCACCTGGAGGTTAAACCCTAACACTAAGCAATCCAAACTAATTCAGGAGATGGAAATTAGCCTAAAAGCAGGAGCAGTGGCTCTCAGTATTCTATGACTAAGTATAGCTTAAGAGGGAATTAGTTGGCAGAGACAAGATAACATAGTCCAACTGTTGCAGCTATGATCAAGTGCTAGAAGCTCTTCTCTCTCATTTAGTTCATCTTTCATCAATTATGCAAAATGAAAGCTTCCTGAAGGCTTCATTTAGTCTAAATGTATCTTTGCATAAATTATTAAACAGGGGCTTCTTCTGTAATCCTGCATGGATTACCTTACACGATCAATAAACTATGACAAGTTGCAAAGACTTTGGTACAGCCGGGAAAAAATGAACAATGCTTTAGGTTCGCACGGTGTCACATTAACACTGTATTTAGATAGAAATCTTGAGGTGAGGTATTACAGGAGGATCAGTAGGCTAAGAACCTAACTGACACTGAAGGTGACCTCAGACAGCCACGTCCACAAACCTCAGGGACTGTGAGCAAAATCCTACTCATCTACATCTCTGTTTACAACTGTCTAACTGATATAAAAGCAATGCAAACATGTCAAGGGATGAGCCTGTTTTGAAAGAGAAAATACTCCAACAAAAATGCATGTGATAAGAAATGAAACAGCATGGGTAGGTATGTAGGTTAGCGTGTTCTAATGTAGAAGTTTGCACAGACCTGCTATTTAAAGGCTTATCAACACTGAGGGACTCTGAGGTGATTTTGCATTTGGATGTGTACAACAACACCCCTTTAAAGTTTTTTGGGGGGTAGTTTTTCCTTATCTGAATCAAGGGTCTAATGATAGACTGTGTCATATGCTGTACAGACTGTAAAGCCCCCAAAATGTGGGATTTGTGATACTGGGCTAAATAAAACTGACTTGACCACAAGCAACATGAACATGACAACAGAAAAGGAAAATGAGCATGAGATGGGTCCTATTAATGCTAGTGAGTAGATGATGAGGCTTTTTATTCCTTCCTTAAGCTTTAACAAAACGTTTCTGAGGATAACTACACCACATGGGCACTAACTATTATGTGATTCTACAGTAGACAAGAGTATTATTAGCAAACACTTACTCTTGCTCGTCTTCTGAGGAGGACTCAGAGTCCTCCTTATCACGGGTCACAGCAGGCATCTTCACAGTGAAGGGGGACGAGCTGCCCGGTGAAATCCTCCAGGGATCAAGTGTTTCTGAGTCTCACCATTGCACCTGACGCTATCACCTCCAACTGCAAACACATCATTGAATAGCTCAACTCAGATCAAATGAAAGCCACTCCATTCATGCAAAATACCATATTAATAACCACGTTAAAACAGTGCTTCACATTTAGCACACAGTTAGCTCAGTTAGCCGACAACAGCTGCTGTGTAGCTCTACCTGTAGCGGTGGTGAAATGATCTTTCTATTGACGTTAGCTACAGTGGACAGAAGACGTTAAGACTAAAACCCAGACACACAGCCAAACATGCGTTAGCTAAACAACACTTGTGGTTACTGACATGCTACTTTAGGTAAGCTAACCGGGTAAAGTCTGCTCAGTTTGACACCGCTCAAGTAGACGGTATTATAATGCCATACAAGTACACACCGACGTAAACTTGCCTTTATCTCTGAGAGCCTGCCAGCTAGCTGGTACCGAGGCCAGTTGATCATCGCGGTTAATCTCCCTGGTAACTACAACAACTGGGTAGCAACAGAACGAGGAGCATGCGCAGTCGCGGACGATATTTATTTGTCCACCTGACCAACCTCCGTACGTTCCACTTCCTCTACTTGAAAAATATTTAACGAAAACACAAGTCAACAACAGAGCATTCTCTCGCTCCACACATCTACTCTTTGTTTGAACGCAGCCTAGCCTACAGTCTTGCAGGTGACCGGATTACTTGATTTCTATTGGTTAGCGAAGGAAGTAGGCGGGACCTGGACGTTCGTATGGGCCAATCATTTGAGTGGTACGATTGGATGGAGCCATTTCTTAAAACTCTGTTATTGGTCAATGCCACAGTCCAAGATTGAAAGACTTACCATAGTGAAAATAACACCATACACGGTTGGCTTGAGTCCCTCTTAATGGTTTTATATCTAGTCCTCTCTCAGGAACATGTTCACATGGTAGTTTTATAGAGGCCGCCAGGTAAATATACGCACAATTTATGTTATTTTGTAATCATAATAGGCTCGTTAATTGTATTAACCAGGTCACAGCAACGTTAGCCTGCTATGACACGTTGGTTGCTGAATATAATAATATATAATATTGATGTGTCAGTCTGTTATTGTGTCTGTAATATGACCAGCCAGCTGCACTTGCATTGGCCTTCAGTCTGAAGCTGTTTATCCTGCTCTGATAAACAACACACTGACCTTTTCCTCTCAGACAGGTGTGTCTCACGGACAGACATCATGAGTCGCTTTCTGAACGTCCTGCGGAGCTGGTTGCTGATGGTGTCCGTCATCGCGGTGGGAAACACCGTGCAGAGTTTCAGAGATCACAGCTTTTTGTCAGAGAAGCTCTACACGGGCACACCAGAGTTTGGTGAGCAAACTGGGTTTGATTGATGGATATTACAGCTTGACTACATTAAATGTCACATAATCACCATATTTTTCACTCAACTGAGGCTGATGTTGGTGCTGTCAGCTCTTCAGGAGTTAGTGATAGTTTATAAGTTTATAAAATAGGATTGAATAGAAAAATGTATCTAAAATACAACACTTAATCTGTATATCACATTATTAGGATAACCAAAATTCCAACCAATTACAGTTAGATATGATACTATGCCATTAGGCAAAAAGCATATCATATTTATGTAAACAATCAATAACCATCTTCAATTTTAGAGTAACGCCAACACTGGATTTCAGAGGCCAATATCAATATTTGTGAGTTAAAAAAAAAACCTGATAAGGATATTCAATAGTGGCACATTGCATAAACAAACATTTTTCATAAGTGTACCTTCAATTTTGGTTAGATATATACTAAACATGACATTTTACAGTTCAAAATATAAACATGTCAGTGCTCTCTGGTGAACAATGTAAAGGTTACACTGTTTCTAAATGACCCCGGACATAACATATTTGTTATCTGCATACTGCAATTTATTATTACTCATCAGCCGACATATATAGTGATAGCAATATAGTGTTTGTGTTAAGCAAATATTGGCCCAGCCGATTTATCGATCAGGCTTGTATAAAAAAAATTGTAAATAGAATGAGTTAAGGCAGACTGAGATATGCAGATGACTATATCATGATTTTTCTCCCTTTTTCCAACTCTCTGAGACCCACAATAGACCCATTTTTGTCTATTGTTGCTGTGATTATCCTAGAGGTCACCACAGGTCATTTTATACAGTGACGTCAAATTTCACTATATGAAATGGCACTCCTTCATTCCTGATTTTCCATTTCCTTCTTGTTTCCTCAGTGAACGGTCTCCAAGCTCGAACATTCGGTATCTGGACGTTGCTGTCGTCGATCATTCGCTGCTCCTGTGCCATTGATATCCAGAACAGAACGTAAGACAGCTTCTCGCTTCCTGCACCTTGTTTCTGTTGGCAGCCTTCACACTGTGTGTTCTTACTGTGTGTCGTACCGGCTCCCGCAGGCTGTATCACATCACCTTATGGACATTTGTGCTGGCGTTGGGCCACTTCCTGTCTGAAGCCTTCATCTACAAAACTGCTCCTCTGACTATCGGGGTCATGGCACCGCTCATTGTGGCAAGTGAGTGTGGACTCTTAAATCCCTTAAATGATTACATTTTAGGTGTTAAAGGTATTAAAACATCTTTATAGAAAGTCCTAATTGCATCTTCATGTGTTTTTCTAGGTTTCTCCATCATAGGAATGCTGATTGGATTCCAGTGTATCCAAGAGTCACAAGAGGAAGTCGGAGCGCGACATAAGAAGCGTAAGTGAATCCCGGCTGTTTGATTTTCCTCCCACCTCCACAGTGACCACCAGACAACAGTGGACCGGTCTCAGTGTGCTGCTTCTTGCCTTGAAGAACATGAGATCTGGATCTACATTAATGTCCTACTGTAACACTTTCTATAGACTATATACACCGCTCTATCTGGACTGTATTTCATGTTTTTTAAACTGACATTTTATAGTTCAGAGTGCAATCAAAAACAGTTTGACAGAAGGTATATATATTATAATTAATTCATTCTCAAGTGATCAATACATGGAGGTTTCATTTAGTTAATTCTGTAGTATCTGAACTGTCAGTGCTGAATGAAGTGTGTCTATGCTCATAAATTAATTCAGTGTAGATTTCTTTGAGAATGTTTTATTTCTCCAGACTACGACTTCCTATACGTTTTTTTTTAATTAATGATCTACCAAAGAACTCAGATGACTATACAGTATAAAACTACACTCTTCATTACAAAGTCTATTGTTCATATTAAGTAGTTATTCTTGATGTTTGTTCTGTGCTGTGAAATGTTTGTATGAATTTAATATGCACAATAATTGTCCTATAAAACTTTAAAAAAATGAAATTGTTGGATTTTTGACATTTTCTACTAAAGAAATAAGCCAATGATATGTATTTATAAACTACATATGAAAAATAAATAAATAAAAATCTTGTTTCTGAGGGTGTAATTGTGTTTTTTGCATTATTTTTGATAAACATTTAAAGGTACAGTGTGTAGGATTTGGCAAAATCTAGTGGTGTGGGTGCAGTACCCCTCCGCTCTCTCCTCCCTTTCCAAGACTGCAGTAATGTGAACCACCGAGTGGAAAACTGGTAAAGCCGTGCGCCTCGCTCAGAGGCCATCCTTACCATAATAACACTACTTTAGGAGCAACGGAAGTCAGACGACGGGCGGCGGCACCACAGTTTTGAACTCTGCAGCAGAGTTAGTGTTTGCGTTGTCCGTTCTGGGCTACTGTAGAAACATGGCGGACCAACATGGCGCCTGCTCCCCCTATGTAGATATGAAGGACTCATTCCAAGCTAACAAAAACATAACGATTCTTGGTTTCAGGTGATTATACACTAATGAAAACTAGTACGAATAGATCCCCCGAAATGTTACACACTGTTCCTTTAATATTTTGTGCTGCTCAGATCTCATATTTGGGTTGAAGCGAGAGGTTATTTTCTGCTAATGTGGCTTTTCAGCTCTGGATTTTCTGGTTTTAGGATTCAGATTCAGATGCAGAATACATGAGCGCACTGCTATGTGTGAGAAATATAAATCCTTATGCTCTCTTTGTTATATGCAATGATACATACTGTGACACCCTTTTCTTGAGGTTATCCAATTAGATATGGAACACAACAAACCCCACTGAGTCCTATCATTAATGTTTTTAATGCATTGATTTGCTTTTACTTGATTCATTTTCTTAGTGTCATAGACAACACTGCACTGTGTATCCAGTCAAAATAGAAAAAAGACTAAGCATGTAGAGTTTTTCACAGCAATGTGATGTCCTAAAATACCACTGAAAGAATCACATAACAGACATTATAAAACAGGGAAACCACCAGACAGTTTACCACAACACATCAAGTAAAACATGTTAATGACAAACTGTAAAAAACACTGGCTACACAGCATGAACTACATTTCTCAGTAACACTTTTACAAGCTAAGTAGTATCACACATAAAACATGTTCTTGTGCAAAATGACAACTACAGTAGATTGATCTGTCTTCCATCATGTTTTGTGCTGTGCCGACATCCTTCATGCTCCATACGCTCTCGCATGTTAATTCAGATGTTTATCACCACGTGTTTTGTGGAGATCACTTAGAGTAAGCAGAACTGATGCACAGCATCAATCATATTTATAATCAGCAGTATGCAGAAGTTATACTTCCATGTGATCCCAAATGGCAGACAGAGAGGATATGATTGAGCTGACTGCCATGACAGGAAAACACGACACAGTTACATACAATGTTGGTCCAATATCAGGCAACACTCACAGTTTAAATATTGCTCATTAGTTGCATAAAACAACACTAATCAGAGGGGGACGGTAAAACAGTAGGAAACAAATCAGTTAAAGAGTGGAGTAATATTGGAGTCACTAAATTGCACCGACAAGACGTGTAAAATGCCTACATATTGGATAAAATTAACGTTTACAAAGATGATTTGGTCTCGGGGTGTAAAAACCACTGAGGTTCCAAGTGTGTTCCCCTTGTGCTTGATTGACTTGTGCTTGTTTGGGATGAGCTAAGTTGCACTTTGGAATAACAGTGTGAATGGTTTGGCGTCCATACAGTACATCACATGTACCGCTGGTCTGCTGGTTCTTAAGGGCTCACAGAGGGCTGGTCAGTGTGATTCACTTTCCATAGCAGCTTCTTCTCTCCGTGGCCATGTGTGCATGTTTTTGCATGTTGTCAGTTTTTCTGTTTTTATTTGTACACGGTGTCTTTGACAGTCTGTCCTCCTTATAACTTCCCCTCTTTCAGGACTTAAGGAGGAGAGACGGCTCCTTCTAGCTCAGCTGTCACTGTCTGTAAAGGAAAGGAAAACAGTTACAATCACATCGTCCAACAAATGAGCAAGAGTTTTTTAAATCAGAAGACAGCAAAAATTCTCATCGCAGCCTTCAGAAAGACAACAGAATATTAACACTAACATTATTCTGTACATTACTTGAGTACAGAGTGCTCCAAGGATTCAATTTAATCACAAAAACAAAGAGACAGGCGCTAAAACGGAGCGTTTCAGAAAGAGGGTGAATACAGGTATATTCAGACAGACAATGAGAAAAATAAAGTGTTTTTGAACATTAAAGCATGTTAACATGTTCTAGTAGAAACCAAAAATACAAGTATGAACCTGGAAATGAGCATGATATGTTCCCTTTAAAGCAAAAAGTTTATGCACAGTGACAACAAAAAACACAACTGCTGGAAATCTGTTTTTCTTAACTATTAATTTGTATCGTTATGATGAGTTTTATAGGAGGCTGAAATCCTGCAGGATAAGCAGTTTTATCCCACAATAACAGAAGGTGAACCTGTTTAATCTGATTGTGGAGTGGAGTAGAATGTACTGCAGTTCACTAGTAAAACCTCGAGTATTATTGATACTAATATTTACAAAATACCAGTCATGCTTTTGTGAAGAATTAATTAAACCCTCTATTTTTGTAAATTGAAACAACAATGTGGTTTGTAACAATTTTGTTGAAGGCATTTTCACATTCAAAATAATGTTTGTTTGCAGTCACGTTACTCTTGTCCATTGTGTGTGTGTGCGTTTCGTGTGTTGAAGCTTCAGAGCGGGGTTGCCCCTACCTTTCCAGGTGTGTGTTTTGGTTTTAGTGAGGTTGTGGGTTTATGTCAAGACAGCCGTTGCCAGTTGTCGCCGCACGCTGTGGCGCCGTAGTCCTGCACCGGTGACACGGAGCCTGTAGGCTGGAACCATAGCTTGGGTGTCAAACCTCTGAGGGGCCCAGAGGGGCCACCTCACCCTACGCCGTCTCCTCCGTCCCACACCACCGCCACCACCGCCACCACCGCCACCACCGCCAGACTGCCCCCCACCAAACCCTGCACACCCAACTAACACTGCATGCTACCTGCACTCCAGCCCAGCAGCCACACTTACACAGAACACAACGTGCAGTTCAAAGTCATCTTGTAGTAAATCATGCTAAATATGATGTAACTTCAATAAACACTATTTGTTTGGCATTATTTCTTTTGATATATATTACATCTATTATTTCAACTGCTGTGCCTGTATCATTAGTTATCTCACTGCTGGTCTTCTCATTTCTAACAATTTAACAGAACTGGCTCATTAATAAAACAAGGAGACTAGTGGTGGTCATTCAATATATCTGATTTAAGCTCTATAAATGTGCAGAATTACTGGAGCTTTCCATTTTAGCCAATATTGTTAGAATTGGAATATTATGGATGGAGAAAGGACGAGGAAAGACAGCGAAAGAGTTCCCAAGTTTGTGTTAAACAAGGCAACGAGTGAGCAGCAGAAGACACGCAATGTGAAGTAAGATTTAGTTTAAAGCGGCATTCATTGTTAAAAATTCAAAGGTGATCTGAGCAGCTGGAGGCCTCTGGGTTTAGTTTTCTGTTGAACTCAATTTTAATCTGTGATATGTTACATTCACGCAAACTATTGACCATAAAGAGGCCTTTGTGTCAGATTAACTCGATAAATTAGACCTGTTTTTTATTTATTAATAGCAGATTGTGGCGTGTTATTATTACATTATTACAGCGATTTATAAAACTGATTGACTGACAGCTATCAACTGAACTCTTTGCAAAAGTGAAAACAAAATTAGGTTAGAGCAAGTTGGAGAGCTGTCAGACAAAGCAGAGTTGTGCTTTCTGCAAGAGTAGAGGGCGTTTTCAGTGAATTTAGAGTGCAGTAGTGTGAAACCTGCATTCACTGGCGTGTGCATACCTGCAGTGTGAGGACTGCAGAGAGCCATTCGGAGTGTATTCAGCCCAGAGCCGGGGCGGTATCTAACACATCTCTTCTCCAAAAGGGATGTGAAGATCCCACCTCTGACTTCATGCATTGCACACGGATGTACTTACACTCACGGTCTGCACCTGGGCCTGCTGAAGGTTGGCCTTCTGTCGCCGGAGGTCGGACTTGATGAATGCTGTGATAAAGGAGAGGGAAAAGTTTAGCTTATGGAAGTTATGGTCTTGGTGGTTTTTCGGGTTTAAAATTAGAGTTGGACGCGGTTTTATGTTGGCAAGAAAAATAGCAAAATGTGGAGAATTATGTTCATTTAGTAATCAGCTGACTCATTTTTGCAATTCAATGTATTTCAGATATATGTGTTAAGAAATAGAAAAACAGGGACAACACAGAAGACTATTTGCAGCAGGCGCCTGGACAGCTCTAACCACACTGTATCTCAGTGTTACCTCCACAAACCTGTCACAATTTTAGGATATTTAAACTAAATTTCATTCAGAATAGTAATAGGGGTTTCCTACCACAACCTGATGTATCTTATGTAGTTTTTAAAGTGCATGTTTTATGTCAGAGAATATCAGAGAAATTATTCGGTTATGTGTTAATGTTGATGCACACCCAATGAATGGCATCAGGTAACCAGTAAAATGTTTTAAAAGTTAAGGAATTTTAAAAGAGCATCATCTTTTGTTTGATATGGAGCATTAACGAATAAGATGAAGTCTTTATTTTCATTTAATTGTGCCTTTAATAACAGGGATTCTTCATTCAGCCACTAGGGGGCAACCTTATCCTATGAAAGATACGACTGGTTAAAAGGTCTACCTCTACAATACAGTGTGTTAAAGTTCCCTTTAACATCACGTGCATCCACAGTTGCTGACATGAGTTCAATGTTCGCTGTTGTTTTGAAAGTAGTTCTGTCTTGTGTTACATTAGAGGTTATTATCATACCTGTCAGTAGTGTTCCTATTAGCAGGAAGATACACAGGAAGATGTTTCCCCCAACAGTGCCCCATCTATCAATAATCTTCCCCTGGGAGATGGTGAAAATGATTCCAAAGATCTGAAATGAGATTAAAAACCATTTACAGCCCCGAACAAACATCTCTTATATTCTGTGTTCTAACATTACTGACCTGAGCTGAACAGTTGAGCAGTCCAGATGAGGTTCCCTCTGACTCTGGATAGGTGAGCTCTACTGCAAACTCAAAGCCCAGAGGTAGATATCCTGTCATGAAGAAGCTGCAGACAGACAGACAGACAGACAATGAAGGTTAAATTAAAGGCAAAAACCACAATGTGTGATCTGCAGTAGTTTCATCCCAGCCATGGAAAAGAATTTAAAAGTAGGGCGAGTGTTGCTGTATAATACATCCTGTCTGGGTTTCAGGAATGAAAAGCAGACAAAGGAATTGCTATGGAAACCAGTTATGAGCTTAATCAGCTTACCATAAATAGCAATAATTGTCAGGACAAAGCACGCGGTGGACCAGGGGATCGGAGGAGCGTTAATACTGCTTTGACAAAGCAGCTCTCATTTCAAGAGAAATTCAAAGAAACATGAACTAAATACAGAATGTTTTAAGCCATTATTAGCAAAATGGGAAGGGCTGTTAAGACTCGCAGTCATCAAATGTCACCATAACCTCCATAAACTTATTTGTCCACAGTGGAGCAGAAGCTGAAACTGTTGATGTAAAGGATGGGAACACTCAGACAGGATGGATTCTGCTTTAAATGTTTGTTGTAAAGATCCTGCAGAGTTTCCTGTGCAGTGTGTTATTTATACTGCGGACGTTGACCACCTTTTTGAGCACATTTCTTGTGTTTGACCCTGAGAGATGGACACCAGCCGATAAAAGAGAAATTGAGCACAGACTCAATAAAAGATCGATAAAACATTGTCATCAGGGTCCTGTCAACCTGGAACTTTTCCTGAGATAAAAAGAGACACTGCTGGCTTTTCTTGTACACCATGTCAGTATTACCCTCAAGTTTATTATCTAGTATAGTTCCCAAATACTTATAGGACTCCTCTATTTCTATATTCTGGCCATCAATCACTGTACTGTCAGGAGAAAGTTGAGAAGGTCAACAGACACGTCACAGTATAAACCTCCTCTTTATCCACCATTTTTAAATGTTTATTTCAGGGTTCCCAGTCTCACTTGAATATCAAATTTATGACATTAATGACTTTACAATATAAAATATGGTTCAAATTGAAACGCTTTTACTTGTATCATCTTTCATAATTATATCATAGGGTTTTCTTCAGGATCCGAAGTCTTGATGATAACATAAAGAAGTCTAGAGAGCTGTTGCAAACTTATGAGTTGGCGTAACGAATCTCAGACTCAAATGTCAAGGTTTTAAACCCAATTAACCCTGTTAATTATTACTTACAGCGAAATAAGTGAACACAGTTACTTTTTACAAATTTGATGGCTGTGATGTCTATGACCTCTGTAATGGTTACCTACCCTAAAACTCCAGCTGTGAGAAACACCACCCACAGGTAACCCAGGTTGAGGGTGAAGGTGTAGACCAGCATCCCGATCAGAGAGAGGATATATACGACCAAGGTGGTTTGTCTGAGGAGACACCAGAGGAATATTACAGTTTAAAAAGCACAATGGCGATACGATCAACCGTCATTATGCATTCACACATAGCGCACTCTGTTTGTGGGTAAAAGATTATTAGCATTATTAACTAAAAATCATCTAAGAAATCCAATTTAATCTGATTTGACTTTTACATTAATGTAAAATGGTTCCAGTTTGCAGGTAAATGCCTGCTGAACAGAACAAAGAAATCCTACAACGTAATTTAACAAAAAGGCTATCTGTATATACATGTACAAATTGTAATGGCTATTTGGCTAGTTAGGGGAGAAATACTCCTGATGATCGTCTATCTATATTCTTTATAAGCAAAGGCAAGACCCAACTTTGCGTTCATTTTTTTGTATTATTTACAAAAAATATCTGTTTCCATAAATTTCTCAACACCCGTGAGGACTGGTGGTTATATGATGCCTTTATATAATGTACATCCCATGTTGTCACACTTGTTAACACACTTCTTTATCATTTATTCTGTGAGAAATACATTATAAGAAGCAAAACTCATCTATACAACCAGCAGGGTTAAACTGGGAGCGATGGGACCGTCTAACGAGCCAGTAGCTCTTCTCCTCCACATTTAACATGCATCATTTCACGTGTCTCATATATTAAATGTGTATAATGCACATCATGATACACTAGCCAGGACTAATGCCTACAAATATCCTCAGTTTCTACCACTACAAGAGAAAAAAATGTTCATTTTTTATGCAATAATCTTTAAAAAAAGAAATGTATATTCTGTAAATGAAATTCCTCACTTGAAAATCCTTCCTCAGCATAAACAATATTCCTGAGTCACTGAAGACCCGTCGTCATAACCGTGGCCAACTGCACAAACAGGCTAACGATGGTGGAGCTGTCTCTCGTACAACCACGCGTAAAATATTGCTGCAAAACATTTTTGTTAATATAACATAGTCCTCTGACTCTCTCCCACATGGGACAATAGGCGTGAGAGGGTCAACACCGTAAATCGGGGCCTGACTGCTTTCACAGCTAAGCATCCTGATGGCATGTAAGGAATCTGAGGGCCGAGGATTTTTTCCCAATCATAATAGTTTGCATGCCAGATCACTGAAGGCAGCGTACCAAGCATCTAACACTCGGA
The DNA here is from genome assembly GCA_916701645.2 of Sebastolobus alascanus. NCBI lineage: Eukaryota > Metazoa > Chordata > Actinopteri > Perciformes > Sebastidae > Sebastolobus > Sebastolobus alascanus. The sequence continues at coordinate 144,192 of CAKAOJ020000474.1, forward strand.
AAACTGCTGAAAATAAGTGGTTACTTTGTGAAAAAAAAGTTTAAGTGTTAATAAGCTTGATCAACACAAAAACGACAGCATCAAAAATCAGTTACCAGTTGGATATATTCATGAATTATTGGTATTTTCCATGTTTAATGTGGTGGTCTGAGATGTGACCTGGGAGGAGTAGCCCGTCAGTTCAGATAAGCAGAGAGGGACATCACATATAAAACTCACTTCCACTGGATTCTCATTCGAACTCACTTGGACATCTCCGTGTGAATAGATGATTTAAAAGACATCCATGCAAGGAGCCCATGTTTTAAAGCAGAGCGTGACTGTTGACCCTAAAGACTGAAATTACGTTCATTGGAGCACTTCCTTTCAGCGGTGACGGTCAGTTTCTGGTATCACAGATTCACTTGAAACACATTAAGCTACAACATGAAATTTGTTGCCATGCTAGCAGCTGTATGGACGGCAACGTCAGTCTGACGGTCTCACGTTTTGGTCCAGACTTATTGGATGGATTGCTTTGAAAACTTTCATGACCCCCAGAGCACAAATCCTAATTACTATGATGATCCCCTGATGTGAGCTATTGAGCTATTTGAGCTATTGGATGGAATGTCATGAAACGAGTTCCCCACAAGATCTAAAGGTCAAAGTTTTAATTTGTCCAAGACTTTGGTTTATGACCAAATACCTGCAAAACTAACGACATTGGAAACAAACATGAAAGGTCACAAAACAAACGCTTTTCAGCTAGAAGCCATCATCGGCATAAGCTGAGGTTCAAACACCCATAATTGCATGATAGGATCCATCCGTGAACCGTGAATGAACCGCGGCCTCTCCTAACGAAGGAGGTGTGACTCCAATAAATAATCAGAGAACAACAAAGATAGCATCACAAGCTGAAAGGTAATATATACAGTAAAACTGATAAATTGAATGCCCAAGACCGGAATATGACAACAGCTATATCATAAAGATTAACGACATGAAGAAGCACATGAATAAAATGCACAATACAGAAGAAAACCTTCATAATGTAGCCTGCATACATTCACACAATATAAAACCTCTGCACTTTGCGTTTAGTGCTAAACAGCAAATGTTAGAATGTTAACACACTCAACTAAGATGCTGAACATGGCAAAACAATACAACTGCTAAACATCAGCGTGTTAGTATTGCCATCATGAGCATGTTAACATGCTAGCAGAAGGCTTTCCTCTGCGTTTCTGTGAAAGCCTAGGGCTGAAACGCCTCATTAAAAGTGTTACACACTTATTTGTGAGTGCTGACAACTTCATTTGCCACACTGACATTAGCATTTAGCTCTGAGCACCGCCTCACAACGCTGACAGTTAAAGAACCACCAACGTTAAGTCATCATTGATTTCCTAATGGAACCTTGTAGACTGCTCTAATGAAAGCAAATAAAACAACTAATGTCCACAAGGCAGATGAAGGTCAACAGACTTATATGTCTGAAGACTGTAGTAGCACGTTTAGAGGACTTATCTTGATGTCAGTGGATGGAAGGAAAACTACAGGGAGAGTTTGGCTTCTTCTCAACACCTGGAAGCAATTACTGAAGATCAGTTTGGCATTGTTTTTGTCCTTCAAAGTGAAGTTATACAGTTTATAGAAATATCTTACTTGTAAGTTTTGGTCCTGTCCAGCCAAATGCCACATATGAGGGACCCCGCCATGCCAGCAACGACAATAGTCAGACCAATTCTCCCAGCATTCACCTCTTCACCCTGAGAGGGGAAACACATTGACATTTCACACCACCCTGCAGTTATCTTGTCCTGGAAGCTCTGAGATATAACAATCAGACTCCCAGACGCTAGTTATCTGTGTCAGGGTCATCTGCTTGTCAGAGAAAGAAAACCAAACAAATGTCTACATGCTGGACCGTTGACACTGAGTATATGGCAGGGAAGAATGGTGGAGGAGATGAGGAAGGAAGAAACAGAGTGAAATAAAAGCTAATTTGAGGTTGTGTCTAGAAGGTAACACAAATTGTGAAACCTTCGTGAGATAGTTAAGGTTAGGCATTGACCTCAAACAGTTTGGGGCTGTAGGTGAGGAGGGCAAGCCAACGAGTAAAGTCAAGAAGACACACAGAAGGCTCTTCTCATTTTTCATCTTCATCTCATCTGATCGTTCCAATACACGGATATTTTCACAGCGACATGGCCATCTGGAATGATGCTAAGTGGTGAGTGAGAGCGGCGTGAAAATGGTCGACAGACGCCGCTTTGTTTCATGCACGTATCATAACAACGGCTTGTTTAGTCCTCGATCTTCCGGTTTCCCTTACGATTCCCTGACGAATACAGACTACCGCCACCTGCTGGTAGTGAGAGTGATTTCCTCTCATGCAGGCGCAGAACGTACGTGGTAACTGGCCGTCGGCTGCAGTCTTTGCAGTGTGTTCAAGTGCAACTTGTCGGCCAAGACAAAGACGACGGGAGGCGATGCAACAGTCGGCCTTCATCATCGCTTCTCTGATGTTGGGTTGGTGTGTCTGGGCCTTCGGGTTAGGCATAAGCGTTGAATGATCCTAACCTTGAATGATTAAGGTTAGGCATTGAATGATCCTAACCTTGAATGATCCTAACCTTAAATGATCCTAACCTTAAATGATTAAGGTTAGGCATTTAATGATCCGAACCTTAAATGATTAAGGTTAGGCATTGAATGATTAAGGTTAGGCATTGAATGATCCTAACCTTAAATGACCCTAACCTTGAATGATTAAGGTTAGGCATTGAATGATCCTAACATTAAATGATCCTAACCTTGAATGATTAAGCTTAGGATAGGTCGTCGGGTTAATGCACGTTTTCGCAACTTGTGGGTTACCTTCTAGACACGACCCCTTGCCTGGTTGTAAATGAAGTATATAAGGCAGTAGCGTATTTTGGAGCAGACGCACTGGGACTTACAGGATAGTGTTCAATGATCATTCGATTCAACAGCGTGGAAATAGAGTAGAAGCAGCCGACGTTCAGCCCTGCAGACAACAAACAGAAATCAGTGTTTGTCTATTTTGAGAAGACCTGTAGGGAAAGGAGAGGGTGCAGCTGGGACCTCATGATGCCCCCTAAAAACACACAGCTGACAACTTCACACATCAAGTCCATTATCGCCTTCAGACTTTTTCCACTACTTGGCTAATAACATTTAAGTTTACGGAGCACAAAGACACAAAGTCACCTTAAAATCCCATTGTTCATTTACAGACTAGCACATTTTAATATGCTTCACCCTGTCAATTGTTATCATACACTTCCTATATTAAATAGTGACCTTTGAGAGCAAAAGACCTTTAAATCAATATTACACATAGGCAGTGCGCTGGAAGTCTTTGTGTTATTATGATGACACGTCCTCATATGTGCAGCTGATAAAGACTGTGAGTTTCCACAAATATGAAAGTGGCAGCTTCAACTGCAGACATCTATTTTGAGGCTTTTACATCTCTACCTTTCACCTCCATATCGCAACAACTTCCTCGTCTGGATGAGTGATAAAAGTGAGACGTTGGAGGATGACCTGCATGTCGCAATGATGTCATCCAGACAGCGTTATGAGACCGCCGCATGTGAAGAAGACACAGATCTGGACTTCCTCCTCTGCTATCTTTATGATATCATTTTATGTGACCTTCCTATGAACCTACAGCACGCTCACATTTGTATTTTTGGAGAGTTAGAGAGTATTCCAACTAACTAATATCATGTAAGGAACTTTGATCCAAGTGAATCGGCTTACAACAATTCAGATATTTGATTAATCACTAATATAATCAAGGAAAAATGTCAAACATATACTAGTTCTAGCCTCTCAAATGTGATGTTTTCCTGCTTTTCTCTGTTTGATATCATTGTGACTTAAATCTGGGTTTTGGATTGTTGGTCAGACAAAACAAGCAATCTAAAGATGTCATCTTGGACTCTCAAAACTTGTGATGGGCATTTTCACAATTTTTTCACAATTAGCCTAAAGGATTAGTCGAATGAATATACAAGAGATTCATCATCAGTTGCAGCCCTGGATAAACATCAGTAGAGAAGTGTAAATAAAACACCTAAGGATCTGTTCCTCGAGACAAGGTGTCACCTGTTCCACGAGTCTGTTTGTGGAAGTACAGGCAACAGGAAGGGACTCACCGTAGCTGACCACCAGGAGCATGAAGGGCTTGTTGCGCAGCAGCCTCAAGAAAGAAGCCACGTACGAGTACTCGTCGCGGGAGATGCTCCTGGCCTGAGCCTGGGCCTGCGTGGGAGGGATCTCTGGTTTCTCCTGAAACACTGGAAGAGACAAACACACAATATTTCAGGAGGTTATTTGTTTTTCTTTTTTTCAAGCTTGTTGTGATAGTGCATCATCTGTTCCCTGATCAGCCAGTACAGAGAATGGTGGAGTAAAAGCCGGAGGTCATACTGACAGCCGGAGGAGTAACAGTAGAAGCAAAATAAGTCAAAAATAATAAGTCAAAGGAAGAGTCAGTTAAACAATCACTAATCATTATCACCCTACTTTAATTTAATTAGGTTCATATTAATTCTTTGTCTCTATAAACCAATTTGTACCTTTTGAAAAGTGCTAAATAAAAAGTTATTATAAGAAAAGAATATAGTTTTTGTTTTAGGGCTGCCACTCTTGGTCGATTAGTCGACTAAAAGGTTGTTTTGGTCTTAATCGACTAAGATTTCTTTCGTCGATTAGTCGTTTTTTATGCTTTCCTCATGTTGAATGACTTATTTCCAAGAAACTAATGAGCACATCTCTGGTAAACACAACATTTAAAGTGTGATTCTTTGTGGAGAAACTCAGTTTTACAGATCTGTTGATTAAATCAAATAATTGTCAAAATCAGCTAAGAATTTCTTTGGTCGAGGACAGCCCTATTTTTTTTGTTATTTTTGCAGGGACAGATACACAGAATAGCCTGCTCTCTGAATACACTAATGCCACATAGGAGCTACATACTAATTTGCAATGCCTGTCCCTTGATTGGCTTTTATATCTGATCTGATATAATCAATATTATTATCACACCCTTGATACACAAACTCAGTATCACATTAGATTGGCCACCCAGCAAATTAAAGCTAATAAAGTAATAATAATGTTAAAGCAATACATGCTGTATCAATATAATAGTGGTTATTACACTGCACTGCATTCTGGGTAATTAAACCATTTCATTATTTTACTACTGGGTTTAGCAGGTTGCCAGGTCAACATCTCCCAGAAAAAACCTGTGGTGAAGCTTCACCGTGTTCCTCTGACTGTCGGTGAGTTTCAGCCCTTCATGGAGGTGAACGGAGGATTTAACAGAGCTGACGGGGAAGATGATTTCATAAAACACTTCCATTACTCCCTGAGTTCCCGCATGTATTTCACATGGTGTCTGAACACATCTCATCAAAAGGTGAACAATTACAGCAATTACTGCAGCTGCTCATCCAGTGGACTGCGATGCTGTTGAGTTTTCAGTAGAAAGCACATCTCAGGGAGACTCAGCTGTCCAGCAGTGCTGCCTGAGGAGCCCGACAACCAGATAAGAACCACTACCGTATAAAAATGAATGAAATGGTGTGTTAAACAATGATGTTGCAAACGTCCTACTAGAGAATCACTTGTGTTCTCATCTAAAAATACCATTACAATGCCAACTAAAAAATGGTAATGGCATTACTGTGGGGGACAAAGGAGGTGAGGTAACAGCTTTGTCACGGTCCCTACCGCTGGAAAGCACGAACTGTCAGGATGACTCTTTGCTTTTTAAATTTTCACAACCATGGCTGTGGGAGTTATACGACATTGAAAGGGGCTATTATTGCATGAGTGAGCAAAGAGCCCTGACTGCTCTATGACCATGTGGATGTGAATAGTCATCTTACCAATGACCACGAGGATGAAGATGAAGGTGGCCAATCCGGCGCTGATGTAGAACATGACTCTGATGTGGTACGCCAGCTCCTCCACATCGTCCACATTAGGCACCAGGATGGGCGGGAGCAGGAACCCAATGGCGATACCCAGCTGTAGGTGAGAGGCACAAAATTTAACAAGTGACTCGTGCGCCTGTAGCTGACGGCTAAACACACACAGCTGCACTCAGTACACATCATTACTTAAAGCATAATTACAAAAGTGGGAAAAGGTTGAAATATGTGTTTGTTTTTACTCTGCCTTGACAAACAAATTATGCAACAAAAGTTCACGTCTAACTAACGTCTAACAGTTAGACGTGAACTTTTGATGGTTACCCGCTATTGTAAACACATCAATAATACACTGCTCACTTACCGTATGTAGTGACTACATTCAAAATATGTCAAAGAGGGGGATGTTAAAGGAACAGTTCGACATTTTGGGAAATACTACCAGGCGACGAGCGTAACGACTGTAACCCAGGTAAACAGTTAGCCTGGCCCTATCCAAATGTTACAAAACCAACCTATCAGCATCTAACGCTCCAACAGAAAGCGAATAAGCGTATTTCCCAAAATGTAGCCCTAAAACTATTGTTACAGCTAATGTAAGGGGTCATATTTTGAGGAACATGTACTTTGCTACTTGAACAATTATTAATTTAAAGGTGCAGTGTGTAGGAATTTGGTGACATCTAGTGGTGTGGTTGCAGATTGCAACCATCTGAGTACCGCTCCGCCCACTCCTCCCTTTCAAAGACTGCTAACGTTCCAAGACTTGTAGCGCGAGCCGCCGAGTGCAAAACCGTGGTGACGTCGTTCGTCTTGCTAATAACGCTACTTAAGTCGCAACTGAAGTCACAACCGAAGTCTGACGGCGGCCGGTGGTACCACAGTTTTGCACTCTGTGGCTCACGTTAAAGCAGTTTCACAAGCATGTCAGAGAACTACGGTGGCCTTCAGGTAACATAAAAATGTGAAAGTCTCTCTCTAGAGCCAGTGTTTGGTTTGTCCGTTCTGGGCTACTGTAGAAACATGGAGGAGCAACATGGCGGACTCTGTGACGAGGACCCGCTCCCTATGTAGATATGAAGGGCTCATTCTAAGCTAACGAAAACACAATGATTCTTAGTTTCAGGTAATTATACACTAATGAAAACACAGTTCTGAATATTATATTCCATTTCTGCTAATAGACCCCCTGAAATGTTACACACTGGCCCTTTAACTTGTGGTGCTTTTGCTAGAGATCCGTACAACACAGTAACTGGAGAGTCATCTCTGTTTAATCACTGTCACATATCCGAAGCAAAGAAAATACTTTATCTCTCATTCTTTGTACCTTTTGGATAAGTAGAGCAAGTCTTGATAACTTGTCAAAAATGCAAAACAAGCTTATTATCAATTGGTGCAAATCAAGGATGTCTTATGAAGTTACTTTTGGCACACAAACTGTTTGATCTTCAAAGGCCTTTATGGAAATCCTACCTATTTTTTCTTAATGTGAACTACTTCTAAACGTCCAAGGGGATATGTGAACTAATTCAGCATGAAAACTTAGAAGCATCAGGTTTAGGGCCCGAAGCCAAAGGAATAAAGTCGTGGTGAGAAAGTAAACATCAACAACAATGTGTCCTCTTATCTTTAGCAGCGGGGAGCGGGACTTAAAGAACATGCGTGACAATGGCCGGTATGCAGCGTTTGGTCTAAAGCAGGTAAGAGAGGACACACTTCAATTGAAGAAAAAACAGTTTAGGATCACAGGTTCAAGAGCATCAGAGGGGTCAGACGTCTTTTGTTGGTCTATGTTTATGTATAGGGTTAAATGTTGAGGTGTGATCACAAGGCATCCATATATAGCCCAGTACATAGGAACTGTTATGCCACTCCCATGTTCATATGTTTTTATTGGCTTGTACAGAAAGAATGGTTTAGAGCTAAACAACAATTGTTTTGGTCTTGTAAGGTGAAAGTGATGTGAACCATGACATGCTCAGGTTTTACTTTACCTCAAGCTTCAGACGACCTACCAGGTTTAAAACATGTTCTGGTATTTTGAGTGTGAGAGTGAAGGATAAACGGCCGCACACGCACTCCCTAGCTTGCCATGGACACAGTAATCTCATTGTACAGTTAATTACCCCAAGCCTGGGAGCTTGTTCAGGCGATCCTGACTGCCTTTACTGTATTTCAGAGGCTGTAGCAGGTTCAGATCTAGAGCTAGAGTGAAGCTACAAATATCACATTAAACTAGAAAACCTAAGGAATCCTTTGGTATCCCCAATGTCAGCTTGTCGGAAAGGAGGCTAAATAACGCTCCAAAGTTGGGCTTTAAAGTGCTTAGCTCTGCAAGTTAACATGCTTCGCTTCTCTGAGATCCGTTTCGCTGTTGAAGCTGAACAAGCTTCACATCCACCAGAGAGTGATTCACTTTGTTAAACCTGCTGAGTCAAGAAGGAGGAAACAGAATTCACAGGAACAGACTCAGTCACACATTCAAAGATGGCAGACGCTGACGTAACATAACATGTAGGGGAGAATGGGGTTAAAATCCCTTTCAATGTGTAATGAAAGCCTGAAGTGTCAGGAAGGAATGGAGTGACCTAAAGGCTCTCTATACGATATCCAGAGCATTAATATAGCAGCAAACAATTATTTGCTATGTAAAGATATAGAGGAGTAATGTCTACCTGAGCAGAGAATGAAGTCACTCTCCTTCTGTGTGTGTGTTGTAATCCGAGTTTCTCTGTGCTTTGTTTACTTTCCCTTTTTGTGCATGTTAGTGCATGTGAGCGTTCGCCTATAGCCTACAGTTACAGCTGACGCCATCCATCCCAGCTGAATGAATCCAACATCGTTCTCCCCTACCTGCCTGTTTGTTGACACATTGCCATCCAATCAGATACTCTGCAAAGATTTTAGTGCTCTCTTTCAATCTTTCTCGGCAACTGACACACACATACAGTTCTCTTAAAGAGGACCTATTATGCTTTTGTGCTTTTTCTGTGCTTTCCTTTAGTGTGTTATAGTGTTTTCTGCATGTAAAAGGTCTGCAAAGTTACAAAGCCCAAAGTCCACGTCAAAGGGAGTTACTCTCCCCCACAGAAACACTGCTCCTGAACTGCCTGAAACACCTCGCTTGAAGTCCCACCTTTTCTTCCGTAACGTGGTGATGTCACCAAGTAACACATTTGCATAGCAAATAGCATCTAGTTTGGCACACCCTCAAACAAAGCTAGTTAGAGCGGAGCTGGAGCGGAGTCCAAAGAGTTTGGTTTGGTTGACCAATCAAAACAATGGGCCAGCTGACCAATCAGATCAGACTGGGCTTTTCTGGGCAGGAGCTCAAACAGAGCATTTCAGACAGAGGCTGAAAAGAGGTGCTGCAGCACAGCGGGTATGAGAAAAATAAAGCCTTTTTTGAACATTAAAGCATGTAAACATGTTCTAGTATAGTATGCACCTGAAAGTAAGCATAATAGGTCCTCTTTAACACCAATAAGAGAAGTTTACAACACCATACACACACTGCCAAAGATGCTTTGAGACCGAAAGGCAAACAGAGACACACCTGGTTCCCCAAAACGGCAATGGAACAGGCGGTGGAGACCTCCTGCTCCCCAAACCACAGAGACGCAAGTCTGGACGGGATGCCCAGTAACAAAGCGGCCACCGAACACACAAACTGGCCGAAGAGGGTCATGGCAAACGCGTCGGGGTCGGCCGTGCCCGTCTTGATCCAGGCCCCGATGCAGTTGAAGGCTGCGGCCACCACAACGACCTCCCTGACGCCCCGGTTGTCGAGCGCCCACATGACGGGCAGGACGAGGAGGATGTAGGTGAGGAAGTAGAGCATGGAGAGCCAGTCAATGGCCAGGGTGCCGATGTTGTAGAAGCGCATGAAGATGTTGCTGATGATGCCGTACTGCAGCCACATGAAGCCGTTGCTCATGGAGAAGGCGCTGAAGACGAATAGCATGACCCACCGCCGCTTGTACAACTTGGTTTCCATCAGTGGGAAGAGCGGTGCGGTGTCCAGGGCCGAAGGCTCCGAGGTGTCGCTGCTGTCTCCCAGAGACAGCTGGCTGTATTCCCCCAAACTGGTCCTCTTTCTTCTTGTTGGAGACCAGTCATTGCCTCTATCTTCGCCAACGCCATCCATCCACTCATGTGGGAATTCATCCTGAGAGATCATGTTGCTCCCACTGAAACCTCGGGCTCCTCACTCAACAACTGGAGGGAAGAGCAAACATTTTTCCTGGTGTGTGTGCTCTCTCAACAGTTTACCTGACTCTCCCCTCCCACCCAGCAGGTAGCCTATATACTGCTGATCTTAAACAAGTGGCGATTTCAGGTGGATCTGGCGTGCAGTTATAATGAGCGACGTTGGAAGGCTCTGATCCCAGCCAGCAGTTACATACATGACTGACCTTTGGCACCTCCTTAGTCATGTGATGGATTTCTTTTGTGAGTTTTTCTTCTCATTTCAAACTCCTCCTTCCAGCTTATGCCTATGTCATATAGCATCAACTAATACTTGATAGCAGGCGGTGAGTGGGAATATATGGTTAGGCACATGACACAGTCACACAGATGTGTACACAGGAGCTAAAGTCCATGGAGGGTGCCAAACCTGTTCAAAATGAAAACAATGAACAAGCATGAAACTACTGCCTCATGTTTGTAGTCGGCAAACATACAATGCAAAGTAAGATTGTGTACTAGCAGCCTTATGTAAATAAGTGAAACTACAGACCTAAAAATGCAGCAAAGTATACATATCACCCCATCTCATCAATATATGAGAATACGTCTTTAAACATCAACAGTAGACTCTCAATCTGTAGGAGCACCTCTTGTATTACTACACTATAAAACAAGTTCAACACTTGTGTAGTCTACTTGTGCTCAAACACAAGACAGCAGTATCCCGGTGTTTGAAGACCAGATGTTCAAGTAGAGTGTTTGTGCTTCATAAATTGGATTTACTAATGCCCAATCACTTTATATTACCTTATCTGTCTCGAGCGCTACCATACTGGCAGAACTGAAACTGGATGATTTAAAAAGTTGGTTTCACACACAATGCAGTCAGAAAGTATTTAGCACTAACACATCGTTTGTTATGCTGGCTTTGTAATAAATGTACAGTGCGTGTGTACTCAAAGACACTGTCTCTGCCAGGCCTGTCCTGCAGCAATCACCAGCAACGACAATGGAAATAATATCCCTGTTATGTGTCACTATGGTGAGACGAAATTATGAGATGAGGTCAGCGGGCGCAGAGAGGTCAGGGAGGGGGCACTGGTGCTGAGTTATTCAATCATTTGGCCTCTTTAGATTGCTTCTAAATAGACTCATGGACATTTTCACAGAGTTTAGACTCTTATATTTATGTCTACACTTGTCTGAATTGTAACATACTGTATGTAGGCCTCAACTGCTTTAAGCTGAAGGCCTCTGATCTTTGTCCATATTAATAAAGAAAACACAAACAGGACTGAGTGATTGAAGGAATGCGACATGATGAGGTACTGACAATTTTGATACTAAATTAAATAGTGAGTTTATATTAATCAACCATAGCGAAAACTTGTTGTGCCTCCACGCCGCGGACAGCGGTGGCCGGAGGCATTATGTTTTTGGGTCGTCCGTACGTCCATCTGTACGTACCATTCTCGTGAACACAATATCTCAGGGAATTTCTTTAAATATGGCACAAATGTCAACTCGGACGCAAGGATGAACTGACGAGAATTTGGTGGACAAAGGTCAAAGGTCACTGTGACCTCACAAAACACATTTTGGCCATAACTCAATAATTCATAATCTAATTATGACAATTTCACACAAATGTCTAATAGGATAAAATGATGAAGTGATGACATTTTGGACAGACATGGGTGTAAACTGTAACTTTACTGGTTGGCGCAGGCATACAACCGCGAGGTGGTAATTCTAGTTTTACTCAGAGATGTATTTCTCAGTGGAGGATTATTACTGTGGGACATACACAATTAGTCAGGATTAATCATTTTCAAACTTACATTGTTCAAGGTTAACAATCAGAGTGTTGTGCCACTTGTTTCTGTTACAGAAAGTTATTCTATCATGCCACAACTGAGTGTGACAAAGATTTTATAAGAATTAAAGTTGCAACGATTAGTTGATTACTTGATCGACCGAACAATTATCTACAACTATTTTGAAAACTGATTAAGAAAGCAATATAATTTTTAGCAAAAATGTTAAGAAGAACTGACTGGTTCCAGTATTCTCAAATGTGAATATTTCTGGTTTTCTTAGTCTTCTATGATAGTTTTGTACTGCTGGCCAGACAAAACATGGCATTTATGACGTCACCTTGGGCTCTGGAAACTTGTGATGGGCATTTTTTTTGCAATTTGCTGACATTTGACAGACCGAATGATGATGAAGTGATTAATGAAGAAAAAATATCACTGACCTAATAAAATGTTTTAAAATGATCTATCTGGTTATAGATGACCCTTACTTTTATGTGCCTCATTGTATGATTACCTTTTGGCTCTGATATATTTAGTTTGAAAAATAAAATAACAAATATATTACAGTAGTAATATTCAGTTCTCAGAGCAGCACTGGAAATTTCCGATGGCAGTATAGTGCCCCTGCTGTCTCCAGCCTCCAACTACACCACCTCTGGCTGCCTGCATAGAGCAAATCCATGAATGGAAGGAGTGAAGGGAAGAAAAGGAGAAACTCTCCATGATATTTAAACTGCAGCTTCATGTTCACTGTTCCCAGGCGTCTTTAATGAAGCACCCTGGCACTGGCACATCGGTATGAAATCAAATCATGATTCAGTATCAGTGATTACATATCAGGTGGAAGGCAAAGTTGTTTAACCGAGATTGCCTTGTTGGCATTCGCCATAAAAACAGTGCAATAAACCGCTTAACTACAGCAGCAGATAAAGAGATCGTTAAGCAATCCCAGGCTATCATCTAAAAACATATCATGACGATCATACTCCACTTCCTGAAAGTAACGACATATGAACACACGAGTTGTATATTTACAACTCGTGTATTCTGAGATGCTGGTATTTACGCACAAAAACAAACAGAAATGTGTAAAGAACGTTAGCTTACCTGGAAGACGGAAGTATTGATATACCTGGTTACTACACTGACTTACCTTTCTGCACTGAGCCAGCAGAAGACGGCGAAGTTGTGCACGTAACCTCCCGTTTGGTTGCCACCCTCAAAACAAATAACTACAGTCATCCCCCTCTTTAAAAGTCTTTCAATAGATTTGATCACTTTAACGCAGTCTCTGAAAAACGTAAATAAGAAGAAAAGTTTGGCTACCATACATCATTATAACTAATTATTTAGTGATTTGTCTTGTATATCATTTTAAAATGCTCTTTTTTTTCTCTCTCTTTGTTTCTTTTTCTTCATCTCTCTAATATTATTTTAGTCTGGTGTTTTTTTTGTCTTTTTTGACGATACTTGAAGTCTATTATGTCTGACTTTGTACCATATATCTTCTTAATAAAGTAAAAGATAAAATAAAATAAAATAAAATAAAATAAAATAAAATAAAATAAAATAAAATAAAAAATAACTCCTGAGACATGTTTGAGACATGTTTTACACAAATTAATTTAGGATGTATGACTTTGTACCATATATTATTTTAATAAAGTAAATGATAAAATAAAATAAAATAAAATGAAAAATAACTCCTGTAAGTGAGGGATATTTTACCCAAATTAAGCTAGGATGTCTGACTTTGTACCATATATATTCTTAATAAAGTACAAAATAAAATAAATAAAAAAATAAATAACTCCCGTGATTGAGGGATATTTTACCCAAATTAAGCTAGGATGTCTGACTTTGCACCATATATATTCCTAATAAAGTAAAAAATGAAATAAGTAAATAACTCCAGTGATCTGGAGTAACTCTAGGCTACATTTTTTTTTCCAGTACTGTAAGTGGCCTGCAGTTTGAGATAAATTTACGCCTGGTTGAGTATTTCCATTTCATCCTGCTTTTTAATTCTAAATCACTTCATTTCAGAGGGGAATATTGTCAGCTATTTTTAATAAGAAGCCTATCTGATAGCCACAGTTACTAGATAGAGTATTTTTCATAATACAATCTACACAAATTTACATAATGAACTTATAAAATGCAAAACGTTGTTAAAGATTAAACCTGGTTTCCCTCCTTTTTGGCTTGTGACTCCTTGCAGAAAATCAGTGTCCACTTGGGGCCAATTTTCAGATGTCTATAAGTTGTTAGCAGTTCCACCAAAGACAGATTTCCTGTCTAGATTTCTCAGATGTTTCATTTAGCCTAAATATAATTTTGAGGTCCAAAGAGGAGAAAGTATCCAATATTTCACAAATAACATGAAGATTAGGGAAACAAGAATGAATAAAACTTTGTGTAGCTTTGTAAACTTAGTTTTTTCTTCTTTTGTACCTTATTGATCATCTGCCCCTCAGATTTATCTTGTGACCCTTTGGCCACTGGACCAAACTACCTAACTTTAAAACTAGTTGCAGCTACAGCAATATAAACTACTTAAGCATTGATGCATCAGTATTAAAACCCAATAAAGTAAAATATAGCTAGTCACAGGGGACATTTTTCTGCAGAGCATTTTACTTTTGATACTTTAAGTACATTTTGCCGTTACAGTTTTTCTCAATCGCTTTGGCTCATTTTTTGATACAGTCTTAACTTTCTCTAAACTGTAAGTGCAATTTTCACAACTGTTTCATGGGACATCACAACCCCATGGCATGTTTGCAAAAGGTAGAAACTCACCCAGACTAGGTTTTGAGGCATCAATGAAGTGTTTTGGGTGAGTTACTTCACACTAATCAAATGAACTGGACTTTGGGGTCAAGCGTACTCGGATCCAGGCCCGGGTCCCTGATGTGAAAGCACCCTTATACCCAAATGAGCTTTATTCTATTGTAGTGTTGTCATTGTGAAACAGAAAATGTTCCCACATACTCAGAACATTCCCCTGGGTGCTCTCAGTGGCATCTATAACATCTCTCCAAATTCATTGTCTATGGAGCAGCTCCACACTTTATACGCTATCACAAATCTGAGTTTTAGCACTCTAGTTTTTGGATTTGGGAGAGAGTTGTCCGTATTAACTAATATTATTTAGAATGTCTTAGACCATAGGAACAACATGTATGAATTTTGAAAATGGGCGTAGTTCCCCTTTAAGTGGGATTTTGAATGCAGGACTTGTACTTGTAAGGGATTGTTTCTACATTTTTGTATGGCTACTTTTACTTATGTAAAGGACCCGAGTATTTCTTCCTCCACTGAAGAGGAGGCTGAACGTGAAGACGGTATAATGCTTCAATAATCCACTCGGAATAGTCCAGCAAATAATAAAAAAACAAGAACCCTGATAAGCTTTTTCAAGGTAAGCAGATGCTGTGACTAAGCAGATAAGCTGTAACACATCAGCAACACGCACACACACACTCACACACACCCACACACACACGCACGCACGCACGCACACACACACACACACAAACACACACACACACACACATTATCGGCATGTTTTCTGTCTCTTATCCAGGAATGCCTCAGTGCAACTAAGAAATTTCACAAAGATTTCATTCAGGTGAGAAGCACAAATGACTGGCTGGATTGCCAACTGGGAAAAGTGGACAACTGCTCCAGGGACCCTCAAAACCTCCAGGTTCACTGCATGTCATTTGTTTTTTGGTTATTTGATTATTTACGCATTTGTTTGAGAATTTGCACTAATATCAACACAGGCAGGTCCTGCATCATTATCCATGTAATCAAGTTATTGAATTTAATAAAATTCATAACCTGGGGCCAGGTTTCTTTTTTTTCTTTTTAAATTTATTTAGCCAGGATGGTCCCATTGAGATTTAAAATCTCTTTTCCAAGGGGGTCCTGGTCAAGACGCCAATTGTCTTAGTGTACTGGTTGGATTCTGGGTCTCTGTCTTGGGTGGAGGGATGAGGATTGCCCCTAAGAGGTCAATCCAGTCATGAGTTTAGATGTAATTCAGGCTACTAATGTAATTAAACAAAATCAGATCAAACAGAATCTACTACAGTGACTCTTTCCTTGTGGAATAAAAGAGATCAACTCGCCTGATTCCCAAAAACTCCAATAGAGCAGGCGGTGGAAACCTCATCCGCGCCGAACCAGACCGACGCCAGGCGGGCGGGCATCCCGAGGATGAAGACCTGGGCAAGGGCGCTGACCAACTGTCCGAACATGGTCACCGCGAACAGGTTGGGTTGGGCACTGGCCACCTTGATCCACGTCCCGGCGAAGTTGAGCGCGTTGGCCACCAGCGCCGTGACCCGCAGCCCGGTCTTATCCAGCAGCCAGGTGACCGGCAGGATGAAGGGGATGTAGGTGAGCATGTAGATCATGGACAGCCAGTCGACGGCGAGCGCATCCACGTTGTAGAACTTCATGATTATGTTGCTGATGATGCCGTACTGGATCCATTGGTACGCGTTGCTCAGGGAATAAGCGCTGAACAGAAAAACGATCACCCAGCGCTTCTTGTACAAGCGCGTAGTGACCGCAGAGCCGCCGTCACCGTTTGGGATGCTGATGCATTCAATGTGCTCCGCGGCGTCCGGACCCCCAGCTCCCTGGTCCGGACCCCCAGCTCTCTGGTCCGGACCCCCAGGCCTCTGGTCCGGACCCCCCGCTCCCTGGTCCGCATCTTTGTCCATCACATCCAGTGCGCTCTTGTCCTGCGAGGCCCGCCTATCATCTCCCATTTTACTGCTTCTTTTAAAACGAGCGCACTTGAAAGATGAAGTCTTCCACCACCGCAGTACTTAAAATGTCTCTAAAATCAAAACTAAAATTAAAATTACAGAATTGACAACTAAAAAAAAGTATAATCACTTTTGTTCCATGTGACAGTCCAAAAATAATCCCGTTTTAGGACCAAAATGACTCAGATAACTTCAGACTACATTCCAGAGGACTGACCTGCTCTCCACAAGACCATTCAATACTTGAGCTGACTGAGAAATCCTATTTATTACACACACTGACCCGAGTTTCACTCCACCCAGCTGCTGAGATAACAGATGATAGTGACACACCTACAAGTCAGTCAACACATAGACAACAGATCATATAGAAAACAAATAAACTCAATAGACAATGGTGTCTGTGGTAGTTTGCTCTTATTTTTGCCTGTTTCTACTTTCTCTAGCAGGAGTTTCTCTAGCCTCAGCCACTGCCTTGTTAATCCTCAAATTAAATACCCCCTGGGTATGTTGATACCTTTGTAATATTTAGTTAGTTAGTGCATGCTGCTCTTATACTTATATGTTTACATAATAGATCAAATGTGGATTAAATGCCAAGTCTAAACTCAACAAACTCTGATCACATTGGTCACCATTTGATTTAAAAAAGTACAAAAGGAAAGGCATGTGAGTAGTTTGATGACTTATGCAGGAATTATACATGAAGTGAGGGAAATAAGGTTAAATATTAAATCAATTATTTTACTTCATGAGACATAGTCAATTTTGGCATCTTGTCCACTGCTATAGCTGAAACAAAGCTTTCCATCTGTCTTGTGACCCCTGAAAACCTCACAGATCATAATAAGCCAAAGGTTGTGGGTTGCTGGAGAGGTACAATAGCTATAATAGTTAAGAAAGATTAAATAGTTTAGATGTTCCTGCATAAAACTATGACAAATATGTGGAAAATGTAGATGTATGGGGTTAATCAGTTTGCGCTGCTACTGGCCACCAGATGGCTCCGTTTACCAGAAAGGTTGGTCATGAAAATTTGACCCAAAATATAACACAAGATTGATATGTTTTTGTAGGACTCAAAAAATTTCAGTTAAAAAACAAACTAAACATTTATTTCTTAAGGAAATACAAAATGGGATTTTTTGATAGCTTATATGCTTATATAACATCATATACAAAAGTATAAAAAACATAACTGGTAGTAACAATATGGTAACCGAAAATAAAGTACAATGTAAACAGTCCATATATATATATATATATGTATGTGCATACATGACGCCTGCGCCAAAACATGGGGAAAAAGGAAAAGGATCAACCGCTCTGCCACCAAATGTATGAAAGAACAAAAATGATTGTGAATCATGAAGGTTATTATGTAATAAAAAGGTTTCTCTCTGTGGGTGTACGTATAGAAAAATAGAGAATTCGTTTTTTTTAATTGAGTGAGCAAAATAAACTAAATTAAGCCAATTTGTCCTCTTCTAGTTGCATCTCAGTTAAAATTCCTATGATTCCCAGAATGCATTTTAACAAAGACAATCCAAGTAATATGGGGCATACAGATCGAGAAGTAGTGCAACCTCTCATTAAAACAAGATATCTAATTGTAACCTGATATTATAACCATTGTTCTTTTAGGTTATCACTCCTGCTTCACATGGACATGGTAATTGAAATGCTGTTGAAACAACAGTGGTATGTAACTTGGCAAAATATACAGCTGTTTAATCAAACATTTGATTAAACAGCTGTATATTTAGACTAAACAAATTGTAAATCAGCAAATAAAAATTGGTCATTTGTAACTCACCAAATGAACTGCTGAAATTACTGAGGTGATATTAACCACTGATGTTTTTGATAGTGGAAAAATTCCATTTCAGCTGCCGGAAATATGTTGAACAAATAGCTAAAGCTAAGAAGAGATAGCTTCATACCGATAGTGGCGGGAGCTCTGAACACCACGATGACAAATAAACAGGAAAGCAAGAGAGACAAACAAAAAGAAGTATGATTTAACTGCCAGAACAGAGTCCGATGTTATTGGATCCACATCCGAGGCCCAAAGCTAAGTGCTGCTAGTTGGCTGCTTCTTCTCAACTGTAAACTGCACAAAGGCGTCGCACCTTCACTTGGCCTCCAGCTGCTGCAGCAGGGGGTTCGCCTCACTCTCCGGGGTTTTGACGCTGTCCGTCCTGACAATACACGTGGGGCGATGCCGGTTGAGCATGAGGATCAGCTGCTGTCGTTCGAGCTTCAGCTCCTCGATCTGGGCTTTAAGGTCAGAGTTTAACATCTCTAGTCTCTCGGATTCCTGCGAGAGGACGGAGATCAGAGGAGGTAATACGACTAGAGACTGAGGTAAAGTAGAAAATGTGGTTTGGCAATTACAAGTGAGAGTTTGAAATAATGATTAAGTGATTACCTATGTGTCTCACCTTTTGTAGATAATCTGTTCTCTCTTTCTTCTTGTTTCGACATCGAGCTGCAGCCACTTTGTTTTTCTCTCGCCTTCGTTTCCTCCTGTCATCCTCTTCATCTCTCTAGACAACAGTGCAGGTAAACAGGTTTGAGGTTAAGTTGTGATGGAACTGTTGCACACCGGGAGACTCTCCAGGTTTCAGTACAAAATGATGATGAAATGATTAAAAAATATCATCTCACCTTCTTTACATTACATTGTCATTTGACTATAATAGCAGTATGCTTTGGCCATGCCTTCTTCACTATCTTTATCAATAAGCAAAAGGAATGCTGAGCTATATAAAGAACCATTTTCTTTTGTTTTTCTATTTTCGACTAACTGATCTGTCTCAGTCACTCACAGTATACATGTTTAATAGGTTTAATATGAATTTAATGAAGTGAAAATGTGTGGTAACTCTTAGTATGAAAGCATTAAGTGCAAACAACAGTTACAAGACACTAAACCGTTTAGCCTGATTTGCAATGTTTACCTATAAACCCTAATGACAAAGTTTTAATATTACTTTTACTTTTTCCCTGGACATCCGTGGTGGAGAGACTCCAGCAGTATATTTAACAACAGTGTCGTGTCCCACTTTGTCCACTAGGTGGACCTGTTGATTAACATTTGACACATTGCTGTAATTGCAAGGGTGCTTTCACTTCAGGCCAACCTGTTTATGGTATATTATTAGACACATTTACACATAGTCAAGCTAGAATCTGTATCATCCATTTGAAATACTGTATTTGGTTTGCTGCATCTGTTCTTTTCACTGTGGCTGAATCGCATAAATGTTCAAAAGTCAGTTTAGAAAGAAGCATGCATACTGAGTAAAAACTCAAAATGTATTGTTACTATTTCCATGATCAGCTCCTCAATGTTTCCTATACCTCTGTTTTGATCAGTAGAGGCCTTTTCCCCAGGCTGTCCAGGAAGTGCAGAGGTGAAAGCATTGTGCCGAACTCCTGGAAGTCACCAAATTTGAGCTTGTCAGTCAGCGTGGTGGCGGAGATCCCAGCCAGTGGGCCCAGGCTGGGCAGGGAGCCTGCTGTCACAGAGGGATCTGGGATTTGTCCTGGCATCGCGTCAGACTCGGTCGTGACCACAGCTAGGAGGCAGAGGGAGAAAATGGAAGACATACTCAGACGGCAACTAAACCAGATCAATGAAAAGCACATAAAACTCTGTCTGCTGCTTGTTCTAGGACATACTGGGGCATACTTTATGGTATGAGGGTAGGGAAAAAAGCTATTTTACAATAACAAATTAGCAGCAAATAGACATGGAAGTGCTTTATTTGACCTACAGCCTGTTACAGAGCTTCAAGAAGCATTTGCCTGAGGTGAACTGCTCCATTCTAGCAGTCAGACTTGCCTTACTGTGATGAATTGCTGGTCTGTTATAGGAGCCGGATGTTGAGGCTGCTCTCATTAGGCTATTTTATTATTTTGCTTCTTTTTCTGGAATGAATATACAACCATTTACGGGGATCTTGGCAAGATTTTACCTTATTTAATCCCCAAAGGCCAAAAAGAGAGAGATGAAGAACAGTGTACAAAGCAGACTCAGACAAATTCCCCTTTATTTCAAGGAGAGTTCAAGAAATAGCCGTGGTTTCCTCCTCATGAGTCAGGGGAGTAAAATTTGGCTGCCAACATTCAGCATAATTTAGTAAAGTATGAACCCAAATGTAACTTGTTTTGTTTGGTTTAGCCACATGAAAAATTAAAGTTGACACTGTTTACTTCTAATGTTTTGCGCAGAACAGATGTTCCACTATGCTTTGCACTGTCTACCACTGGCAAACGCTTCGATTTGAAAATGCTGAACATGATCATTTAAATATATCCAAAGACAATGAGAGAGATGTGTGAGAGCAAAGACAGGAAATTACTACAACAGCTCAGCGGATTTCCAAGCCACATGATGCAGCCAGAAACTACTATCTAAGGTCAATTACTCAGAGAACTGTAGGCCACAATACAGGAATAAAAGGGCAATATCTTATATAAATATCACTACAGAAAACAGTCATCTGTGAAGACAAATCTATGGGAATTATAAGGGAAGAGTGTGCCAATTATGCATCTACTAAATAGTGATAATCTCACATGGGAAAAACTTTCAGTTTTCACACTTCCCCAAACTACAGGTCAAAAAGACAAAGTGAAAGGAAGGCCATGCTTATGGCACATGACAGGCTAAATTAGTCTTTAAAATGCTACAAGATAAAAAAAAAAAAAAAAAAAAAAACAACAACAAATGGAGGTAATTTGTAATTACATGCATTAGAAATTTGGTTTGAAATTTTCACAAAAGCACTCAGAAAAGCAAAAGTAAGCCATCTAAAACCTGTAGTAGGCAGAAAGTTTTTGGCATCATTGGGCAAAAATTCCATAATAACCTTTCAGTATATTGTAATTCAAGTGTTCTGAGAGAAAACTAGACTTCTGCACCTCCTCATGGCTCTGTTTTCAGGCTTTAAAAAATCTAGCCCGTGACGGGAGACTTTGGTCAATCACAGGTCATTTCAGAGAGAGAGCGTTCCTATTGGCTGTGCTCCGGCTGGTGGGCGGTGCTTGGTATTTCCTCAACTGTTTTCAACATGGCTGCCGAGTCACAAACTTTCTCATTTTACAGCTGAACAGTACACTACAAGATGTTTCTGAAAACATTTGAGGAGGGAAAAAGGCATTACAGTAACACAATATTGGTTCATATTTGATCAGCGCTGCCTAGTTTGACCGTTTGATTCGTGAGTCCGTGACTGATTGACAGCCGGCTCAGAGAAGGCAGGCTCCAGCTCGGCTCTGATTGGTTGTTTTCCTCCGGTCTGTGAAATCTTGCAGATGCCATTAGGAGCACCGGAGGACACATGCTTTTATTCAGATTACCTGTCTCATGCGCTACTGTCGGGATACAAAGACCGTTTTATAAAAAAAATTTTAAAATCATATTTGATCCATTTCTACCCACTGTAGCTTTAACTCTCAAGCATACAATGTGGATCAGCTGCTATTTGAATATTATGGTCCACAGTGAAGGTATAAAACAGCTATTAAACATTCTCTTATTATGCTAACTTTATTATAACCCTGAAGAAACCACTTTACTTTATTTGTTTTGAACTTTTACATGGGAAAAAAAACTCCAGGTTAGTTTATGAATATGACTTTTCAGTACTTTAGGAACATGTGTAGTCATCTTGTGCTGCAGCCAGCGTGCATACTGAAGCCATTGGTCAACTTGAAAGCGGAAGTTTTTCTTCAGTGCGGCACTATCTTACGTAACTTTGTCTTCCCATCAGAGAGCTGCAGTGATAAAAACGTAACAGCTTTTCTTTCAGCGCAGATTTAGCTTTACACAAAGCACACTTTAATAAGCGATGCACAACACCGATATAAAGGATAGACGGCACTTAATAAGAACATTTTGTTCTGAATTGTGCACGCCGTGGCTCCATGTAAGAGGGGCATGCAAACAAAAGAAAAGGATCTTTCTGTAGCATGCTCAACAAGATGTCAAGTCTACTTTGAACACCTAAAAAACACGTGAAACTAGTCAAAAAGAGTGCAGTGAATAGCGCCGTTTAACCCAAACCATCACGCTGCCTGTTTCACCAACTCGTTGTGACCGATGCGCGGCGCGCCAATGAGCTGTTTAGTATGTAAAAATTATTCAGCTCTCGACTCATGAAGTTTTGTGTACCGACCTGACTTTGATCCCAGGTGCAACAAATGTCCTTTCTTCTGGTCAGCCGAGGGTCGAGAGTAGATTTTAAAAAGTGGAAATCGTTGCATCAGCCCGATTTTAAACGTGATCCCAATCTGGGAGGATTTGGGAATGCGGAAATTAGTCTATGCCAGCCAAACGTAAGCAGGGATGTGAAAAAGTAGCGTACATAGTGGGGGCAGAAGTGGGGAAGTCGCACCGCTCCTCCCATAAAGAAACACTGAGAGGCTGCACACTGCAACCACTGGATCAGGCTCGGATGGAGGCCTGCACTGGAAACACACTACAACCTCTCATCTACAGTCAAATACACATGGATACCAAAACATAGAAGATAAATCATTACTAGGTTTTAGGAAATAGAGGTCACAATGTAAGTTCCTTTAGAAATTGTTTGGAATAATATGTAAATTTAACATCTGATAAATGTAATATTTCCACCTTGAAATAGACTTCTTAGAGACAGATTGCAGACACCAGCACCGAACACCCCTCTGAATGTAGATTTATTGTGATTATTCAGCAGCATAGATAAGCAATCAATGCTCAATTTTTACTAGGTTTTAGGAAATATTGAGGCCATAATCATATAGTTATAATTCTACAGAGGGACTTATCCTTTGTAGAATTATAGCCACATGATTTAAATTGTTATCAGGCCATTAAATAGGCGTTATCAGTCGCTATAAGCACCATTGATGTGGGTCAATAGGGGCCTACTACACCTACTACGTTGTAAAAGTGAAAGTGAAACTTAAAAGCAACACGTTCTACCATGTTGTAAAACTGAATGAAACATTTTGAACACAAACAAAAAGTCTTCTTTAGGTTTAGGCAACAAAACTACAACTTCTTCAGGTTTAGGCAACAAAACTACAATTTCTTTAGGTTTAGGCAAAAAAAAAAAAACAGTCAGGTTTAGGGAAAAACATTGTGTTTTGGGTTAAAATAACTATGAACACAAAGGCAAATACACATTGGATGCAAACTGCAGTCTCCTGGGTGAAAACCCTGTTTTTTTGTGTCCCATCCATCGTCCCGACCTCCAGCCCATATGGAGTTTCACGCTATCTATACTACAGCACCTGACATCCGCTTCTGCTCCTGTCATAATTACTACGGTCGCTAGAGGTCGCTGTCATGTTCTTTTATACCTTCTTTTGGTTATCTACCATGTGAATAGATGATAAAACCCACTAGTGGGTGTAGTAGGTCCTTATTGACCCACATCCATGGGGCTTATAGCGACTAACGCCTATTTAATAGCCTGACAATAGCTTAGAGACCGATTGCAAACACCAGCACCAAACACCACTACGAATGTAGATTTATTGTGATTATTCAGCAGCATAAATAAGCAATCAATGCTCAATTTTTTACTAGGTTTTAGGAAATATTAAGGTCATAATCATAAAGTTATAATTCTACAAAGGCACTTATCCTTTGTAGAATTGTAACCACATGATTTAAATTTATTGGAATAATATGCAAATGTAAGAAATAGATTTCTTAGATACAGATTGCAAACAGCAGCACCAAACACCACTCTGAATGTAGATTTATTGTAATTATTCAGCAGCATAGATAAGCAATCAATGCTCATTTTTTACTTATTTTTCAATTTAACAAATAAGTTAAAATCTGAAAGGTAAAAAAATAAATCATAAGGTACATCTTGATAAGATATATAGTATATATAGCACTGGATGTTTTCATGGAAAACTTTCAATGAGGTCAAACCACAGTTGATGACATTGAGGTATGCAGGTACTTATAACATGGATGAATATGTAAATACAACATTTACAGCAATCAATACACTGTTGACGACAAAAACACAAAACCATACTGATACATTGAATTCCACGTTACATCTTAGATCTAGTGACAGATCAGATATATATAAGCTTTGAAAAGTATTTGGAATTTCTCAGCATGCGTTTTTTAAAATCAAAACTTACTTCAAGTCCCCTCCTGTAAAAGTAAAAGCCATGCTTTTCGCTACATCACTCTGTTGGCTATGTATCTGGAGAAAGTTTATATGTTTGCTTAGTCACACACAAGACATTTCGTGAATGTACTCCTTGAAGTGTTACAGCGTACTGTGGCATAATGTTGTTCATATTATTTCAAAGTCAGGAACCTGCAAACAGAAACACCAGAGAGATCACACAGATCACTTCCCTCTGTACATTATAAGGCGAGGAGAGTTGGGGAGTTGAGCAGATCAACAGATTCAGCCTTGCCTCCTCCACCTTTGTGACTGTCCAGCCCCTCTGTGAGAGAGTCCAGCTCGGGACAAGCGAATGTGAACACAGACAGGTAGCTGCTGCAGGTGGGGGTGGAGGTCACCACGGGAGTGCTGAGGGGCTCCAGGTCGCTGGAGACAGACTTGTACAGGGTCTCCCAGTCCGAGACCCCGAGAGAACTGCTCAGATCGATGTCTGGCACGGATCGAGCCGTCTCCATGGGGGTTCTCTCCTCCAAACTGGGCAGCATGTTGTCCAGCAGCCCTTCCTTAATGTCCAGAGAGGGCTCAAGATCGCAGATGTTGATTTCAGCGCTGGCACACAGCAAGATGTTGGAGTTCCCAGAGATGGCTGTGAACGGATCACTGGGGATGTCCATGTCCTGGAGCGAAGGAGCTTCCTGGGTGCCATCCTCTGGAAGTCTGTCCTCGTCCGGACTGGGCGGCAGCTCTGGGGACCCCGTGGGCTCCTGGAAAATAGTCTCCAACTCTACTGACATCTGGCACACTGGTTTGTGTGTGGCAAGGATAAATTCTAGCCGCTCTTTCTCTTTGAGGAGGTTGGCTATTTCCGTCTCCAGGGCTGCTCTTTCCTCCTCCAGCTTGTCCGTCTCCTTCAGATAACATCGACATCCAGAATCATCCACATTGGAAAACACACACACACAAACCGTGGGTGCAAATGACAGCTGAGTAAATGCAGCACTGTTTACTTACAGTTTGCAGTGTATCCGTGAGCTCTCTCCGTCTGTTGCGACACTTTGCTGCAGCCATTTTATTCCTCTCCCTCCTTATCCTCTTCTTCTCTTCCTCCTCTGGAGACAGCTGGGATGTGAGAGAAATAATTCAGTTATTACCTTGAAGAATCCAGCCATTTCATCCTCTAATCCGCTACATCCGTTGCCAATTCACCCTCTGAAGAATGGCAAAAGCATGTTTCGCTGCAATGCGTCTAAAAATAGACCATTGTTGCAGACTTGCTGTGACCTGAATATAAATTGACTGCCTAAGGAAGGCACACAGCCAGCACACGGCACCAGAGGAGCGTGCACAATAGCTCTGTTGCACACAAGGAATTCAGATTGGCATATGTAAATTTACACTATTGACTATTCTGTCCAATGGCAGGTGGACTTCATCTGAGCTAACCTACCTGCTCTGTTTTCCCCTTTCTGACAGCATTTTTGCCCTTACTCCCGCCCACTTTGGGTGTTGCCTGCTGAGAGCTTTGTGGTTCATTGGCTTGCTTGCTACCCAGAGACGGGGAGACAGATGTAATAATCGTAGGCTGGACCATCCACTGGAAATCTGGGGTAGAGGAAATTGCAGTGACTGTTGGAACAAATGGAGCATCTTCAACGCTCACGTCTTGGTAGAGCTCCTAAAAAAAAAAAGAGGAAATAAACGACAATGAGGACTATAAAAGAGATTTTTTTTTAGTATAAATCTATTCCCATGCTGTCAGTTGTTTCAAGTGGATCTTATTGTGATAATCAACAAATCATATGTTTACATTCTAAAACAGAGGGTATAGCCTGCATGTGTTATATTTTCTTGAAATATACCCCTCCAGAAATAGCCTTCTCCAGATCAATATTTGACTTTATCATTGTTTCTGACGTCAACACTGACGCAGAGCTGCTGTGGAGTCTCCTGAATGGATTTATTTTTCTCAATGAACCGCTGCATCGACACGCTCTCATTTGGTCCCAGGACGTCGGAATCATAACAACCCGAACAACGGCGCTATTTTATCACGTTTTTCACCCTCACTGATCTCTGATTACAATTAGATATCAAATGGGTTTTTTTTTTAAAAGATGATGTTAAAATAAAATCAAGCGCACCCAGTTAATTAAAATATCATCAATCAGTCCCCCTCCCCCCACCACGAAGATAAAAAAACATTCCGTCTGTGGGCCACATTCAATAAAAAGAGATGTTCAATCTGCTTTTAAGCTGAGCGCCTCCTGGGCTGCATGTTGAATGTATGATCAACAAAAGCCATTCATACCTTTGCATTGCTCTCTGAGGAGGAGGATGGAGAGCTCGCCTCTTCTGGCGTCTTCTGGGAGAGTGTCCCGAAAGGAGACTCTGTCCGGCAGGTGGGAGAGACTGAATCCATGTCAGGCGACAGCTTGTTATGATACATCACGAGGAAAAAAAAAAACACCGAATCAATGACAAATATGACTCTGGCCTTCCGCTGGGCAGAACGGCTCGGGTCTTTTCTCCAGGTATATACCTGGTAACTGGACGACTAGGATGCAAGCCCCTCCTTTTATGCTCTGCTAGAATTTTATGAATGAACCAAGACTGTACCATCCGCGGAAGGGGAGGGTGGTCACACTGACAGCCACACAGGCCTACATTTTGGGATAAAAGAGCTTTATTTTGATATTTATCCACCTCCATGAATGATATGTTACTATAATTTCAGATCTGGTAAAGCCGAATAGCAGCTTTCACAAATCGGCTTCATATGTGGGGTTTGAGCCTATTTATAAACACACGTATGTAACCATTTCCTGGGCGATGAAAACTTGATGCATTCATTTAATCAAGGGTAAAATACACTTACGCGATTAAGAGTAGGCTAACTAGGTATTTTTTTTCTTTTAATAAAGTAAAAGCTAATTTAATTGTAAGGTCGACGCGACGCATTTTTGCACAACCATTTCAAAAAATATAGTATGTCGACTATAGTTTACATATTTACTCGGTTTACAGATGAACTTATTATCCTCACTCCATTTCATTGTCATGAAGCGACCCCATATTGTTTGAACCGGCTGACAGCTCTGGGTAAACTCAGCACTTTGGGGGCTGCCTTTTCCAAAGATAAGAAGCGAGGGCTGCTTGCAGACATAATGAAATGATGTTGAATTGTTTACTTGGGGAGGAGGTGGTGAAGAGGAGAGGTTGGACCATGTGGGGGCGGAGGAGTCACGTGACCTGACCCGGAACTGGAGGGAGGAGAGGAGAACAAGGGGGGGGGGCGGGGCTGGCTGCATGTGACAGGAGCATCATCATCATCCTTCACTCTCATCATAATAAAGGGTTGGCAGCATGTCTAGACTCTGCGTTTTCCTGCTGATACCGGTCCTTTTGGACCCGGTGCTTTCTATTGCATTCCCCTTGCCGGTCAACTCTAGGAAATGTCTACAAGATAACATCCACAAAGATGTGCTGGTCTCAGGCGATTACATAGTCAGCGAGCATCCAGAAACTAGGGTTAATTTGAAGGTACGTGAACGCGTCACACCGCAGGTGTAACATATGGTGAACTTTCTTACACTGCTTGTCTTGAATTAAATAAAGAGTTCTTTGTATTTTCATGTAAAAAAAAGTTATGCAAGATTAAAAATACTACTAGCCTAGTAAAAAAAACTACATCCTGCAATAAATAGACATTCTTGTAAATACTCCCATTGTGTTATTTTTTAATGAAATAGGTGGAAATGTAAAAAACAAGCTTTGATATTTTGGGGGATAACTGTCGTAATGTGGATATGATGAAAAAAGGTAGGGGCATTTTAAAAATGTAATTCTGATAGAACAGTCTATATGTTAAGAACATGTGTCATTTTATTGTAATGAGGCACTTTTTCGGGAAGGAAAATAAAACTAATCATAATATTACTAGTCTAGTCTCATATCAAGATATCAACAATATTGGTTTATCATCCAGCTTTACTCCAAAGACCCCGCTGAGTTGATAACTGTTAACTTCCCTCAGATCACTGATTCTTTGGCTGACACGTTGTACACCAAGGAGAATGCCACGAAAGGGAAATTTTCGTTCACAACAGAAAATTATGACCAGTTTGACATTTGCTTTGAGAGCGTATCTCCAATGGGTGAGTGAGGTTTTGAAAAAATGTATAATTTTTTAATA
Organism: Sebastolobus alascanus; assembly: GCA_916701645.2. Lineage (NCBI taxonomy): Eukaryota > Metazoa > Chordata > Actinopteri > Perciformes > Sebastidae > Sebastolobus > Sebastolobus alascanus. Next base: position 173,307 of record CAKAOJ020000474.1, read on the forward strand.
AAATGAAAGAGGTACAATCTTTTCTCAATTGATTATTAGAGATATTCCAACTCAAATGGACAAACACTACTTAAATTATTGGTGGTCGACTACGGTGGCCAAAGATACATGATTGGGGTGATCCAAGTGACACAAATCCTAATTATTTCCTGTCAAATAGCATAATATTATATTAATGTTTGTCATTAGGCAGTGGGAAGGTCCCAGAGCAACTGATCCAACTTAACATGAAGCATGGCATGGAAGCAAAGAATTACAAAGAGGTGAGGGAAAAATGTCATGAGTACCATGAGTATTAATCCAAACTACTACGGATAACTCAATGTATGACGATGCAACACAATAAATATAACTCTTGCAACCTCTTTGTCAGATTGAAAAAGTGGAGAAACGGTCCCCCCTCGAGGCGCAGCTAAAACATCTTGAGCACCTCGCACAGTCCATTGCAGACGACTTTACCAGCTTGAGGAAACGAGCAAAAGAGATACACCAAACAAATGGTAAATTATATATGTATATACGTTTACTGAATACCGCAAATCACCACTTGGGCAGAAAATTGGATCTGCACTGCTTTCTATGGGTTTACATGGTCTCTTTTGGCCACATCCCTATGTGTGCTGTCATAGCAGGCGTTTTGCCTTTAACAGCAGATGGAAATCACCTGCTGTTTGGGGTGTGGCCAGAAGAGGAACATGCTTGAGGGTTTGAACTGAGTGGCAGCAGTTTTCTCCTCTGTGGGATTCATTGCTTGTTGTGTCTGAAACAATCAAGTTGACTGAAGTGTTAAAAAGAAAAGTTTTGACGCTATTTAACTGCTATTTTCCATCTTAAACAGAGTCCACCAATACGCGAATGCAGCTCTCCGTCTGCTGCTTTCTTGTATTGGCCACGTGGCAGATTTTCTATTTGAGGCGATTCTTCAAGACTAAGAAGCTGATTGACTGAATACGTTTTTTCGAGCACAACCTGAGGGATACTGAGGGACTAGTTTGGGAACATTTACATGGTCGCTTCAATGTGTCTTTTGCCGTGTTTCTGATAATGCGGCACATTTCATCAATGTCTAGGATCTTTGAAGGGCTCATTTGCAAAAAACAGATATCTCTGTTTTTATTTATTTTCCTAAATCATGTTTTTTTGTGCAGTCAATGGAATATCAATCAAACTGGTGTTTGTATATTCATTTTAAGAATGGTGTTTTTGCAATTTAACTCTTCCTTTATTTTAGTATTTCCGCTTCTTGTGTACTTACCACATTGTATATTATTTAAGTCTGATAATATGTTATTTATATAAATAGCAAAGTCTTCCTATGGATTTAAAGGTGCTTTAGTATAAAATAAAAAGGCTTCGGCTACAGGGCATTGGGGAGGATGGTAATTATTTGAGCCATTTAATAAGGGAATTTTTATGAGTTACATTCAGAATTTCAATAAACTTCACATTAAAAATAAAATACACACCCACTTATCTATTTCCATATAGTTCCCACACTTTATGCATTCTTCTCAGCTTTTGGAGGTTGGGTTTCTGTAATTCCTGCAGGGGACAACAATGCTTAGTCACCACCAGATTGCTGTGCTATAAAATGCCTTAAATAGTACATTTTATGCATTTAGTTCAGATGTGCTCTTCCATTCTGGTACCTTGTCGTCTTTGTCCAAATGGAGGGTGTCTACTAAGGGAGCAATGGATGGACGGCCGTGGGCACACTGGAAGGGCAGCTTGCAGGAGGACAAGGACGCCACTAAGCTGCAGCATTCATCTCTACTCAGGCTGTCGTTGAATTTGATGGCACCTGTTTAATGCAATACATGTGCTTTGTATGAAGATTTCAGTGTGAAACTGCAATTTATTGGATCATCAATGCACAAAAAATAAACTGAAGGATGGAGAGAAGTAATTTAACCTTACCGTGGCATGCTAGGGAGGCTAGCACCTTCAGCACAGTGAGAGGCAGAGTTCCTCTCACTCTACCGGTTGAGCGGAGTAACTGAGACAAAGAATAAGAAATAATACGTTACTCTTTATTGAGTGATAAGATACTTTTTCTCCACAAAAAGGTTTAGGGGCTAGAAAGATATTTCTAAGCTTACCTCAATCTGCTCTCGAAGATACTCCTGATAGAAAAACAGGCAAGATGGTAAGCATAAGGGGATAGAATTGTAAAAGGATCACTTGGCTAAAAGAGTGATATAATAGATGGTCTTAATACGAAGGTTTCAGAAGTCTTACCTCAACAATAGGCTTGATAACAGACGGTCTCCCCCGCCTGAGCTCATTACTCTCCTTTTCCATGAAGCACAGCGGTACCTTCCCCACAAAAACGTGTGGATCCGCTGCCTGTGAGAACTTCACTCCCAGGCCCAAACTCCGCAAATGTGCCTGACAAGAGCTGTACGAGGAAGAGTCCACAATACATTAGAAATACAGAAAACACTGCTCAACAATAATGCCAATGTAATAATGTCCATGGTATGAAATAAACAGGTTTGAAAAAAAAACAACTCAGTGTCAAGATTGTCGACTGAAGTAGATGTCACTATTCAGTATAGTCATAGAATTAAAAAGAAAGAGTTAAAATGCTAAAAAAAAAAAGCTGTGTGGTGTAGTTTGACAAACAACAGCACACAGCAATGATGAAAGTTGGTTTGAAACATTTAGAGCTTAGCCACAGGAAAGATTTAATCACTCATTACAAGTGATAGTTTATGATCACTGCACTTGCTTTTGAATGTGCTTCTCAGGAACACAGTACATACAGTAGATCTCTATTGTTGTATATACTGATCATACATATACTGTGATGTTTTAATTTTGTCTATGTTGTTTTATTGCACTAGTTGTATCTATGTTCTAATGTATTGTATCGATTTGCCATCTGTCTATCGTATCTGGTTGAATAAAGGTAAAATAAATAAAACTCTGGTTTAGAAGATGTAAGTTGAAGGATGACAATAGGCTTATGAGGTGAGTGACTGCGTGTGTCGGTATCTGTGAGGCCTCATATCATCAAGGAAAGTAGATCAGAACATCTGAATCACAAAGGATTCAGAGATCCGGGACTTCGTAGCTGTAACCATAATCAAGAGGGGAAACGAGGCAGATTGAGGCAGTTACAGAGCCGTCACCTCCTCGTCCAAATCAGCCAAAGTGCTTGCTCAAGAATTGACACCTTCCACTGTCTGACACCTGATATGCTTTTTTTTGACAGTGCTCCAATTGCAAGAAAAATACAGTGAACAAAATACAACCTTTGTATTTAATTCAAAGAGATTTAACTAATTTTTGATGGTGTACACTCTACTATTAATAGAGGCTGCCACAACATTAGAGTGCCGACACTACTGAATGATGGCATGGGAGCCAAAGTGCTACGCAGCAGCTCTGGGTTAAGACAGGGGATGAAATGAGGCTGCATCACTGCACCCAGGCTTTTTGTCATCTTTATTGCTACCATCCTTCACCTCATTGCCAAAATCTGCTGCTGGGTGCCTCAGTTGTTTTATAGAGAAGACACCCGGGGAGCTTAAACCTCAACAAGTTTAAGGCCAACACAGGGTATGTAAATCCATCAAGCAATGACACTGCCATTACACCAAAGTAAAAACCCTGTGTATCCTAAACACCTTCAACAACATACATTACAGGCTGTGGTTCCTGAATACAGAGGACAAGTTACCTAACTAACTATTCATCAAGCCTTCCAAAGAAAAGTAAAAAATGTTAACTATTTTCCTCAAATTCGCAGCATTTTCTCCTCAAAAATCCAACGCTGACTTAGAAATATATCTTCACCTGAGCTGTGCTAGGCTAGGGGAGGCCTAATATTTTTGAAAATCATTGCCTGCAGTTTCAAATAAAACTTTCAAAATCTATATGGTGCTGAATCTTGGACAACATACAGCAGGAGATGGGCCAACATGAAATTCATATCCCGAGCATCAATACAGCACCAACTAGGGCTGCCCCCTCTTAGTCAATTAGTTGACAAATCGGCTCCTCTATGACAGTAAACTGAATATCTTTGACTTGTGGACAAAACAAGACTTTTGAGGACGTCATCTTGGGCTATGGGAAACACTGATCGACATTTTATAGACCAAACAACTAATCGATTAAGCAAGAAAAAAATTGAAAGTTTACTCAACAACTAAAATAATTGAGTTGCAGCCCTAGTCGATTAGTCGTTTTTTACGCTTTTTCATGCAGAATGACTTATTTCCAAGAAACTTATGAACACATCTCTGGTAAACACAAGATTTAAAGGGGTGCGTTTGATTCCTTGTGGAGAAACTCAGTTTTACAGATCTGTCGATTAAATCAACTAATGGATAAGTCTAGTGTTAGTCAATTAAGAATTTCTTTAGTCAAGGAGTGCCAACTCTAACTGACAGGCCACTGAGAGTGAACTTGCATGTTCAATTAGTACTGGATCAAATTTCTAGCTATACTCACTTAACATAATTATATTCTCAAACTCAGTAATATCTGCCTTTAAACGAGTGTACTGGTTTTACAGGTATTCACATTTGCTCGTTGTACTGCAGATATAGTAAAACACACCTGAGCAGCCTTTGCTCTTCTTCTGTTACACTGATCTCGAGAGGTGGCAAAATGGTTGATGAACACAGACGTCTCTCCCCTGGAGCACCTGGGTCATCCTCATAGGAATCTATGAAAGGACATACAGTTATCAGGGTCCCAACAACAGCATTGTTAATTTAAAAAGGACCTATTGTGCTTATTTTTAGATGCATACTTTTGGGGTTTCTACTAGAACATGTTTACATGCTCTAATGTTCAAAAGATGCTTTATCGTATTGTTGAAAAGCCCAGTCTGCTCTGATTGGTCAGCTGGCCCACTCTGTTGTGATTGGTAAACCAAACCAAACTCTTCGGACTCCGCTCCAGCTCCGCCATAACTAGCTTTGTTTGAGGGCGTGCCAAACTAGCCGCTAGGCAGGTATTATGCAAATGTGTTACTTGGTGACATCACCATGTTACGGAAGAAAAGACGGGACTTCAAGCAAGACGTTTCAGGCAGTTCAGGAGCAGTGTTTCTGTGGGGGAGAGTAACTCCCTTTGGTTTGGACGTTGGGCTTTGTAACTTTGCAGACCTTTTACATACACAAAAATCTATATAACATACAAAAAGCACAAAAGCATAATAGGTCCTCTTTAACATTTCATTCTCCATATACTGTGAATTGTGCGTTTTTTTTTTTATCACCTGCAATTAGATTCTCAAGACGAACTCTCTCGTGTGCAGCGTGTTGATCCACCAGCACCAGAAGGTTTCCTGGGGATTCAATACAGAGAGCATGAGATGCTGCTGATAAAACAACAAATGACAAAACTGTAACGTTCCTGTCTATACCTTCAGTTTCAGTGAGTGCTGCAGGCTCTTCATCTCTTGTATTGATGAGACATGCAAGGAACTTCTTATCCACTTGATGAATAACCTATAAGGTAATTAAATAGCAATTACTTCATAACATCAATGTAGGTTAAATGTCCGAAGCATTATAAAGAACATTTTGTCAGAACATTCAAAAGGAAACCTGTAGGAGCCAAAATGTGTATTCAGCCTGTATTGTTTTTTATTGTTTGTTTAAACTGCACACGTTCTTTTTGGTTACTATCATTTCTGGTAATTGGCACAGGGGTGTGGTTTTCACTTTATTTATTTGTGCACTTGGACAGCTGGATTCAGACAAAGAGGGTGAGCAAGGCTCTGATATTTTCTGTCGACTAAATTGTAGCGAGTAACATCAATGAAAAAGCCGCTAAGAGACTAAGTAGGTTCTTTAATGTGACTTGTTCAAAGAAATCCATGTCCAGATGCGTTTTTTTTTTTTTATTGAATGAAAAGAATTAGCCTAACTGGTATAACGAATGTAGGTGATGTTACCTTAAACCGCTTTGTCTGAATCCCGCCGTCCAATTGCACTGGTAAATAAAGTGAAGACCAAACCCCTGTGCCAATTACCGGAAATGACAGTAGCCAAAAAGAATGTGTGCAGCCTCAACAATTAATAATAAACAATACAAGCTAAATACACATTCTGGCTCTTGCAAAACCAAAAGAAAAATTTACCTTCATTGAGTGAATCATGGCCTTAGAAAAACGGTATGGAAACAGGATGTTGTGGATCTTGACAGCCAATCCGTCAGCTTGCCCGCTTGATATGTCCACGCCAACCTGTTGGCACAGTAGAGTTCATATTAATGCATCATTAAAAACAGTATAAAATATCCAACTGTATTAAAACACTAAACTTTAGAACAAAACAAGTAGAAAAAAATTAAATCCTTACAAAGTAAACACACAAGTTTTGTTTACCGTAGGAGGTCGGACAAACACAGGATTATTCCATTTTGAGTACAACGAAGTGAGTGAGTTGGAGCTCTCAACACTGGCATCTGTTAAGACAAACAAGATTATACATGAACACAAACAAGCCAATATTATTTTTGTATATTTTGTGTGTTTTGGCTCCCTACAGTCTACAATCTGATCTGTCTTTGGGTGGGGTACCTCTGTCATCAAGCCCTGAACTAATCACTCTTTCTTTCCTGGATTTAGGTAGGAAGGGCAACACTAGATCCACCTGAAATGGGTAACATCTGTATTCACTCCCTACAGTTTAAGGAACAGGAACAATGGTGACAGTGAAGGGATTCTTGGTTAATGTTGAGTACTACTTCCAGTTACTATCTTGTCAACATAACCTGCTAATAACCACAGAAAAAATCTACTAACTCACCCATTTCAGAGATGACGCTAACTGCCATATTGGTGATATCAGATGTACAGCGCACTTGTGTTTCTTCGGTGTGTGGGTCTTCATATCGGCTGAGCCCGGTCACTTTGTTGACATAAACTGTCTTTCCCACAGATGTGTCGTAGTGATGAAGCCAGTCGCCTGATGCTGTAGCCTCCTCCCTCTCAGCCAGCAGAGGATTTGTGCTGCAACCTGGGACTGGTTCAGGATTCAGTGCAGTGTCACAGTGATTCTCGTTGGAATTGCTGTCTTGGGCGCCATTATTACCGCTACTGAGACAAGTGTTGTCCTGTGAGGTGGTCCGGGACATTTGTGGTAACGCTTTTGAATTGTCTGTCTTGTGGTGTTTCAAATGGCAAAGTTTAGCTGCCAAAGATTTTTTGCCTCTATTCTGCCCTGAGACTGGTTTTAACTTGGTGAACACTGAGAGGGTTATTGGGCTTCGGAGGCTGCTCCGTGTCTCCTCTTTTTCTGTTTCTGTAACACCACCATCTTGTTGATCTTTCTGGCAAACCAACAAATTCTGGGAATTCAAAACAAAGCTGTCTGTCTGAGGAAGTCCACTATTATTCTCTTGATGAGTCTGTTGAGAGGGTAATTTCAGTTCATCAGATTTACCATATATTCTCCGAAACTTTTCAAGGGACCCAGACTCTTTACATAAAGACAACTTTTGATGAGTTGAAATTCTGGGAATCTTTGAGGGAATGATGGGATTGAAATCTTGTTTCTGACAAGTTCCGTCATAGCCTGCATCCAGTGCGATTTTGCGTTTTGATGCAAAGGAACTCTCTTCACATTTCTGCACAAAGATTTGCTGCTGAAATACTGGCTTGTTGATTTGAGGCAGGTCCAGAGTCAGCAGAGTTTCATGAATGTATGGATCAGACAGACTGATCTTTCTGTTACTTACTAAAGTATGATCATGTCCTGTTACACCCTGGCAGTCAGGTAGTATTTGCTCAATACTTTCGATATCAGGCTGAATTAGTTGAGTGATGCCGTCTAGTGAAGTCACGTTGCTGGTTGAGGTAGTATTGTTTAATGGTATCTCTTTTTCTTTTGAGAGTTCCAGCTTTTCACTTTCTAGTTGTCTGACTGAACTTGACATACATAACATTTGGGAGCCTTCCTCAGCTTCACTGAATGTTGGCTCCTCTTCTTCAGTAATGTTATTATCAGATGTAGCTTCAGGTCTAGCGGGATCACACAGTGGCTCAGATCTATATTCTTTGTTTACGCTTCCTTCACATTTTATCTTCTCCAACTCATTTGCATTCATCATTTGCTCCCCCTGTTGTTCAGCCTCTTCTTTGCAGTCCGTCTGACCCGTCACCTGGCAGTCATCATCATCCTCACACACACAGTCATCGTTGCGCTTTCGATGAACAGGATGAGATGCCAGTTTCATTCCAATATTGCAATCTAGTATGGGAGCAATGCTAGTTGTTGGGCCACCATTGCCCGTGTTATGCCCCTCTTGGTCTGTATTGTGAGTGCCAAACGATTCGGGAGGTACATAGTCCAAGTCATCTTGAGAAATCACAGCCACCAAGTTCTCCCTGCTCAGGAAAGCTTTCACTGCCTCTTCCATACACAGCAAAATGCCATCCCAATCTTTGAACTCTATTAGAGTTTTGGCAGGCTCAAGACATATGTCATACTCTGAGTAGGAGCATTTGATATTGATGATGTATACTCCATGCAGCTCTTGGCTTCGCTTGTGCTTCGGACTCCTGATGGCAGACTGCCCGTCTGGACTGTCATTTTTCTGATTTGAACTGCTCAGTCTACGTAGGAGAAAGTTCAGGAGCTTGTGTATCCGTGTTTTAAGAAGCAGTCTGTCATTTACATACAGGAACTGTAGGCTGTTGTTGTAGTGGCCTTCTCTGCCTATGTAACCCATCACTTCAAACTGTCCGTGTGTGTAGCTGACTTCTCCAAGTTTCTGTGCTCGCCCAAGGCTGTGTATCTGAACAAACCTGTGGTAGGTGTTTCTGGCTTTAGGAAGCTGCACCATCACGGCTCCTGTGCAGTCATTCTTCAGGGTGAAAGACACAGAGGGGTGCATCAGAGAAATAGCCTCAAATCTGTGTCTGATCCTCTCCCCCTCCAGGACAGCATCCATCCTCTTCCTCCGGACTGGCATGTTGTGGAGGAAGTTACAAACGACAACAGTTGTCCCTGCAGAGGGCCGAGCAGTCTCTGCTTCAAACACATCCATGCCCTTGCCATCCTTGAAGATTTTGACGTGAGTTTTCACCGAAGATCTGGTCCGTGATGAGATTTCAACTAGCGTGGCTAGAGAAACCAAACTCGCCAGGGCTTCTCCTCTGAAACCATACCACCTGAGGTTGTCCAGGTCTTCCACAGAGCTGCATTTGCTCGTGTAGTATCTGTTTCCCACGCACTCCATATCCTCGGCGTTTATCCCAGCACCGTTGTCGATCACCTGAACTTTGAACGCCTCCATGTCCATCCTGACTCCCACACAGGTCGCCTCGGCGTCGATGCTGTTCAGGATGAGCTCCTCGACGCACTGCTGGAGTGACGGGACGGCGACACCGGAGCGAAGTTTCCCTTGAACCTCTTTAGGCAAATACTTAATCATTGTGTTCATTAAATCCAGTTATCTTAGTGCTGACCGACTACACAGTACTGAACTAACGTTAGTCAGGGGGCTTCAAATTAGCCGTTGCTAGGTAACGTCCAGTAGCATTAGCTTAACGCTAGCTAGTTCCATGACTTCTGACAGCTTTTTGACCGCGACACATTCAAAAAAAGTCCGGAAACACTGCTTCTTAAAATAAATAATAAAAATAAACTATCGAAATCCATGCTAAAATCAACTCTAGCTGCTGTTTACAGTCAACGTGGAACAACAAGAGATGACCGTCGGAGCTAACAGCCGAAGCTAACAGTGCCATCTTCTGGTATGGATGACGTATGGCACCTAGCAACCAGTTTTAATTGTGCACACCGCCCCCTAGTGGACGGAGTGTGCTATCTCATGCGTTTAGATAGATAGCTAGATAGATAGCTAGATAGATAGATAGATAGATAGATAGATAGATAGATAGATAGATAGATACTTTATTGATCCCGAAGGAAATTTAGGCATCCAGTAGCATAGACAACAAGTCCCAACACCAATACACCTTAAAAAAAAAATACAATCAAATAGAATAAAGTCAAATAAAATAAAAATAAGATAACATAAGTACAGCAGTGAAGTGACAGTGTGCCAATGGTGCAAATAGTAGTGCAAATATGGAAGAGTATATTAATATATAGCAGAGTATATTATAATGTATGACATAGTAGTGCAATGTAATAGTATAATGCAGTGTGTCTGTCTTATAGTTAGTTATACCCTCCTTCGCTGTGAGGAGTTAAACAGCCGTATGGCTCGGGGGACAAAGGAGTTCCTCAGTCTGTCCGTAGAGCAGGACTGAGACAGCAGCCTGCCACTGAAGGTGCTCCTCTGCTGAGTGAGTGTGTTGTGAAGGGGGTGCTGGATGTTGTCCATGATGGATATCAGTCTGTTCAGGGTCCTCCTCTCCGTTTACTGACTCCGACACAGTTTACTTTTTTGTTTACTGTCATTGTATTATCCTTGTGTTTTCAATTTATTTTTTGTTGTTTTCTATAATTTAAAGTTTTATCGAATTTTATAAAAATAATATCCAACAAAAAAGAGAAAAAAAAAAACAGGCAGGAAACAAAACAGACATTGATATAAGAAAGGCAGTTATTTGGTTAAATAATGTGGTTGGCATTAGTACATGGCAACAATTACAGATGTATTGTACCAAACCATCAGATTTGTGTCAAGGTTAGGTTACTCCCTCCGGGCATATATCCACCAAAGCAGTCCCATTGTTCTTTAACCATACAATTTTCCCAGTATCTTTTCATATGCAACAATTTCCATCATTTGTTCCCTCCACATTGTCAGTGTAGCGGTTTGAGGCAAGTTTAAGTTTGTTAAATGAAATAAATACAAGTAAATTGTCAGTTAAAGCTGCAGTAGGTAGAATTGGAGCAAATATGATTTAAAAAAGTTATTTTTATAAAATGGTCATTATATCCTGACAGTAGTGCATGAGACAGGTAATCTGAAAAAAAAAAATCATGATCCTCCGGTGTCCCTAATGGCATCTGCAATATTTCACAGACCGGAGGAAAACAACCAATCAGAGCCGAGCTGGAGCCTGCCATCCCTGAACAGCTGTCAATCACTCGCAAACTCCGATCAATGAGTCAAACTAGGCAGCGCTGATCAAATATGAATCAATGTTCTGTTAATGTAATGCCTATTACTCGCCTCAAATGTTTTCAGAAACATTTTGTAGTGTACTGTTTAGCTGTAAAATGAGAAAGTTTGTGACCCGGAAGCCATGTTGAGAACAGTTGAGGAAACACCAAGCACCGCCCACCAGCCGGAGTAAATATAAATATAATTCATATTTGATCAATGCTGCCTTGTTTGACCGTTTGATTGGAGTTCCTGAGTGATTGACAGCTGCCTTTGTTGAATGAACAGCCAATCTGAACTCTCTCTCTCTCTCTCTGAAATGACCTGTGATTGGCCAAAGTCTCCTGTCACGGTCTAGATTTTTTAAAGCCTGAAAACAGAGCCATGAGGAGGTGCAGAAGTCTAGTTTTCTTTCAGATCACTTGAATTACAATATGCTGAAAGGTTATTATGGAATTTTTGCCCGATGATGCAAAAAATATACTGCCTACTGCATCTTTGGCTATTTTGTCAGTGTTTCTCCACAGCCCCCCGCAGAGCTCAGTCATTTCCAAAGGAAGGCAGCAGCATTCTCATGAGTATTTAGTCATTCATCAGGCTCCCCTCAGACTCCCTCAGTCTGTCTTTGTGGAGGCCGACGAAGACGGCGGTGACAGATTTCAAGGTCATTCCACTGCCTGTTTGCTCAGCAGGATGTCTGCTTGCTTGTTTGCAAATGCCCCCTTCAAAACAGATTTACAGTCTGTTAACAGTCTCTGTTAAATAATGTGGTCACCTCATCAAATATTCCCTTATTGACGTTGCTACAATAAAATCAAAACAGTGTGAAGCAGGCTGGAAGGAAATTTCCATTTATTAATGTAATTCCATATAGGCCTATTGTGTAGATGTTAAGGATACATAAAATAAACATCTTTTCAATTCATTACTTGAGCTGCCTTCCAACTAATAAAAAATACTAAATAAATAATAAAACATCTGCATCAAAGTTAATATTACAAGCACAATCTATGGGTTACTTTATTTAACTATCTTAAAAGATGAGTGTTCGAGGCTATCGACCGTTTTCTCGTTCTTGAACTCTGCCTTGGTTATGTGTGACTTGGGGCTCCCGGTGGATTTCAGCCATTCCTGCATTTCTTTCACCTTGCAGCGTGGGCCTTGTAGCTGCCCCTGAACAGTTCCTGCACCTGTGTTTTGGACCCATCCCACCAGGCCAAGCTTCTTCCCTTCTGCCTGGAAAATGAAACACAAAAATAGCAGAGGTAGGCTACTGATGGAGAGTATGGCTGTCATGGGAATATATTAGTTAGATACACTGTACAGGATGTAAGTGTTAGATCTCTAAGCATTATATATAGGCTGCTTGTAATTTTACAACTCAAAGAAATTAAACATTTGTGTTAAAGGAGATATATTATGCTCATTTTCAGTTGCTCACTTTTATTTGGGGTTTCGACATGTTTGTATACTTTAGTGATAAAAAAAAAAAAAAAAAAAAAAAAATCACATTATTTTTCTCATGGATAGGCTTTAAGACTTTGAGCATGGAAATTCAAGGTCCACTTACTAGCTTTTCATGAGCTTATATTACATCTCGTGGCCTTCCTCAGTTTTTATCATCATCCATGATAATTAACTGAGGTAACTCCAGCAGCATTACCATGAGATGCGGTTGAAAGCTCCAGAAAAAGTTTGTGACTGTATCTTGAAATATGATTGATTGACTGTGCATGTGTAGGCTAACTTTTATATCACTATGAAACTCACTTGAGTGTATTTCCGAAAAAATACACCTTGCACTCTGCCAAAAATTTCATAATCCACTGAAATTAGGTCTTCGTTGCACATAGTGGACCTAGAAAAGGAGAAACAAGACAGTAGCTACTTGGGTGCTGTGTTGTATACTATTGTTAGGGACCCATGATGCATCACAGGCATGGATGTCACAGGGGCTGCTACATTATAGCTACAAGCTATGCTAACACAATGTATGTCCAAACGACTTGCAACCTGAATAATTAACACGTTTAGTTTCGTATTAATGCTCTTAACATCAGCAAAAACATAACATCTAAGAAATAATGTAGGTAACAGGACTGTACGTTGAGATGGACATTCTCAGTCATACTTACAATATGATCAAAAATACAGAAAATAGAGTGAGAAAACTGACTATTGGTCTTCCCATGGTCTTCCGGAGACTCAAATGACGCTACTTCCGGTTGATCATGTGACTTGTGGGGGCCCATGTGTTAGGGTAACATGAGGGAAAACCTGTGGACTAAAATGTGCATTTTAACTGACATATGAATTTCCAATGAGAAAATGTATTTGTGTGTCTAAATAGGAAATAGATTCACACAATAATACAAAAAAATAATATTTCTGAAGGATTCTATTTCTATAGAATACTATTTTAGTGTTCTAGATAGTTTTTGTTAAGGTTTTACATGATGTAACATCAAATTGCAATTAGGATAAAGTGCAGGACACTGCTTGATAATATGGCCTAATATAGCCTGTTATACAGATGCTTTTCGTGCATATTTAAGCACGTAATGTCCTGGGGACAGAAAAGACCTGTATGAATACACGATAGCTCGTTGCCTGTCTTATAAAATACCTGAATACTGTCAGGAAGCCGTGAGATGAGTATCCAGCTCCGAAGGATCTCTATTTCAAAACATACGGGTCTCCGCTTCAGGAAGTGATGTTGGTTCAGTGGACCAATCAGAAAACACCCGAGGCATTTGGTTTCTAGGCAACGAATGTAAACATTGAGAAAAGGAGTCGCAACAGTTATTATGGCCATCTCCGAGTGGCTTTATTTGTTGTTAGATAGCTAAACTCAACGTTACTTTTTTTTTATTTTGGTCAACATTACTTTCAATTCAGACGACATTCAAAAGATCAGTAAGTGTTTAAGATTATAGATGTTTTTTTGGGGGGGGGAATATGTCAACCACATTTTTCTGACATTGACCTTCATCATTTGGATAGCAAGGGGAAACAAGAAATGCCATGTCAGCAATGTTTTGTTAAGTATTATATTACAAAGGTTCCTAACATCTTGACCTTTTTATTTATGGAATTTTTTTTGATTGAAACATCTGTAGACTTGTCAAAAAATGTCCCCTCAAGATCCACTTACTTGCTTGTTCTACAGTTTTCCACCATTACATGGTCTTCATCAGCAATTAACTTAGTGCCTTTGTCATGTAGCTAACTCAAACAAAGTTAACATTATTCAGAGCACTTTAGGATTTCTCATTCGTGTTGGCTTAAAAAGTGAGCTTATAGTTCACTCTTGACCTTAACAACAGCAGTTGACTAGATCTCCACTCAAGGTCCAGTTGCTTGCATATTCTGGAGCTTTTGACCACATGATCTTCATCAACAAACTTCATCTGCTGATTATTTTTAAGCCGACATGGACGAGAAGTCACAAAAGTGCTTAAAAATGTATGTAATGTAAGATTATGTAAAACATCTGCTGTAAACATCTACAGTTGCATGACAACTGAGGAAACTTCATCTGCTGATAAAGCCTGTGTAATTTGGTTGAAAGCGAGTTGTAAACGGCTGTTGTCAAGGTCAAGAATGAATTGTCAAGTTCAATCTAGGGACCAAAATGTATTTGTAGCACACGCCTTCATAGTTTTTACATTATTAGTTATTTGTTCTGACATGATTGTTCTACATTTAGAGTGGAGACTAATTGCATAGCTTTGTTCCCGTAACCTTTTTGCTCTTTTAGCCTTACTTTATTTTTCTGCTTTTTTTCTCAGAAATTATACAGGAAAAAAACAATTGGCTGGTGTGGAGGGCTCTTTCACAAAGATCTATGGGACAACAATACAACCTCAAAGACAACAGATGAAATCATGAGCAAATACACAAGAAGAAGCCACAGTCCTCCAGGGCAGTACAACACTGCAGGAAAAAGACACGGCCATGTCTATACTCAAGCACAACATGGTGTTGTATCTGGTAGGAGAGCGGATGGAGCAGACCGGCCATTTCCAAACAAGCCTGTTAGCCACAGAAGACCTCTCAACCCAGGGAGACAAGGCTCATTTGATCTTCATGATATTGAAACAACTACTATTACAAAACAACCAAGAGGTTCTTTGTCGCCCCAAGAACACCATTCAAATGGCATCAGAAAGACAACTGGATCCCAAGATCCAAGAAAAGACTCACACAGACAGCCCAGTGGAGAAGTGCAGATGGCCAGAGCAATTCATGCAAAAGAGCTCATTCTACAGGAGAAGCTGTGGAGCGTGGAGGAAAAAATAAGACAAAAAATCCAGAGGGACGCTGCTGCATGTGACGGCCAGAAGAGTGAGGAGCAGAGGCACGACAGGGGACGAGCAGAGAGGGGAAACACTCAGACAAAAAACAGGCTGTCTGAGCAGCAGAGGAGAGAACCAGTGAGAGGAAGAGAAATGATGATGCAAGAAAGAGGACAGGAGGACGTAAAACAACTTAGGAAGACGCAAGATCAGAGGAACGAGGACAGAAGGAGGAATACACATGAAGAAGAAAGGGAAAGAAGGGAAATAGAAGTTGCACAGTCGCAAAGAAAAGGTCATAAAGGAACTCATCGGATCACAGTTCCTGAGCAAGAAGTGAGTGGAGAGCTACACAAATCAAGGTGGGAAAATGTGAAAGCGCATACCAGAAGAAAAGGAGGGGATGAGAACGATAACGGCATTTGGGGAGAGACAAGTGTGAAGTCTCAGGATGGGACAGTGAAAGCAAAAGAAAGGCAACAAAATACAACCTCTGTGGGCGATAAAGGTTGGACAGGAGAAAAGAAATATAGGGAAAGCTCTTGTAAGGAGATGTACGGTTCTGACAATGAACGAGATATGCCTCAAATGACTCAACAGAAAACTTCTCATAAAGCTGCAACAGAAAACCACAGAGGTGCAGGAAGAACGCTGTCTGAGGGATCACCGCTGCCTCCACCAGCTTCTCACCCTTCTCATTCCAGCAGACCAGAGCTGGAGGAGCTCAGACAGGAAGACGGCACAGACGCCAGCCTCCAGCTCTTTCCCTGCAGAGTCTGCAACAGAAAGTTTACAAGCGAAAGATTAGAGCAGCACGTCCAAATCTGTAAAAAGTTTAAACAGTCACACCGTCCAGTCTTCAACTCCTACGTTAATAGGACCAAGGGATCTGCAGTAGAGGAGTTCTGGAAAACCCACAGCAGGAGCAAGAGTCCTGAGGTAGGCCAGTAACATCAAGTTTACATAAAGATGTATGTTAAAGGAACCCTGTGTAGTTTTTGACCACCTGTACCACTATGGAATATTGTTTTTAAGAGTGGGTCCCCCATAACCTTGTTTACCAAAAGAGAACTCCACAGGGTACATTTGCATTTCCTCGTCATTGGGGGGGGCTTGGAGACTACAAATTTATAACAGAGCCTGCATTACAAACTGGGGCTGTAGGGTTTGAAAGGCATGGGCATTTACTAGCTATAGGGAGAGTCAAATGAAAAGATACTATTGGTTGTTGCATTATGGGAAATGTAGGATTTAGATATTTTGGCTCTACCCACACCAGGGACAAAAAGTCAGGATATCTCGGCCGCTAAATTGATTATTTTAAGTAAACATTTACTGTTTTTGATGTCTTTCTATTCAGGTTTTAAAGAAAAAGAACCAAAGACAGAACCACAAGGTAAACACAAGGAATCTGCATGAGGGTCGACTCCCAGCTGGAACCTCACAACCAAAATGGTCCAAGTGAGCTGTCCCACAATGGATCCAATTCAAGGTCCTTCTCACTCACAAAGCCCTCCATAACCAGGCCCCCTCCTACCCAACGCGTTCTCACCCCATCTCGCCATATACCAACGCTTTGTCAAACCCCTTGGCGTCCCTCTTTTCGATCGCAGTAAACACATGCTTAATGAGCCTTCGGGGTCCCATTTCGGTCGCAGTAAACATGTGCTTAATGTTGTAAAGTAAATAAAAAGAGGTGCTTAGGTTCAGGCAATAAAACCACTATAGTTAGGTTTAGGAAAAAACAACATGCTTGGGCTTAAAACTACTACGTTTGTACAGTGAAAATGAAACGTTGTGAACAGGGGACACGAACGAACAGCTGATTATGACGTGACGCACGGGACATGAACAGCAGTCTCCTGGATGAAAGCCTTGTGTTTGTTGTAAGGTTTCATGAAAAGCTCTCTATACATAAAATGTATTATTATTAGTATTCCATATTAACTAAACAGAACTGTCTAACATAGTTTTGCCTCTTTACAAGAATAGCACTTTAATATGAACAAATAGAAATAGCTGCAGTGTATTGTAGCTTACATTGTGGGAAATATTAACTATACACGCATAACAAAAGACAGCTGTTAGTTTTATTTATGGCTTTAACACAAAGCATGAAGCAACAGTGTGACTGTGAGAGAAGTGTTTATACAACCGTTACAGCTCCACAATATTTGGTTGCACAACTGCTGAAAAAAATAACTGCTGTCAACATACTGCATAAAAAATGTCACCTAAGGCACAGTGTTGTCGTATTTGCACTAATTTTGGTTTCAATAGTTTGCCAAGGCACTCGGACTGTATTTAACGTTGCATTTTACTGCGTGAAAATACTGCCAGTGTAATTCTGCTGACATCTGACAGTTCACCGACCACAATCAACAGCTTGTAAGCTAAATATGACAAAGGGTTTTACACACACACACCCACATATTTGTTATAACACGCACAATAAACATAACCAAAGGACATCAAACAAAATGCAATTACATATTTGCTTTCACAAATGATGAAAAATACGGCAAAACATCAGACAACATTTCAAAACGTTTAAAAAATGAAATAAGAAACATTATAGCTGCAGGGTCAGCTATATCATAAATGCTTCCACATTCAAAGAAAACTGTTCATACGCGTCACAAAGAAGATAGACCTACATGTGTGTGCTGCCCCGACAAGAATTCAAGAGTCGAAGAAGGCAGTAAGAAAAAGTAACTAAAAGTAGTTGTTAAAGAAGATGAAATCAGTAGTTTCATGTTTCACACAAATACTTTCACATGACAATAAAACATGCAAATTTAAAAAAAAAAAAGTATATATTTGCATGAGATAATTAGAATATGTTTGTAAGAGCTAACATGTCTGATAAATATGGAAAACCTGTTTTAGAGGCTATTTTGTATTTGGCACTTTTTAAGAATATCAAATGAATTTAAAATAATTAAAAATAAAGTGATACATAAGAAAGTTAAATTGGAAGATGGCGCCATCATGAGTCACGGTCAATCTGGACGACATCCTGACAGCCCATCTCTCAACAACTGATGAGGAAACTCTAATCTTTGTATGCATTAGCAAACGGTTTCCTATTTGCAGAAGATTTTTATATTATTTGTTATTTGACAAATACTAATTTGTGAGGCACTGAGGACTGATGCCTCAATGCTGACATCACTTAAAGTCAACAACACCACCAAAACATGGATTTAACATTCACATTGCAGAGTAACACTATGATCACTATGATGATTGTCTCTCGCAGGTGTCAGGTGCTTCATGTTGAATCCAGCCAACATTTCAGTCTGTGGAGAAACAAGCTAAATCGCTGCACCCAGGTGAACACGAGTGGGCATATGAGAGTGTACAGTACATTATTACATACGTAACAGATTGTAATAATGCAACGTAGCGCTCGGTAAAACATGTATACTGTATGTAACCACTGTGAATACACCTTCTACTGCATGTCTAACTGAGCCTCCACTCCCCATCTAACCAGCTTGTACGTGCTAAGAGTTTTGACATTTCTCCCATAATCAGGACACTTGCAGGTAAAGTCTCACACGCTGGCCCCTGCAGATCGGCCCCCATGTTTTTTGAATCCGCTTCCTCTTTCTCCTCCATCCCCGGGCATACGGGCATCAGAGGGACGGTTTCCGTTATTGTCGCATCCTGCATCCCGTAGCGTTGAACGATTGATTGCTGCCCAGAGCCTTTCATTCTCCTTCTGCTGCTCATTGACCTAGAGGCGGCAGGAATACATGCTGTTACTCACACACAAGGATCGAACTCAGCACTGAGGCGGACAGGTGGCTTTTGGGAAATATGTCTCACCTGCTTCTCGAGCATCTGGATCCTCATGTCTTGACGAGCGACTGTCTCTCGCAGCTGTAAAAATAAGCTCTTGTGTCAAATGCTGTTGCAATGGGATGTACAGATTAGGGCTGTCAAAGTATAATAATGATACGATACGATAATAATGCATTAACGTGAGTTAACATAATTTTTTGTTAATGCCACTAATTTCTTTAACGCATTAACGCAACTTGCGATTTTTAGGTTGTAGTGTGCTCAGTTTTAAAAGGTAGAGTGAAGATACTGACATCATATGAAACTAGAAAACCTGATGAATCCATTGGTACCAACCATGTCATACTAGCTTGTCGAGAAGGAGGCTAAAAGGCTCCAAACTTGCGTACAATTTTCAAAGGGGTCCCTTGACCTCTTACCTCAAGATATGTGAATGAAAATGGGTTCTATGGGTACCCACGAGTCTCCCCTTTACAGACATACCCACTTTATGATAATCACATGCAGTTTGGGGGCAAGTCATAGTCAAGTCAGCACACTGACACACTGACAGCTGTTGTTGCCTGTTGGGCTGCAGTTTGCCATGTTATGATTTGAGCATATTTTGTTATGCTAAATGCATTACCTGTGAGGGTTTCTGGACAATATTTGTCATTGTTTTGTGTTTTTAATTGATTTATAATAATAAATATATACATACATTTGCATCCTTTAAGGTACATTTTGAACATATAAAAAATGTATGATTAATTTGCGATTAATAGCGATTAACTATGGACAATCATGTGATTAAATATTTTAATAAATTGACAGCCCTAGTACAGATTAGATCATGACTTGCAGTGCTGAGTGCTCAGATTTGATACCTGTGTGACCTCGCTACTTGCTTTGCGGCATGCATCCGGTTCTCCTTTTTTGCAGACGTCAGCCTCCTCAAGTCCATTGACTTTACCACAGCTCATTCGTTTAGTCTGAAAAATAGTGGACATAGTGGACGTGTTTCAAAATGCAGTATTACACAGTATGAACATCAGTACTGTGACATTCTAAAAGTGTTTATTTGGAGCACATAATTCATGTCTAGATAGGTGCAAAGGACGGCTATGTTGGCATTACCGACAGGTCTTTCTTAGTGCTGACTGCTGCTGCCGCGGCCTTTAGCTCTTTCAGCTCCTCATAAGGTAGAGTGACGCTCTCGGAGATAGAAGAGAGCTGGTCAGGAGTGGATGCCTCAGACTCGTCTGGCATCGGGATGACCTCTGCGTTCTCAAGCTCCTGTTGGATGAGAACCGCATGATTGTCCATAGTTAATCGCTATTAATCGCAAATTAATCATACATTTTTTATATGTTCAAAATGTACCTTAAAGGATGCAAATGTATGTATATATTCATTATTGTAAATCAATTAAAAACACAAAACAATGACAAATATTGTATACCTTTCTAAGCCAGAGAGGGCAGGAGCTGTCCCCAGTCTGACTTGCCAGCGACATCATCGAGGTCGCCATGAAGCACTCCTCAGTATTATCCTCCATTGTACCCCCAAGACCCCTGTCACGACCCTCCGTCTCTGAACCAGGTTCTATGTCCAGAGCCACTGTGGTAGTAGATGCCTCCTGGCCCAGTCCTATGTATACATAAATACACACACACACACACACACACAACAATGTAGACTTGCAGGTATAAATGTAGAAATATTCTTAAAGCAAAGACAATGAATCAATACACAAATTAGTGACCAAAGAAAAGTATTTACCACTACCAATTGATAGTCCGCTGCTGTTAGAGCGAATAGTCTTGGAGTTGAGCACTTTCTCTGCAAAGGAGAAAATATGTTAGACATCTGGCTGTTTGCACCAGTACACTGTGCAAGTGTCTGGTTGTGATTACTAACCCATTATGATAATGGTGTGCCAGCCACGGCATGAGAGGTCCGGTACATGGTGGAGGGAACCAAAGATAGGCCTTGGCATGGCAGGGCATACCTCCGAACCAAATCCCTTATCAGCCGGCATCCCAAGTCGCCCGTTTCCTGCGTTTCCCCACGCAAAGATCTGATTGTCTGCAAGAAACAAAAACGGGTGATGATATATCCTCAGCACCAAAGATCTGGGGCTTTTGGAAAGAAATAAAAGTGCCACAAACCTTGACATAAAATCAGAAAAATGTATATATTATTGCTATAGATGCAACACGTTCTTACCCACAGTGGCTGCAATGGTGAAGCCGTCTCCACAAGACGCTTTGGTCACCATCTTCCCTCCAAAGGGTCCGAGAAGGAGCTGGACACCCTGGTGTTTCTTAAAGTCCTTCACACCCAGCTGTCCGTACTTGTTGCAACCAAAGGTGATCAGACGACCACGTACTGCAAATCCAGATATCATATCAAATGATGTTTCTTTGAAAAGATGAAAACTTTCACTTACAAAAGAAATATCAGCCTCTTTTTACGGTACCATCAATGGCAGCTGTGTGGGTCTTCCCGGGGGCTATGGCCTGAATCTTGAACCTCGACAGCTGCTTTACCAAGGTCAGTGTGGTGATGTAAGGGATCCCCTGGTAACCCTGGTGTGATGTACAGAAAATAAAAACTTATAAGACATAGCTGCATCACCTAAAGTCTCTGTTATTACAGTCGTTTAAGTATAACCCAGTACCTCTCCAGGGTGGTTTTTGAGACCAGAGATTCCCTGGTTCAGACCAAGCTTGTTGAATTCATTGTTTCCACATGCTAGGACTTTGCCAGTTTCTGTTAAAAAGAAGGTTCCATCACTGGCACATGACACAGAGGAGATGATGGCGCCTTTAGGGATTTCCACCTGGGAAAAACAGAAAACAGTAATTAATTGCTACAAATAAGACTATTCTATCATATTGCTTAAAACACTTTGTATCTTACTGGCTCCTGCAAGGTTTTAGCCTCTTGACAGACTGAAACAAAATCTTACTTGCATCGGAGAAGAAAAGTCATCCTCACATTCCAGGCCGAGACGCCCTGCAGCAGGAAAATAGAGCAAATAGAGCACTTAGCGTGACTGTATATTAGAGGGGCCACTATCTCCACCTGCTGGCTACAGCTATAACAGCAAAAACAACCTGGAAGAGGCTTAATCATCTCAAAACAACAGTAAATACAGCAACTCTACGTACCATACTCTCCACAGCCCCAGGAGTAGATGTCCCCACTCTGAGTCAGCACCACCACGTGGTTGTCTCCACACGAAACCTGACGGACGGGCCGCTCCTCAAAAAACTCCAAAAGCACTGGCTCCAAAATCTCCATGCCGAACTCACCCTCCACTCCAATGCAGCCGTAATAGTCTGACCCAAACATGTACATCTGGTCCTCATCTGCAAAAGCAGCAACAGCAGAGGGTTCAAAATGTGCGTGTTTACAGGAAAAAGTTGCTGTTTTTGCAGGAAGCTTTCCTCACTCACCGGTGACACAGGCGGTGAAGTCAGCCCCACATGCCACCTGTCGGATGGCCTTCCCCTGCAGCTTCTCCACCCTCTTTGGCTGCCGGTACGAGGACTGGTCTCCGTGTCCCAGCTGGCCCACCATCTTGCCTCCACTTTGGACATTCTGAAGAGAAGATTGAGAAATCTCCTTGTAGTGAGGCACAAGAATACCTGGATCCAGTATATCTCCCCCAGAGTGATGGATTAATAATACTCACAGCCCAGGTATACAGCTCCTTTTCCACTGTCACCACTGCAAAGTGACTCTCGCCTGCACACACATGCTGGGAGCTGCTGCCTCCTTTAAACGCGTCCAGTTTCTGGGGGGTGAACTTCCCTCCGCCCCAGAAGTACACCTCCCTTGAGCGTGTGGTCACCACGGCAACGGGGGTGTCAGTCACTGTACTCAGCCTGTGGTACAGCCAGGACAACATAACAGTTTTATGCAACAAAATCATACTCAAGGGACCATGGACAGGCTTTTACAGCGGAGAAAATTAAACAAGTGTTAACAACTTACTTTGGCTTTTTCATCGCTGAATTCAGCAGTGCTACTCGCTCTTCAAACTCCCTAACAGAGAATGACGTTGTCAGTGGGTGTTTTGACATTAATGCATTTAACAGAATCAAAAATATTTTCTTATTAAAGAAATAACGAAAACACTCTTTTCCCCTTCAACTTACTGTCTGCGGCCGGAGATGAATGGCTGGTCCAGAATCTGGTCAGATGTAGGCCTCTTTGCAGGATCCTGCGACACAAAAACATCACAAGAACTTTATAGTTTTGCTTAGCACACAGTATTATCTCAAACCATTTGTTTCCTGACACTCACTTGATGGAGGCACTCATACACCAGTTCGATCAATTCAGATGAATAAACATCGGCGTTCACGTCCATAGTCCAGTTGCCCTGGACTATTTTCACGCAGAGGTTCAGAGGGTTCTGGTGGACACAACAGCAGCAAAATGAGTTAACTCTAGTGGGGGAAAAAAAATCAAATTTTCTGATTAAAGTAAAGTATTAAAACTATTTCTAGCAAGTCAACAAACCTACCGTTGCATCAAATGTTCTTGTAAGAGTCAAGACTTCAAAAATGACACAACCCATGGCCCAGATGTCTGATTTAAAGTTGTACTTCGTTCCCTGGCACAATTCAGGTGACATGTAATATGGAGTTCCCACACACTGGATTTACAGAAGAAGAAAAACGTGGGAAAACAATCAATTAATATTTATTAAATCATAGCTAGTTTGGTTAGAGATGCTAGGGTGAAAAAAAAGTCATAACTTACAGTCTCGGCCATTGAAAACTCAGAGTCTAACTTCTTTGCGAGGCCATAGTCGCCCAGCTTGATGAGGTCAGTCTTGGTCAGGAAAATGTTCAGAGTTTTGATATCTCTGCAAGGAAAAAAAAGATGGGTCAATTGCCAAAAAAGCATTGTTAGAAACTAAATAAAAAGTCCTGCAGATGCCATGGATAAGGGCATGAAAACGTGCTGAACACCTTACCTGTGTAAGATCCCAGCCTTGTGAATGTGGGACACTGCTGAGGCAACTTGGTACAGGTACCATATGACCACCTAAAGAAACATGTTGAAGGTGAAGATATAATAGAGAATAGTCTGTTTGTGTAAAATAAATGCCCAGCAATGTCACACTCATACCTCTTCATTGAAAAGTTTCCCATTCTGGTGGTTGATTTTATCATACAGATTTCCTCCTGTGATGAGAAAGCCGTTTAGCATTCTGTCGCAGATAAACAAGCATTCAAACTAATCTTGATCAAATCTTCAGAGTGGACACGATATCTTCTTACCATTACAATACTCCAACTCAATGAGCAAGGTGTTTTTATCCAGGAAGTGGTTGAAGTAGGCTATGATGTTGTTGTGCTCCAGGATGGAGAGGATGCTTATTTCGTTCATGACATCTCTGCGCTCCCTTTCGGAGAGCGATTTCAGCTCTACCTCTTTCCATACCACCAGAGAGTTGTCCTAGGGGGGACGTGTCATTAAATAATAATAACAACAATATTAGTGTCCAGATGTGTCCATCCAGATGACAGAATGCACAGGTTTAAGTTTCTCTGTGGCCCCAATTACCGGCTTACAGAATAGACAGACAAGGAAAATCTTCTCTGGTTAAGAGCAGAAAACTTTTATAAAATATAATTGGTGCAGAATCATTTTTTGAAGGGAGGGGTAGCATGAAAGGGTCTACAAACCCATATACTACAGTATATGCAGCCAACTGGACTACGGGATAAAGAGGCAAGGCATGGGAAAGTAATTTATCTAGCTCTCACTCAGGAATTTCTCACAGGGGTATGGAAACGGGGGAACAGTGAGCAATTCAGTAAGCCAGACACATCCTGTACAGTAAATCATTATGATCCACTTAGAAAACAAGATGTAGCAATATTAACAAGACGTGTCTGATAGATCTGATTAGTATAAGCAGTGGTTCTAATAATTTCTGAGTGCAAACCCCATGCCTGTCCAAGAAAAAGTTGTGGGAACCTTGTAAACTAGATAGATAGATAGATAGATAGATAGATAGATAGATAGATAGATAGATAGATAGATAGTAACTTTATTGATCCTGAAGGAAATTCAAGTTTCCAGCATCACAGTTCCATAGTGCAAACATGTTAGTAAAAACGTCACAGGTACACATGTTAGTAAAAACGTCACAGTGAGTAGTACACATATTAGTAAAACGACACAAGTAGTAACAAGACACATGTAAGTAATACAGAGTATAAAACAAAATATGCAATGTGCAGAAGAACTGTTAAAAATGAATATAGTGCAAGGTAAACAACTGAGATGCAGGACTATTTAAAGAAGAAGTGAGTGTAGTGCAGAAAGTGATATAGTGCTGGGTGATTAATTATAGGAGATATAGATATTAAGAAATGTCAGATATGGAATATAATACAGGATAAGAACTGAGGTAGAGAATTTTTTTGTAGTGTGCAGAATTAAAGTGGCTCAGTCTATTAAAGTGCACTGAGTGCATTAACATGTTTTCCTTGCCTTGTTGTTGTTACAGTGATGGTAAATTTAAGAAAAACACTTCAAACAACACAGTTTTCATGGAGGAAAGGGATTGTTGCATGTGTGATCCGTGTCTTTAAAAACACATAAAACAGTTGCTGGGACAGAAATGCAAACATACCTCTGTTCTTCTGTAGAGAGTTGCTTCACCAAACGCCCCCCTCCCGAGGATCCGGATGGGAATGTAATGCAGCTTCTCCTCTTCGCCATTATACGCGCTCACCGCTGATCGCTCGCTGACCACAGACCCGCCGCCCAGATCTGAATTCAGCGAGTCGAAATGTCTCTCATAGTCTTCCTGTGACATTTCTGTTTAGGGACTTGTTAGCCAGTGATGGAAATAACCCGAACAGGCCTCACGACAACTCTTTCTGAAAGACTCCTACTGAACCGTAAACAACATGTTTACACGTGTCGGCTAACAAAGAGGCCATTCAAAGTATCCGTGTTAAGTTAACAGAAGCATTGAAGAAGCTACTCAATACACACAATGTAAGAAAAAATACAACGCAGCAAAATACGTGCAAATAGTTGCAACCAGCGTCAAGCATGACACAGCAAAAAAATTAGAACGTTCAGTCAACTTTCTGAAGTTTCAAAATAAAAGGAGCATCTTTAATCGAGCCGTCGTGTATTTTACGATGAAAAGCCAACAAAGCGCATTTCCGGTGATGCTAGTCTTCTTAGCTTGACCGTGAGCTTGACTTGGCTAAAAGCTAGCAAGAACAAAGTACAGCACCGAAATAAAATCCAACTGTTATGTGAATGTTATCACATTAAAATGTCCCGCAAGTCTGCATAACAAACAAACAAGTTACCAATGTTTAAAATCGATTGGTCTCGTCTGACCCTCGACTAAAGAAGCAACAACACACCGAAAACTCGTCCATCCTTTCCTTGCTTCCTCAAACCCGGAAACTATCAAATTAAACGCTATATTTTACATACTTATCAATGTTTTTTTCCCCTCATTGCTCTACTCTAGCGACTATACATTACAATAAAAGACGTTACACGAGAAGCAGATGCAATTAAAGTGTCATATACACAGAGCTGTCCACATTATAAAGTTTCAGTACACGATTTTAATTTGATACCAAATTACCAGGACTAATGTGGTGCAGTGTGACAGTAGTTTTACAGATCCTATGACACTTACCATAGGAGTGTGTGATATGGGTAAAAAAATCCTGTCACTTTATGTATAATTTTACTGTTATAATGGAGGAGTTTAAATGCCAAGTCTGGGATAAATGCATAATAATTCTCCTTATTTGTATCAGTGGACCTTCTTGTAATAATCTGAGAGACCAAAAGAAAAGGCTTACAGGAGACATTTGCTCATAAGAGAGAGAGCGAGGGAGAGAGAGAGAGAGAGAGAGAGAGAGAGAGAGAGAGAGGGAGAGAGGGAGAGAGAGGGTAAAGGGGATTCAACTACAGACAAACACACACAGTTTTGTAATATTGACAGAGAAGCCAGCTCACACAGATAAAAGTGACATGCAGGGGGGATTTCTGAGTAAAAACCCGAAGACCAGACGGATATCCAGACATGATTTCAAATGATGACTGCAGCACAGATACATTACACCGTAAAACAGGAAATAATGGTAGGCTTGCATTATGTAAATTGTCCTCATAATGATTTTTAGAAAAACATACTGCATTATTATCTGTTGTTTACTTTAAGCTCACATCAAAGTGTCTGTTTGTTCAGGATCTACGTGCACAATCAGAGTTGGGTCCAGAAGTCTTCCACTGTATCCGTGTGTTATCGTGTGTTTAGGACTGCTAAACACTATTCTGATGTTAACTGCTATTGTTATTGGGATTTACTGTGAGTACAACTGATCCAAGGAAGGTGTCTCTATACTTCACTTGTTTAGAGTCAGTTTGGAGTACACTGTACTAAACAATTCATTATCTAAGCTATGGACATATTTACCAAGCTAAGACGATCAACTATATGTACCCTTTCAATACCCAACGTTATGATTTGGTAAATACACAAGTTTTCTGCTAATCACCTATAAGATGAATAAAGAGGCCCTCTTATCTCTGCTAATCACAGGTGGCAAAGTCAGTGAGGAATCCATTCCACACCAAATAACAGCACAAGCGCTCATCATAGAGGTGAGGCAACTTCAGGTAATGCAGATTGAAGTAGGTAAAGCTCAAGAAGAGGCCCAACAAGCATTAGAGAAAGAGCTCAGGAGCCATCAGCAACTAAAATTGCAGTTTGATCAGAGCAAGACCCTCAGCGACGGCGTTCAGAGGCAGCTTGAGACACTTGAAGTGGAGAGAGCAAAACTGCACTCTGATTCATCTGATATACGTGAGAGGCTATTGCATTATTTTTTTTTTAGCTTTTTGGAATCAAACATTTTCTACTTGTTGTGACTTTAACTCATTTTCTTCTTTTAACAGGGGAAAGTTGTGGACGGTGCCAGTCAGGATGGCTTTTATTTAACACATCGTGCTACTTCCATGCTACACCATCATCCGGTCCCTTAAAGAACTGGGCAGACAGCAGGGCGGACTGTATCGGGCGTGGGGGCAATCTGGCTGTGATTGATAACTTGGAGGAGCAGGTGAGTCCACTATCATGTGGTGGAAAACAAGTGACCAAAGAGTGGTAGAATTATTCTTGATGTTTTAATGTACACCAGTAGGTCTATTATACAATAGAATACTGTAGTGCAGGGGTTTTCAAACTGAGACACGCCTCATGGCAGTATTTAGATGACACGTTATTGAAGTTTGGCCCACTAAGTTGGCCTGCTGACCCGCACAGTCACATTGCAGAGGAAACATGAAGACAAATTAAGTAGTAGTATAAAGAGGCGATTTCTGATACTAAGAGCATCGCAGCTTGAAGATGTAGTAAAGATGGCAACAGTAGTGTCATTGGGAGGGGACGGGGGTTGAGGCCCACAGTGTTAAACCAGTGAGCAACCTCCGGGTCTGAAAAGTGAAGACAATGCGGAAGTGCCTTAAACTTGCGTTCTTTCTAATAGCCAGAAGGGGGCAACTCCTCTGGTTACAGCCATAACATCCATGCTTTTCCTGACATGTGAAATGATCTGCTATGAAAAGGCCAGAGCTGTAGATAATGTTAGGTTGGTATGTGAAAGCTAATGGTTTTTTTGAGGCATGCTCCCCTCAGCATCTCATCAGTTGCTAGCTAGGCCTGCACTGCTAATAAATACGGTAAAGGTATAAGTAACAAACTGTGATGCCGTTTAAACTCTGTTTATCTAGATAAACCTTTTTGAGTACCTACCTAAACGGGATCCAAGCATTCGACCGTGGTGGAGCAAGTCAGGGGGCATTTGGATTGGCCTTTCAGATATTCAAACGGAGCGCAATTGGGTGTGGGTAAATAATGTGACTCTGCAAGATGGAGGGTAAGAGCTTTAAGACTTACTATGCAGTGTTAAAAGAATAATTTGACATTTTGGAATACGCTTATGTGCTTTCTGATTACTATTAAGAATAACTTGGGCCTTGCTTTAGGTACTGGATACAAGGGGAGCCCAACAACCACGGACATGTGGATGAGGACTGTGCAGCTCTCACGAACGTGAACAACCCTAGGGCAACGTGGTTTAAGGCAAACTGCCGAGTAAACAAGGAATGGTTATGTGAAATGGACCCCAACTAGCTGTGGAGAGCCATATCCAGGCTGAGTCTCCTCAGAGAAGTTGCCTCCATAATGTCAAACAAGCTTGGAACCATCATATGAGAAGAGAAGGCGCAGTTATTCTCCATATCAGGATTTATTGCATGCAAGTTTCTCTGGTTTTAAATAAATACATGAAATATATTAACAGTGGTTCTTCAATGCAGTTGCGCTTCAGTTACTAACCGTCTCCTGGTTGTAGCTTCATATTTAACAAACAGATATGAGAGTGGTATCAACGAACTCATCTAACTCTATCGGCAAGAAAGTGAATGAGTGTATTCTCAAAATGTCTAACTATTAACTTTATCAGACATGTTCTGCAGAAGGCTTTAGCTACATGTTCCAACATTACTGTGCCTGGAAAGCCTTCTTTTACATATGCTCCATCTTCATGGAATAGATCCTGCAGCTCAACATCTGGTATCCCTGGATAGTTTTAGAGACCTCATTAACGGCATTATTAATCTTAGTTGTGCATATATTAGAGGTGATGCTCTCGACTACCACATTGATGCTTTTGATTAATACAACAGATGCTTTTATTCGTATTAATGATTATTTTCTGTTGTCATACCTTCCTTTGTTTAGCCATGCTAGCAGCAGTCGGTCCCCCACTTTGGTCCAAACTGAAATATCTATTGGATGGATGTACAGACAAATTTTGTACAGACATCATGATCCCCAAAGGATGAATTCTAATGACTTTGATGATCCCGACTTTTCCTCTCACGCCACCATCAAATCAGAATTTGTATTTGTCCAATACCTGCAAAACTAATGACATTCCCATCAGCCGCAGCTATACTTTGCATTTGGTACTAATTAGAAAATGTTAGCATGTTATGCTAAACTAAGTTGGTGAACATGGTAAACGTTATACCTGCTAAACATCAGCATGTTAACATTGTTATTGTGTGCATGTTAGCAGGGCTGGACTGGGACAAAAAATCGGCCCTGGCATTTTAGCCCAGACCGGCCCCATCACCGCCCGTTTGTGCTGTGTGTACCATGTTTTGTTGAAGGCTCTATTCGAGGAAATACCTTCAAATGTGGTTGTTTTGTATACTTGCCAACCTTGAGACCTCAAACATTAAAAATAAGGAGGATTTCAAAACCAAAGCGTGGGGTCTGGGGGTCGTCCCCCAGAAAAATTTGAGTTTCAGAGACTTTGTTTCCTGAATTCTGGTGACTTTAAAACAATGAAAATAACAAAATAATAAGTACACCGCAACAGCATTTTATGTTGAACTTCTAATTTTACCTTTAAATCTCAGGAAAGAAAACTGAATAATTTGCCCCTCTGGCATAAACTTTGCGTGTGAATATCTAGCATAAACTAATATTCATAAATTATAATTCATTTTTTTGCCACTGCTGTCCCTTTTTAGGATTATATTGCTTTACAGTGCCAGAAACAGTGATGCTGAATTCCTTATTAAAAATGTTGAGAACTTCAGCTGGGTCTCATACAGTATATCAGTAATACATCAGATCATCATTAATGTTTGTTGAGTCTTATTGGACCTATCACATTCAGACTCTGATGGGGGGGGGGGGGGCATTTAGATTCCAGGGGTGGCCTGTGCCGGCCCCGGCCCCCTCTTTGGCCCCGCCCCTGGCAGACACACATAAGCAGACAGACAGAGAGAGATGGATAGTAAACAGCAGAGGATCAGAATCACATGTTGACCAGCGCAGAGAAATGCGCTTCTGATGTAAACAGCCAGGCTTCAGCTCCAGCGGAGATTAATAGCGCGGCGCTTCCGCTCCCTATAGGAACCCACGCGGCGCAAATACGCAGGCGCTGCGCCGTTATGTATCTCCGTTATGAATCTCCCAGAGAACCTGATATGGAGAGGGCAGAGGAGAGTACCGACAGCTTTGTGAGAAGCTCCGGTACGCATGAAAAAGTCACGGTACGCCAAGGAGTAAAATGATTAACATCCTGCGTACCGCTACGTAACGGCCCACTTCGAGCACTGCTCATCTCTCATGACATATGAGCCAGGCTGCTAGCCCATAACTGCTTACTGCAAACTCTACACTAACTCCCTCATCTCTCTCCCTCTCCTCCTCACTGTGGCCGCCCGGCACAGAGCGAATGGGCCAGCCCAGTGTCAATTAAGGAAAAGAAATGGGTCGATTTACTTGTTTTATAGGCCAAAAAAAAAAAAAAAGGACATACGTCGGCCCCAAAAGGACGTCGGCCCACCGGGAAAACGCCCGGTATGCCAGATGGCCAGTCCAGCACTGGTCATGGGTCATCCATTCACTGCCTCACTCACTCTTCCTCTCCTCGCAGATCTCCTGCATTTGCTCCGTGTTGTTGACTGTGTAGTTGCTGTGGCTGCTTCGACATACAGTAGCCTATGTTGATGTTCAAGTTTGTTTGTTTTTCTAAAATCAGAGTTTTTCCTGCTATTGCAGCGCGTTTTTGCGCTGCGTAAAAAGTACATGGAGAGCATCCGGACGAGCCCAAATACTGTGCGTAATCTGGCCGTTTACATGATGCATAAAGTAATAATCCTGCTGACATCTCAGAGTTGATTAATACTTGAGTAAATGTACTTAGTCACATTCACCACTGGTGACAGTTATGAAGCTGTGACACATAGTAGAATATTCTGATATTCTGTGTGTCAGCTTATTTCTTTTGAGACAGAGAGAAAAAAAAAAAAAAAAAAGCCTAGCTAGCCTAGCCGCCTCCCTACTTACGACTAGCCAGTGGAGCACTAGTACCAGCGACGCACTAGCTCCTTGCATGCGTCCATGCCTGGCACTCTCCCACATAAGTGGCGAGGTGTAGCCTAACCCCGTCTCTAGCGTCTGACAGTCTGTCAGATTCAGGGTATTCATATCCCCCCCGACCTGGTCTATGAGCGACCGGAGGGGCAGAGGGAGGTCAGAGCAAGAACAGAAACGGCTTCTATAAGTAAACTTTGGTTTGAGTCCTGAAACGTCACTAACGACGCAGAGAATAAGCCCCGCCCAATAACTTGCAGGACTGCTGACATCCTCTGTGACGTCGACCATGACATCACGGAACATAAGAATCCCTCCTCACTGTGGCCGCCCGGCACAGAGCGAATGGGCCAGCCCAGTGTCAATTAAGGAAAAGAAATGGGTCGATTTACTTGTTTTATAGGCCAAAAAAAAAAAAAAGGACATACGTCGGCCCCAAAAGGACGTCGGCCCACCGGGAAAACGCCCGGTATGCCAGATGGCCAGTCCAGCACTGCATGTTAGCATGCTGATGTTAGCATGTAGCTCAAAGCACAACTGTGTCTAAAAACAGCCTCACAGAGCTGCTAGCATGGCTGTAGACTCTTTGTAGTCTTATTATGGTGTAAACTTGACATACAGTACATGTAAAAACAAACAAAAAAAGAGCTCAGGTTCCTCAATGTGTTCTTTCTGAGTTTAAATAAAGGTTGAGTGAATTAATTACATTTACATTTAATTTGTACTACTTGGAGCAGTTACACTTATTTTACAGATGTGACGGTGAAAACTTAAGAAAAAATAAATCAAGAATCTCTCTTTCAAAGCAACACTTAGATGTGTGGGCAGCAGGGGGTGCAAATAAGTTATTTATGCTGTCTATACTTGATAACATTGGTTAAATGTTATTATTTATGACCCGTGGCTGCCCATTTAAAATGTCCCACAACTCACTGGGTCACAACTCAGACTTTCAGATGTACAGTAAATCACGGCCACCCATTTGCTTAATCTTTTCCCCTCGTGGGCGCCACATGAGAACCCACCAAAGCAAATTTTGTGAATCTGGATTTGTTTATTGTTCCATTTGTCTTAAGAGTAAAGTTCCTCAAATGACCTTGTCGTTAAATCTATAGATATGGCTTTCCAGTCTGAGCATACTGGTTTTAAACCAGTAATTGCTTTAGCTAAGGGCAGTTAGCTAGACTTGCACCTGAGAGTATAGCGGGAACGCAAGCACACATATTCACACACGCAGTTTTGTAATATTGACAGAGCAGCCACCTCACACAGACAAAGGGGCTGGTTAATGTGCGCAAACAAGTGACGTGCAATGAAGATTTCTGAGTAAAAACCTGAATACGACAGGATATCATCTGTGATGACTACAGCACAGATGGAAAATCACTACACCATAACACGGGTTGTGTGGACTTAGTCACCAGCAGGCCGGTTCAGTATGATGTAAACAAGACGGGCAGAGTGAGTAGATAGGCATTTTCATGTTTTTATTTACACCGGTGCCTTTTAAAAGGTCTATTATTATCATGGCACAGGCAGATAAAACTAACAGGGACCCTGAAATGAAAGCTCGATTGGAAAATATTTTTCCAAAACAGTGAAAACAAAACAAGCCCGCCAAAACCAACCAGCAGATACACCACCACCATCACCACCACCATCCATACAGCCAATGTAACACTTTACTTCAAGAATTACGTAGCAAAAATGTATTTGTTTACTGCGAATTAGCTATCATAATTTGTGTAATTTTATAAATTATATTTAAAAGAAACCTCCAGTACAATAGTTTATAATGAAAGACTGAGTGTCCAAACAAATCTGCTACAAGGTTGCTGAAGTTAGTACTAAGTAAGGATATAAGAGTGTCCTAAGGGATATACCTCAGGGTACAGTTAATCAATTTAAAAAAAAAAAACGGAGAGAGAAAAATGCCACGGCTTACAACAGGCTGTCCTTGAAAACATGTGAGAAAGGGAGGCCGCCAAGAGGCATCTGAGGGAGCTATAGGGTTGGCTGGAGCAGAAGCATTCTGTAGAAACACACCTTCCTCAAAATGAGGCCTTGCAGTGCCAGCATCATGATGCTTCCCTGCAGGATGCCCAGGAAGACTTGTGTAACAGGAACTTATGGTCCTGAGTAGCTGA
This sequence comes from Sebastolobus alascanus, assembly GCA_916701645.2. Taxonomy (NCBI): domain Eukaryota; kingdom Metazoa; phylum Chordata; class Actinopteri; order Perciformes; family Sebastidae; genus Sebastolobus; species Sebastolobus alascanus. The sequence continues at coordinate 207,563 of CAKAOJ020000474.1, forward strand.
CAAAAAGTACTTCCCTCTTCTGTGGAATCCATCTTTTATCAGACAGCTGAATAGACACTTTTTCACTGAAAAAAGTCTGCAAGGTCTTATGCAAAATTTACAATTATTTCTTTAGAAAATGTTTTACGGTACATTCAATGTAGAACAAGATTATTACATATATGGAAATATTTGTTTAAGAGAATTTCATATTTCTGTACATAGTTATTATTATATCTATGGTTTTAATGATTTACAAATTATATGTCTTTTTAGCTTGTAATTCCTGTTCATATTATCAATAGAAATCCATACGTTACGTACATATTTCTCATAATGAAAAGATTCATGTTCACATAACAATAGAGTGCAAAAATACACTATACATTTTACTTCTATTTTGTAAAAAGTTGTGCATTACAATACAACTGCATTATCCGCTTTAGTAAAAATATGTCTTGCAACTTGAGCAGCAGAAGACCATCAATGACAATTATCAGAGACAGATTGAGGCACTGCATTCTAGGAGATGCACTGTGACTAAGGATCAGTCTTATTTTGATGCAAATATTTGTATATTAGCAGCAATGTAACACAACATGGAAGTGAAAGCAGTCTCTTAATTTAAATAATTAAAAATAATCATGATCTCAATATTGATCAAAATAATTGTGATTATCCTTTTGGCCATAATCGTGCAGCCCGAACACAAGCTATTGTTATACACTAGCCCCATATCTCTACACTATTGCTGATGAAAAGCTGAAGACAAACATGGCTAACCAACAGAAGACAGGCTGTGTTTGTGTATAATGGACTGTACTTTTTAAATTGTATTTGTTATCTTGTGTAAAACATAATTATTCAATAAGAGAGAGAGTGAGAGTAGTTGTGATTTAATTTGGCAATTTAGCTTTGGCAATAGTATACTGTAACTATCATTTTTGCCAATAAAGCTTTTTTTTTGTTTCGTTTTTTTAGAAGAGCTGGAAAAATAGAATTATAGAACTTTGAACTAACAACTAAGATCTAAGACTCTATCTTAGAGCTTTAGACTTTAGAGTCTCTCGGAACTGAATGGTGTCATTATGAGAACTCCACATTACAAGAATCTCCTCTCAATCTGGTAATTTCACTTCTGGCAACCTTTGGAGTAAGAAGCGTGATACTGCGTCTGCAAAATACTTGGAAATATTTGATTACAAAAATGTCTTCCTCAACTTCCACACTGACGAAGTATGATATACTCTGCAGTAAGTCCACCCGCTACACAGTATTGGACCTTCATGGAGCAGGAAGCTATGGCAAAGTTGCCAAGTGTGTCAACTTAACAACGAACAGGTTGGTATTGGGTCAGATCAGTCTCATTATTAATGAATGTAATGAAATGTATTTTGTGATTTATATATAAATGACTCTCTCCACAAAAATATTTTTTAATGCACACAAAGAAAATGATCGTTGTATATTGATGTAAAAAAAAAATCCACATGACAAATAAGGTTCACAAATAGATTTGTAATAGAAATACACAAATATATGTATTTAAAAGTATTTGCATTTTTCATCAAAAACATATTTGGATGTTGTTACATTTATATACAAACTGTTGAACCTGCATTTACAAACTGCTTGTCATTTGTGAACTTCCCTGCATTTGTGTGTGGGTTTTATGAGACTTCCCTGACGTGCACCGATCTCCAAATGCATTTTTTTCAACAGGGAATTATCTGTAGTCAATCAGATATCTCCCTCCTTTTCAGCCAATCACATGAGAGTACCCCCACAGGGGTGTGATTTACGTCATGCACAGGGTGTACACGCTTTTACATTTATATACAACGATAACTATTTTTGTGTGCAGTGAAGAATATTTTTGTGGAGAGAGTCATTTATATATAAATTACAAAATATATTTGTGAATCCTTCTGTGTGCAGTTGTTAATATTGATACTGATCTGACCCCATAGGTTGGTGGCAATTAAAATCCACAACTGGAGTAAAAATTATGCCAAGGAAGTGACAATGCTGAAGGCAGTCAGGGTTCTCGACCCAGAGAAAAAGAACATAGTGAGATTCATAGAAGATTTCACGTTCAACCGACTCTCCTGCCTGGCCTTCGAGATGCTGGACAAGAGCCTCTGGGAGCTGATGCAAGAGAGGAACTACATGCCACTGAGGCTTAATGAAATTCGCCCCGTGGTCTACCAGCTACTCGTAGCATTTGAAGCCCTGAAGAGTATTGGCATTGTTCACGCAGACTTGAAACCCGACAACATAATGCTTGTCAATCACAAGTCCAAGCCCTTCAAGGTGAAGCTAATTGACTTTGGTCTGGCCCGTCCAGTGAGCAAACTGCAGGAGGGGATAACCATACAGATTGAGTCACACAGGGCTCCAGAGGTGACCTTAGGCCTCCCCTTGTCTGAAGCTGTTGACATGTGGGGAGTGGGATGCGTCATGTCGTACATGTACTTTGGCGCCGACCTCTTCCGTGGAAAATCTGCATATCATAGGATAAAAGCTATGGTGCACATGCTGGGTCAGCCAGAGGACCACCTGCTGGATGCTGGCAAAAACACCTGGAAGTATTTCAGCAGGGAGGAGGGCTCCAGCGGTCCACGCTGGAGACTAAAGACGTCACTAGAGTACATGGACGCAACTGGTGGCAAAGCCCGTGTTGCATGGGAATTTTTCGACATCGCCAGGAATTTGGAGGATGCGGTGCAGAGTTTCCCAGAGAAAACGGACGCTCTTGAGTATGAAGATAGGATGGAATTTTTAAGCCTCCTAAAATCCTGTCTGCATCTGGATGCCGGAAAGAGAGACACACCCAGAGAAGCCCTACTACACAAATATGTTACACTGGCTCACCTGGTCGATGAAGACACCAGCTCATACGCAGATCAGGCCTTTGACTTCATGAATGTGTCCCCTTTGCAAAGTGTAGAGGAATCTGACCAGACCTCAGACTCAAGTGATGGAATCTCAGGCACTGATAGCTCCAGTGATGAAGAGCCAAACCCCAGAGCTCTCAAGACTTACTTAAAGAGAGAGCGATGTGAGTATGCAGACGCTGAGACCTCCAGCGGTGAAGATGATATTGAGTCAGCCACCAGTGGCTCCTGTGATGGACACTCATCTACGCCAAGTTTCAGCGAGGGAGAAATTCCAGCTGGCTTAAGGAGTGAATCATCTTCTGCTAGTGTCAGTGACAAAGATGATATCGAGTCAGCCTCCAGTGGCTCCTGTGATGGCGACTCATCTCTTACAAGTTTCAGTGAAGGAGAAATTCCCACTGGCTTAGAGAGTGAATCATCCACTGCCAGCCATGAAAATCCAACCGGACCTTCAGCGGCCAGTGACCTTCATGATGGAGTCAAAGACACTGCGACTCCCACTAAAGAAGAGTCAGCTGCTGCTACCAATGATGACAATACAGACACTGGTTGTGTGCCAGTTGTCTGTAACACCAATGATGACAGAGCTTCATCCCCCACTGGCTTAAAGAGTGGACCATCCACTTCCAGTGAAAGGCATTCAGAAGCTGAGCTTTCCAGCCATGAAAACCTAACAGGACCTTCAGCAACCACTGACCTTCATGATGGAGTCAAAGACACTGCGACTCCCACTAAAGAAGAGTCTGTTGCTGCTACCTGTGATGACAATACAGACACTGGTTGTGTGCTAGTTGTCTGTAACACCAATGATGACGGAGCTTCAGCTGGCTCAACTGGTGGAGCTACAGCCTCCATTTCTTCAAAAGACGGAGCTGCAGCCGCCATTGGACCTGATGATGCCGATGATGTCAAGAAAAAGAAGAAAGGGAACGCGTTTCAGAGGACCTGCAAATTCTTCAGCAGGGTGAAGGCAAGAGGGGTGTCCATCTATAAGTGTCACAACAACTAGTTAAGTTGATGTGACAGCAAAAATAAAATGTCAGCATAAAAATGTAAATGTATGATTCAGAATGTTTATTGATAATTTAGGGGAAAATAAGAATGCTTGCAAAGTCATTTATGGAGTATGTATCTACACGTGTTTAAGTTGTAATGTGACCACATAGCAACACTCACTCAGCATCATTACTTTCTCCATGGGAAAATAATCTTAAACCTGATGGTAGAGTTTTATTATGGCTATTAAAAACAACAAGATGTCCTAAGAAGCTCAGCTGGATCATATTCAGCAAATATTTTGGAGAATATTTGAGGCGAGAAATAGTCATTACATTAACAGAATATTGATTCATATTTGATCAGCGCGGCCTAGTTTGACCGTTTGGTCGTAGTTCGCAAGTGATTGACAGCCGGCTCTAATAGACAGCAGACCTCAGATCAGTTCTTACTGCTTGTTTTCCTCCGGTCTGTAAAATGTTGCCAATGCCGTTAGGAGCACCGTAGGACACAGTAGGACACAGAGGCACATTATTTTTTTCAGGTTACCTGTTTCATGTACTACTGTCACGATATAGCGACCGTTTTATAAAAATAACTTTTTGTAATCATATTTGCTCCAATCTCGCCTACTTCAGCTTTAAACACTTAATATTTCCTATTCCTTAGTGTATATGTAGAATAAATTTAAATGATATAAATATATAGTCACGTTTAAACTGTAAATAATATTGTAAGTTGTTTCTTCATTATTATTATTTTGTTTGAGTAAGTTAAGTTTGATTGTTTTTGTTTTTTTTTCCTTTTCAGCACAATTTAATCCTTTAGAAACACTCAAATATTTCTCAATTTCTCTAATTCTACAAACAGTCGACACATTTTCAGTGAAGATATAACGAAATTGTTTTGCATCTCCATGGAACATTCAGGGTCTAAGCTCCTCTGCATTTGGTTTGAAAAGCAGACGTTCTGAATTTATTAAAGGGATTAGTGACAGTGATATCATAAATCTGCAGGAGACCTTGTTCCCCTCAGGGTGAATTGTAATAACTTTCATGATCCCCTGAGTTTTCATCTATGATGATGCAACCTATCCATCCCTTGTGCTCTCCATGCAACACTTAGTTCTCTTAAGAAACGTCTGCAATGCGCTGACCATCACCGATGAACAATCATTTAGGGCGGTATTCACATTCAGACAAACTCCTCCTCGTTCACTGATATAAAAGCAGGAGGCGAACAGATTAGTAGGAAGAGCTGCAGCACAGCAATGGAGAATCCACAAAGAAGCACAGATGATGGGCAGAAAAGATCATCTACATCAAAGTTTTCTCAAGTTTTCTTCAACACTGGTGGACATTTTCGCTATGAAATGTTTGGACAAGGTACGACTTTAAAATCTCCAACAGTGTCTGACACATTTCTAACATCCTCTCCACTTTTCCCTCACTGTTTTCTTTTTTCACTCTTTCTCTCAACAAATGAACCTGTTTTAATGTTGTCATCATTAAAATGTTATTGAATATCATCAGGCCAAGCCTTACTACCAAGACTAACTGATTGTAGCTTTAAAGCCATATTTATCACAGTCATCATCTATCATGCTCTTAACTTCTATACAATCTCTCTGATTTATAATATTCATAGGTGGAGATGGATGTAACCGACTGGTTTTACTCTGTCTGGGTCTTCTCGATGTTGTTCTGCTGATATTTGCGGTTGTTATTGGGATTAACTGTGAGTATGAAAAAGTTTAATTTCCTCCTTCTCTGGAATTTCACTTTTAGGACATAGCTGAATAGACACTTTTTCACAGAAAAAAATTCTGCAAGATCTTATGCATATATTTCAACGTGCTTGAGACAATGTTTTAAGGTACATTCAATGCAGAACAAGTTATTTATATGGAAGCATTTGTTAAATTTTTCATGTGTGTACATATTCTGTATTATTTGTATGGTCTTTAATGACTTACAAATTGTATCTCTTTGTTAGCTTGTAAATCCTGTCCAGTTTTGCAATCAAAATCCATGGAGTCTTTTAAATTTAAACTTTCAAATACATCTTTCTCCTAATAAAAAGATTAATTTTCACATACGTCTTAACAAAAATTACAAACTATACTTTTTACTTCTGTTTTATAAAAACTTATGATTTACAATGTACAACTTATTTGTCCGCTATAGTACAAATATGTCTTTGACTGCATTACTGCATACTGTTTTGACACAGATCTCGCTCTCTTTGTGACAATGTGTTTTCAACTCTTCAGGTGCCAAAGTCACTGAGGGTTCCCTCCAGGTTTCACACTCAGCTGCAACACAGCTCATCAATGATCTCAACAATCTCCGTAGCAACCACACCGATGTGATCAAAGCCGAAGAGGAGGCCAAGAACGCGCTAGAGAGAGCGCTCAAAAACCATGCACAAATAAAGGTGCAAATTGAGAAGCTGAAGACCATCAATGACAATTATCACAGACAGATTGAGGCACTGCGAACAGAGAAGATAAGTCTGCAGTCCAACATATCGGCTTTGGGTGAGACAGAGTTGTATTGCAGTTTATAAATACAGTTTTTATTTCATCTGTTAACCTAATGTGACTATAAATCTTATGTTTCTCCCAGAGGGAAGCTGTGGTAGATGCCTCTCCGGATGGATTCATCACAACTCATCCTGCTATTTCTTTTCTTCCACTGAGTCCCATGTGCAAAAGAACTGGCTAGATAGCAGAGCAGACTGTAGGCGACGTGGAGCCGACCTGGTTGTGATCGATAACCAGGAGGAGCAGGTGGGTTGGAAACAAACGAGAAAGATTGTAAAGAATATTTCAATAATAACATTGAAATAAATATTTATACATTTCAATTTTACAGAGCCCTTTAAAAATATAATTTTTTTTGTGTGCTTACACAGAAATTTGTGAGTGTCACCACTGATCATATGAAACTCTGGTGGATGGGATACTGGATTGGTCTCACTGACACAGAGATAGAGGGGCAATGGGTCTGGATTAATAATGTCACCGAGGTGGAACCAAGGTGAGAGCTGCAGTATTATACTCTTAATGCAGAAGTAATTATGGATTATTATTGATTACGTTTTTTAATTATTTGATTTTTTAAAGGTACTGGATGGATGGAGAACCAAACAACTCCGGACACTTGGGAGAAGACTGTGCAATTACAACTTATAGCTCTAATAATCCCTGGAAGACCCGTTTTGATGCCAGTTGCTACCGGAGAAGATTTTATTGGATATGTGAAATGTAGGGTTGTAACGGTATGAGATTTTTACGGTACGATAACCGTCTGTTATGGAAATTGTGGTATCAAAGGTTTACGTGCATGTAATCTGTATGAAATGTAATATGAAATGTAACCTTTTGAAATATATTTATAACACTGCCGAGCATGAGAGAAGCAGGAGTTATATGACCCTGGGTTTATCAGTTCACTTGTGTGTTAGATTTCACCGATGTGTTAGTTTTCCTTTTGATTAGATCCCCTGCTGTGGAGGATGTTGACACCTGGCACAGAGAGGTCTTTTATGGTTGTCTGTACTACTTTATAAGGCTGTATGTAACTCATTGCAGGGCGCTCATTCACCTGGAGTGACGCCATGCGTGCACACATTAAAGATCTTTAGGAGAATTGATATATAAATACTGTGTTTGTGCATTCTGTTGCCTCTCTCTCATCACTCTAGACAGCAACTGATTTTAAGTTGCCACGACACAGAAAATATCACGATTACACTATTATTATTAGTAGTAGTAGTAGTAGCAGTAGTATCAGTTACAATGACCCTTAATAGAATTATAATAAACAGAAATATAAACCTGATAAAATAGCATGTAACTATAATATGTTATATGACTAAAGCATGTTAGTTTACACGTTAGCAGCACTTTACCATGTTAATTAACAACTACAAATGAAAAATAACACCAGCTGTGAGCTTTTAAAATAATGTCCTATAATTATTAACAATTAACATATACTGTATGACTGCTCCAGTACCTTTAACTCACACATACCCTCACTTATGTCAGTTTTTTCAATACCGTAGATCAGCAAATGTACACAGTATGATAACCGTCAACTTTCATACCACGGTATACCTTGATACTGATATACTACTGTCACAATCCTAGTGAAATTACATCAATCTAGAATCAGGAGGTTCTGCTCACGCAGACAACACAAGCACGTGATTGGAAATGTCATGTGTAAAATATCTTTAAGATGTGTGTTGTGTTTCTGGGCATTTTTAATTCATTTTAACTGTATTGCAGCAGTCACTACCAAGTACTCATATGCAAAATTTTGCAAAACAAAGAATCAATCAAAAATCAATATTTTATTGCACTGCTTTGTTGAATACTTGATTCTGATTGATCAATCACGGCGTTCGTTATTTCCGTCCGTTATTTCTTTATAGCAGACAGCTGCTATGGACGCAGTTCTGATCTCGGACTCTGGAGGACCATTTTTGTGTCAAATTATTGATTTCTTAAGTAAGTAGCCGTGTTATAGGCAGGATAATGTACAGCGAGGCGGCCATTGTTGTGAAATAAACCCCTTCAGGACGATGCAAGACCTCTCCGTGAATACATGTTAAACGTTCACGCTTCATGTGCATGTGGTATAACAACAGACATCTATTCATCAAATTGCTGGCTGTTATTCTTATTTTTCTTCAGTAAGGAAGAAATCTCACACACACTCACAGAGATCAGGTGGGATTATTCAATTTCAATGGACACTCCCAACTAAATTTACTTGCAAGTTTACACTCACTTTGACAAACTCCACTGACTGCTGTACTCGTCCCTTTAGCAACATGTAACAAGTGGGTGATAAATATGAAATTTGTCGGGCGCTGCACAAAAATATCTATATTTAACAATATTGGGGATTAAACCCATGAACTAAAACAGGGCACATTAGTTTTTTTATTTATGGGTTGCGAGTTGCATAGCCATTAATGTGAGGCCACGTACAGATTTTCATTCAATTCTGCAGCACTGTTGCATAGAAACACACTTCTAAGGGTTTTAGGGGTTATAGACGGAAGTACTTGGCGGAAGTAGACAAGCCGCCGTTACTGCTGGTGGCACCTCTCTTGTAAATCAGCACATAGCCTACCACTGTAATGTCTGTAAAGGATTTCACTTTTTAAGCGCTTTTGCCAAGAAATCTGTCCAACAGATCCTGTACAACCAGCAGTATGTTGAAAACATAGCCATCAAATTAAATAAAGGTTATAATCTACTTAATTTGAACTTTTCAACAATTTTTTTTCCAGTTTGAACAGATGGCTGGGCATCTTTTCTGGGCTGTACTGTATCAGCTGCTCCGGTGACAAACTGAGACATTGGAGAAAGTAAAAACTACAATGCTCTGCTCCTAGGAGTCGATTTTACTTTTCTAAATCTCCATTATTAATAAATCGTCATGTTTTGATCGCATTCTGAGCAGCTTGCCGACAAAGTACCGACCATGAACCGCTTTAAGACCGTGCGGCCCTGCACCTTCACCGACTGTGAGCCACAACCCTGCATATCTCTTGCTAGCTTGGTACTACGTTTCCTGGCCGAAATTCCACTTTTACAGAAACAACTTTCAGATTTTTATTGGATGATTAATCTCTTCTGATTACAGGGCAATGAATCTGGGAGTTTGACAATTTAAATCTTAAGCTAGCAAGCAATTCCTGCTGAGTGGAATTATTTCACAAGGCGAAGTATAATATGAGTAAATAACATGGAACCAGTTCATGATACACCCTTTCATTACTAGGAATTTCACTTCTTTTTTCCAACCGCAATGCGATAACGCAATAACGTATGTTTTAACTGGAATATGATGAATTTACTCAATAGTACTTAATACTAACGCAATAGTAGCTCTTTAAGTGCCGACACGGGGCAATGCCTGACAAATCATCTCTCGTATGCACTCTCATAGGACTCATCTCCGCTGTACAGTCAGAATGGAGAAGAGAGAAATATCTGGCTGTAAGTTTGATGGTGGATTTAGCTCACTGCTTTATGATGGGAACTTGCATGACGAGGAGCATCCTCCTCATCCCCAATCTAACCAAGACAGGCAACAAGGTATAGTGAATTCTAATTTATCATTTATACAATGCGCTTAGATAAACATGTTTCTGATGCTGTTTGATCCTTTAACAGCTGTATCAGGCTCTAAAATAGTGCTCAAAATATATGTTAACTTATAACGACAAATGAAAAATGCGCTGGTATGAGTTAGTGCTGAGTGAATGGTGTGATCTAATAGGATTTTTTAGAAACTATATAATAAAGCATATGTAAAGCATCAATATTAAAAGGTCTTTAGAATATGTATAATTTTGATAAAAGTATATTGTTTGTTTGATACAGTTTCTGGCTTTATGATATTGATTCATCATCTCTCTGTCTAGTGTCCACGTACAGTACGACACCTTGGAGACATTGCACACTGGCTGCAGTGAGCCTGACGCTACTCGCTGCTGTTCTACTATTCGTTGATATCGGCCTTGGGGTCCACTGTAAGTCAACGTTGCTGTGTACGGGGAATTACTGATTAGGGCTGCAGCTGAATATTACTTTCATTATCACATAATGTGCAGGATATTTTCTCGATTCATCGCTGGTATGTAACAAAAAATAGTGAGAAATGTCCCTCCAATTTCCTAGAGCCCAACATGAGGTCATCAAATGTCTTGTTTTGTCCAACTATAGTCCAAAACCCAAATAGATGCAATTAACTAAAACGTAAGCAGCAACTTCTCACATTTGAGATTCAGAAACCGTACAATGTTTCGCAAGTTTGCCCAAAAAATGACTTTTATTATCAAAACAATTGCTGATTAATTTTCTGTCGATGAACTAATCGATTAATCGACTAATCCTTGCAGCTTTAGCCCAAGTTTACATCTTCAGATCACCTGTTTTGTCCAACCAACAGTCCAATACTGATGAATAAATAATATTAACGGGAAAATTTGCAAATTTTCACAAGGAGAAGCTGGAACCAGGAAATGTTTCTCATTTGCAGAATGCACTATTTATTGTGCTGATGTTAGACCTTTAAGCCTATGTATAAGTTATTAATAATTTTGCATTCATGAGTGCATTCATCTCCTTTAAATAATAAAAAGGATTTTTTTAGTTGAAGAGTTTTTTTTTCATACTCCAGCTGATAATTTTTGGCATAGGCATCTTTTTCAGCTCTAGTTATAAATTTGGTTGTCTTTCAGTGGATTATCTCAGTAGAGCGTTAGTTCTGGGATAGACTACAAAGCCATTATGACGGTCACTGATGTTAATAACCTCTGCCTTGTTTTTTTTTTCCTTTTGGTTTTGTGTATTCACAAATAAGTGGAGAAAATGAGAGAGAAAAGGGGTAATAAATAAAGAGAATACTTTGCTACACTAACACGGTTTGTCCTCAACACTTGCAGATACCAACCTCACTCGTAATGATACAGAAGACATCGGCGAAGAGTTGGCCAAACTCCAGGTTATTTACAAGACTGCAGTCGGAGCCATGGAGGGTGCCAAGAAGCAGCTGGACAGTGAGATGAGTCGTCAGACGCCAACCAACTGGGAGCTGGAACACCAGACAAAAAGAAGCAAAGCCTATGAAGTGCAGCTTGTTAAAATAAATAAGGACACTGCACTTATGAGATACAACTTTCCAATGATTAGTGAGACCTGTTTTACTATTACTGTACAGCATAACAATGTTAAAAGCATTGTTTTTAAAGTGTTATTCACTGTTATTTTCTTTGGCAACAGATGCTGGCTGCACACACTGTACACCAGGCTGGATTTTGATGAACTCAGTGTGTTACTACTTCCCCTTCTCTGCAAAAGTTGGAAGATCATGGCAAAAAGCCAGAGAGTACTGCCAGGTGCATGGAGGTGACCTTGTAGTCTTAGACAGCAAAGACAAAGAGGTAGAATCATCAAAATGCAATTCATATTTCTTTGCAACCCTGTACACATGAAATTCTTACGTTTTTTTTAAATTATATTTCTTATTTGTTAGAACGCAACTGTAAACTTCTTAATGAAAAAAAACCCAATTTCAACGCCCTACATGAAAGAGGGATTCTGGGTTGGACTGAGAGATTTCCCCAAAGAAGGGACTTGGAAATGGGTGGACGGAAGAGCACTGGTTGAGGGGTAAGAGTTAAACATGCTAAATTTTTTTGTATTTGTAGGAAATTTTCAGCATAACGTCATGCCGCTGGGTCAGTTTCTAGTACATCCTTTCAGACATCATATAGTGAAGGTTCCCAGGATTTCAATTTTGAAATGATGGTATCCTGCGCTGCAGGATCAGATGGAGTAAGAAGGGGTTGTGCGCATTTTTCCTAACCACAAGCATCAACAAAGTTTGCTACGCCTGTGCTCTCAACTGCATTGCTATCCAATAATGTAACTTTGACAAACATAAAATGTGTGCAGAGAATTTAATGAAATAGCCCATTTGGAAATTCTTCTGAGAAACCTATAATTCAACTCTCTGACAGATGATTTTAATCACTGATTTAAATGTGGCAGTCTTATTTACAACTCTGGCCCATTAGAATAAATTATTTGAATGACAAAATTATGCATAATGTGGACTGAGTGAAGGCAAATACTGTGTCTCTGTAAGTAATGTATAAATTTGCCACAGGTACTGGAATGATGGAGAACCAAATAATAACAGCGAGGACGGCTGTGGAATGGTGGATGCCAAAGCAAACTTCTTCAAGGCCTGGACCGATGTTGAGTGTGAAACTAACCTGAAATGGATTTGTGAAAAAGCACCAGTTTCTATGAGTTAACACCTTTACTGCATTTGCTCACAAGGACATCTTCTGAAAATGTCTGTAATATAAACATAATCTTTACCAAATCAGAACTGTGATTTTGTATGTGCATACACATTTCTCTGTCGGCACAATTTAAAGTCCCCCTTCTCAGCATTTATAAGCAGCATTTAAACATTTAATAAATGGTGTATAACACACTATAATGTAGTTGTACGCAGCTGTAAGGGCATTTTTAATGTTTATACACTGTATTAATATACAGTGTACATTAATACAGTGTATAAACATTGTATTAATATACAGTACAGTACACTGATACAGTACAGTATTCATTTATAACTTGTCCTATGAAGACATACAGTATTTCATATTATTACCACTGTGTTTTACTATATTATCATTCATCATCTGTTTTATACCAGCCTCCGCTTATGGACGTCCACAGAAGGAGTTATAGTTGTGGAGAAAAACAATATTAAACTGCTTACAAATACATTATGGTGTGTAATAAAGCATTTATTCAATGTTCATATACTGTTTATAAATGCTGAATAGGGGGACATAAATTAAAGTGTTACCACGGGACTGCACCGCCCTGCACGCTCACATGATATACCTGGTTCTGCCAGCTTCCTGCTAGCTGTATGCGGCTGTAATAATGGATATATTGGCTGTAATTCATCACTTTTATTATGTTATAATACAGCCATGGGCTGTATGCTGTAAATTAACGTCTCTGTTCTCAAAAAAACGGCTATTGGCCAGTAGCTAGTAGTAATAAACAGTAATAAACAACTGACATAAACAGGATTTAATGTAGTTGTAGGCTATTTAGTAACACGCAGGGCAAAAGCACAGAACACAACCTCTTATACATCCATGGTCTGTGGTCTATTGTACATCTATTTTGGAGGTCCTTGACATGTAAAAGTTTGAGATTGCTCTCAAAACACACATTAAAATTACGATAATAGAATAGAGATAATTTTATTTTACCGTTATACGGCACTTTGTAGGTTGTACGTTTAAGTGGCGTCATTATTGTAGTCAACTTGATTACAGTCCATAATGGCGAAGGCGTAGGTCTGCTGCTGGGCGCTGGCGTTGCAATGGAACCTATAATTGGCTTTCACTTCTTAGCAATATACATTCTTTGGTGTTAACAAACAAATTTAAGGTCAGTACCCAAAAGTCAATACTACCTGCAAATAACAGAAAATCCCTGTTAGATTTAACGTGCATATTGCTAACAGCTACTAGAATTGTTGGTCTTTGTTTTTTTTTGGGTGGATTTTCCACATCTGACTACTGTACCGACCTTTCAGTATTTTGATAACTGCTGTACTGATGTCTGAACACCGCAATGCAATAAAGATGTATTTCTGATTAAGCCAAATGCTTTATCTGTTTTCTGTAACCCTCCCATCATACGATCTGTTGGTGGCACTTTGTAAAGGCATAATTAATAAAGTCTATGTGAGTTATGCAACTAATGGCTTCATTAATTGTTAATGAATAATTTGTGAATACTCTATAAACCTGTAATAAGGTGGTGTCAGCATGTATTTAAAAAGGATGTTAAAGTTTACCAAGTCCAAAGTTGTGGCAGCGTCTCATATATATGAGAAAGCATATAATAATTCTGAGGTTTATCTCTAAGTGAATGTGCTAACATATTTGGGATAGAGTGGAGAAATGTTAATGTCCAGCGATGCAGCAAACTGCATACAGGCTTACAAGCACAGTGTCAACAGTGTAATATTTTATACACGTATATTAACATTTGAATGCAAAAATGAGCTGCATCACATCTGCTGGCATTTACAGTGTATTATTCCATACATTATCTAAATTAGAGGTTAAGATATACAAGCATCCTTATGACTGATATTTTACCAACTATAATCCACATACACACAAAGGCATTAGCATCCAGGCCAGGGTCCAAACACACACACACACACACACACACACACACACACACAAACACACACGCACACACACACACACACACACACACACACCGGATCACTGGTATAAGCAGGAGACAAACAGATCAATAGGCACAACTTGCACCAGTACAATGGAGAACTCACGGTCAGAACCAGGGGAGGAAATGTCGTTTGAACAAAATATTTCTCAAGATTTCACCACAGATGGGCATTCGGGCTCTCACCAACAAACATTTGGACAAGGTACAACTAACTAACAACTAAACTAAAAACTAAAATATAAAATCTTCTACAGCTTCTGACCAATGTCCTACTTCTTTTTATCTGTTTTCTCTTTTCTCTTTCGAACTGACTCACTGTTACATTAGTTCATACAGTGACTTAGATTTGAAATGTATAACAGTGTTAAATTTAATCTTTAACTATATTCTATGGTTTTAAAACTCAAAACGTGATGACTTTAACCATATAATCGATCAAATAAAATAAAAAATAAATAAATTATATGGATATATGAATTTCTCTGTAACCTATTAGAAAGTATAAAGTCACCATGATATTGCTCTTAAATCTATTTTGAGGGTCTACCTTTAGATTTGACCTCAGAGGAACTTTATCATGGTCTGTTTGCAGAGAGAGGTGGATCAGTGTTTCCACACTACCGACTGGTTACACTCAGTCTGGGCCTGCTGAATGCTGTTCTACTGATAGCTGCTGCTGTCATTGGGATTTACTGTAAGTATGAGAGTTCACAGAAAACTGCTGATTTCCTGTCTGATGTACAAGTCCTCTTCTTTAGATTTTGAATCAGATAGCTGAATTGACATTACACAATATTCACAATCGTAGAAATTGCATTCTCAATTTATTTTCTCAATTATGTATTGGTTAATATGCTACAGGTATGTACAATACATCCACTCCATTTTACAGCATTGTTTTTTAAAATAAGAGTGTGCATCTCACTCACTGAGACAAATTTGATTTGTATCTCGATCATAGACCGTGTATATAAAGATGGACATGACAGCTCCCCAAAAGTGAAGCCAAAACATCTGAATCGCCTGGTGGCTGGCTGCAGTATAGCTCATAAAGCCCGACTCCTCCATGTTAGCGGATGGGACACAGGCCAAACTAAAAAGTCAAACTACACATCAAATACCTTTTTCCCAAAGATGGTTTCTGTCATTTTAGGTAGTTCTTATCATGCTGATGTATGTGCAAGTGTTCATTTTTCTGATAAGTTTGGTTTTAATTAGTTATTTCATGCTATAAAAGGGGCTGACAAGCTGTGGCCGTGCTCGGCCAGCGATTGGTTCGGGCGGGTGACCTCGATACCGCGCCTCTATTGCCCGATCACTAATGCGCAGACTCTGGCTCCAAATGATGTCAAAATCTCAAGATGGCAGCTCATGAATCCGGGATATTTTGGCTTCACTTCTGTACAGTGGGAGGACGTAGGGACACGTCGTCCATTGCTATATACAGTCTATGATCTCGATAGGCAATGAATGATTTGATGCATCTAGATACTATAGTGGTGTAAGTGTAATTAATGATTATTTTTATATTATCATATATATACATATATATATATATATATATTAGATAATCTGCCAAATACTTTGTCAATTATTTAACTGATATTTTGGTCTTTAAAATGTCACAAAATAAAGACAAATTACCATCATAAGTTCCCAGAGCCCAAACTGACACCTTCAAGCAGTCAGAACCACAGTGTTGGACCAACTGACATACCGACATTGCCTCCCTACTACTGCTCCTAGCATGGCTAAAAAAAATACAATAAAATCTTGACTTCACACACCAGTTTTGCCACAGTCCCTTTTTCTCTTTGTTATCGCAACTTTTTATGCCTCAGGTGCCAAAGCCGATAACCTTCAGGTTCCTGATTCAGCTGCGACGTCCCTCATCATTGAAATGAACTTTCTCCGCAACAACCACAGTGATATCATCAGAGCTAAAGTGGAGGCCCAGGCAGAATTAGCGAGAGAGCGCACCAGCCATCAGCAACTAAAGCTGCAAATGAAGCAGACGATAACCCTCACTGACATCCTTCAGAAACAGATTGAGACCCTGCATACAGAGAAGACAAATTTGAAGTCTAATAAAACTACCTTAGGTAAGACGGACTTCCAACCTGTCGTTGGTGGCAAACAGTCCAGTACGTATCATGGTTACAACGGTCAAACCCTCTCCCCCAAGGGAACACATGCTGTAAACCTGTACAATTTATGTATTTGGTATGTATCATATTTTTAGAGAACATTAAAAAAAACAGTCTATGACAAGAAATGTTTTTTTTCCCAATCTACTGTTGCAACAGAGGAATCCTGTGGCAGATGCCTACAAGGATGGCGTCTTCTTAACTCATCCTGCTATTATTTTTCTCACTATGATGTGTCCGACTCCAAAAAGAACTGGCCGGATAGCAGAGCAAACTGTATTAGTCAAGGGGGCGACCTACTTGTGATCAATAACTTGGAGGAGCAGGTGGGTTTCCATCTCTGAAATAAATAAATAAATAAATAGTTCTGACTTCATGGGAATTGTAGGCCCTGTGTATTATTTTCTCAGCAAATACTAATTTCATTTGATGTCTCCTGTTTTTAAAGTCCCATTGTCTCAATGTAAGTCACGTTTAGTCGTGTGTGTCGCTTCACTGTTTTGAAAGATACTCGCTTGCATCTACATCTGCATCTCGCTTGCAATTTCTGATTCTTACATCTAGCCCCTTTAAGGTATCAACTCCTGTGTCTGCTTTCTTACAGCAACTCATGATTGACAACTTTCCAAAGCTGACATATGGTGGTGTGTGGTGGCAGAATGGATTCTGGATCGGCCTCACTGATGTAGTGACAGCGGGAACATGGGTCTGGGTTAACAATGTGACTGAGGTGAAAACAGAGTAAGCATCTCACAGACTGTTAACGCTTACTATTGATTTCTATAGTTTTGGAAAATATCATCATGACTAAAAAATATAGTGGAACTAAATCCTTCTCTGAATGATTTTGATTTCTTCAAGGTACTGGGTAAATGGACAGCCTACCCATGTTGGACCTCAGAGTGGGAACTGTGCTGCTTTTTATCGCTATGTTAATACCATTGGGGCATGGTATAATGGAAACTGCCGTGACCATCTATTACACTGGACATGTGAGATGAAACCAAGCTAAACATTCACAATCACAATAACTGGACAAATCATTTGTGTCTATATGAAAAATCTTTCAAATAAACAAACCACAGCTCAATACAATTGCATCCATGTCGTATGTGATCATTTTTAGGGTTAACACTTCTTCAGACAGCTGTGTGCAGTGCTAGTATATACAGTATATACAGTCTTATTCCCTGTTAAGCTATTCGAGGTGCAAAAACGCCCCAAATCTCTGCAACACTATTCACTACACACATCTGCAAACGGTACCATTTCATTAACTTCTAAAAAATCTAATAAAACACAATATGTCCAGTTGTATATGGTAGAAAATGTAATGATTTTATGAAATCATACACCTAAAAAATCTTATAAAACTTGAATGTCTGAATAAATTAGAAATAATTTTGTGATCACATGCTCTTTAAATTACCTTCACCCCCTGTAAATATTTAACAAATGAACTGGATTTTCTGTTTGTAATGTTACACACACAGACACACACACCGCTACACACAGGGCAAGGTCCTAACAAATAATCTTTCCTGCACAGTCAGACTGCTCTCATCTTAACAGTCAAAATGGAGGACGGAGAAAATTCAGGTGGTACTTTTGATGGTTCATATAACAAACTGATTTATCAAGAGGACTTCAGTGGAGATGAGGACACTCTCTACCCAAACCAAAGGAAGCAACAAGGTAATGAGTGAATAAATGACTGTGCACATCAACAACAATCTGTTATATCTACTCTTTGCTACCGGTACCAGATTCTAAAATAGTAGCCTACTGGAAACACATTGCTGTGGTTTTTTCTATGATATTTTTAAACATGTATCCTTGTTTTGCTAAAATATCACTGTGTGGCCCGAACATTGATTATCTTAAGAATATACAGATACAAGGACAAAGTAAAAGAAAAAAAGAGTCTCCTTTACCTTTGTCAACCATCTGAATTATTATTTTGACAATATTGAATTGTTACTGTATTGTGACACAGGCTATTGCTCTGCTTTTGATCCACCACTTCTCTGTGTAGTGTCCATGTCCATGGTGAGACCTGAATCCAGCTTGGACCATTACAAACTGCTCACAATAAGCCTGGCAGTGCTCGCTGGCATTCTACTAATGGCTGATATTGGCCTGGGAGTCTATTGTAAGTCACTATTAACCACCACTCCTGGATGTACAATGCTATGAAAATACTGTGGTTTTCGGCTTTTGAGCTAACGTTATGTGGTGACATCTCATTCACAATACTAAAAAAATAATGATTCAGCCTTCGACTTCAATGTTGAAAGTAAAGTTAATTAAAAAAAAAAGTTAGTGAAGTGAGAAGAGGGAAGTCAACTAAAGAGGTACAGCTATTGACTGTTTCACTCACCTCTCACAGCCGCGTGTTTTCCAGTTGTCTGTTATCGGTGAAAAAGCTCTGATAAACCCACCGTTCGCTAGCTAAGCTAAAGCTAACTAGCTAAGCTAAAGCTAACTAGCTAAGCTAAAGCTAACTAGCTAAGCTAATTGCCACCTGCCCAGCAGTGAACAACAAAGACAGAAGTTAGCTCCTGGCTAGCTGGTGAACATAGTGGAGCATTTAGCAGCTAACGAGCTAGCTAGATATTTCCCTCAGGAGTTGATGGAGACCAAAACAGAGCTAAGTAAATATCTGCTACATTAATTAATGGACACAAACACAACTCCAAATGAAATGCTAATGTTCCTTCGGTGGGTGCTAGCAACCGTTTGCTAACAAGGTTCCCATAGCAACTTTATAAAGTGTTATTACACGGCTGTGTTGAATACTCGATTCTGATTGGTCAATCACGGCGTTCTGCGGTCTGTTATTTCTGTATAGCAGACCGTTGCTATGTAGAACAGACCGTTGCTATGGGCGCAGCTCTGATGTCGGACTCTGGCGGACCGTTTTTGCGTCAAAATATTGATTTATTCAGTAAGTAGCCGTGTAATAAGCGGGATAATTTACAGCTAGCGGGTCATTGTTGTGAAAGAATCCCCTTCAGGGCGATGACAGACCCCGACGCCAAGGGGATTCTTTCACAACAATGACCCGCTAGCTGTACATTATCCCTTACATAAGTTCTGGCCTGTCAATCACAAGATAGCCACGCCCTAAATTATACCTTGTTTTATCATCTATTTTACTCTAAATGGGACCATGATTTACTAAGTGGGTATCATGCTGTATTGAAGAAGACTTGAAACTAGTTTACAATGTTTACTGAGGTAATAAATCAAGTGAGAAGCAGTGTAATTTTTTCATAGACTTCCATACAATCAGACTTCTTTTTGCAAACAGAGGAGTCGCCCCCTGCTGGCTATCAGACAGAATGCAAGTTTAAGGCACTTCCGCATTGACTTTTCAGCACCACTACCAAAGAACGTATATTGCCAAGAAGTGAAAGTCAACTGTTTGTTCCATTGTAACATCATCACCCAGCAGCAGAGCTCCGCTTCCGCCATTTTGGACTGAAAGCGACTACGGGACGCCAGTAAAATGTCCAACTAAAAAGTGCCGTACAAAAGTCAAACTAAATTATTTCTATTCTATTGTCATATTCTATCGAAATGGCCTTTGTTGAACAATAAAATATTATAAATATAATAAGCGTTTTCAGTCCAAAATGGCGGCAGCGGCTGTTGTCAAAAGATACCGGAGTTTTGTCTCTGTGCTTCTATACTCTTTTGCCACTACTACTTGTTTCCACTGCCCCCAAATGATTAAAAAAAAAACTGAAAATGCAGATTTATGTAAAGTTAAAATAAGAACAATAAAAGTGAGACCAATTAAATGTTCATTACATTTTTTTTTAATTTATATGTGTTGGTGGGGACACAGTATGTAGTTTGCTGTCAGTACTCACTACTTTAACAGGACCTCCAGACATATCTCTTTGCAGCTAATTAAACTTTCTATAGCTGTACATGTAAAATTAACCCTTGACCAACATCAAGAGTATTTATGAAAATGTTATACATAACTGTGCACCAATAATGTTCATATATAAATGTTTTTCATTGTCACCTGTAAATTTATACTGCAGGTAATTGTACATATACTTCAAAAAATGTTGTGCTTTTAAAAAACTTAAACTGTGATTACATTACTTGAGTAACAATATGTCTTGACCACTTACAGATAGAAAACTTACTGGTGTGCAGGATACAATAACGGACATCGGCAGTGAGGTGGCCAAACTGCAGGCTACTTACAACACTGCAATCCAACGCAGGGATGAAGCCAAGAAACAGTTGGCAAGCGAGATCAGTGAGCAGAAACTGACCAAGTGGGAGCTTGAACACGAGAATAAAAAAAGCAAAACCTACGAAAAGCTGAGTGACAAAATTCAAATGGAAATTGCAGCGTTTAAATCCCACATCCCAATGATTAGTGAGAGCTTTTTTTTTACTGATTGTTTGTGTTATCAAGCTATAAATACATAATCAATGTGACAGAACCAACAACACATCATGTTTCCATTTTCTTTGGCAACAGAGGAGGGCTGCAGACACTGTCTACCAGGATGGACTTTCACAAACTCATTGTGTTACTACTTCGCCTTCTCTGATGCTCTTAAACGCAGATCATGGCAGGAAGCCAGACAGTTCTGCACAAAACAAGGAGGCGACTTGGCAGAGATAGACAGCAGAGAGAAACACGTAACACTCAACATTTAGTTGACACATTGATATTTCTGGACAAAATCTGCAATTCCATTTTTGTAATTCTCTTTTATAATGCTTTACATTTTATTTCTGAGCAGTAAAAGAGGTTGTGATACATACAACCCAACAAGGCAAATTAATGTACTGTACATGTATGTGTGTGTGTGTGTGTGTGTGTGTGTGTGTGTACATTTCCGGTGTTGGCAGCTGGCAATAAGTGACTTGATAAATAATTATCAAGACACCGGGAGACCCATATCCCACAGTGGCTTCTGGATCGGATTGAGTGATGTGCAGGAGGAAGGGACTTGGAAATGGCTGGATGGAAGAAGACTGACTGAGGGGTAACAGCTACATACGTTTACATACTAAAAGACGCAACACATAACTCACTGGAGTCAAATATTGTAATTGTAGGAGTGATAGCACATTCACATACGTACAGCTGTGGCTATCGCGCATTTGTAATACCACTCTTCAAAATGAATAAGTAATTCATAATTTCTTTAAACATATAGTGACAGAGTAGTTGTTATGGCTCAACAAGCTATCATTTGTTTCAGGTACTGGAATGATGGAGAGCCCAACAACATAGGTAATGAGGACTGTGCAGCATCATATCCCAGAAGCAACCCCTTTAAGGCCTGGAATGATGCTCCATGCAGTTATGAACTGAAATGGATTTGCCAAATGACACCAAGGTCTGCGAGTTAATGATGACATTTTTTTTTTAAATCACATTTAGTTTTCAATTAATTGTTTGAATGAAGAATTAATTCAGTCTTAGAGACTTTTACACTTTATCTTCAGAATCTTTTTATTGTCATGTCAATATTTGTTGAGACTACAAAATGGCAAGGAAGGTCAAAATACGAAAAATACATCTGATTTATGAAATGAACTATAAAATGAAAGTTAACCTGTAATAAATACTTTTTTTTTTTAACCTTTACTATGTACATATGAATTACTACTATACAGATCTGTACACTAGGTTACCAGTTTATCAGGAAAACACCCACCTTCACATAAATTGTACATTCCTACAAGTCATATGCTGCGTGACAAAGCTGTATTTATAGCATCAGTTAGCATTGAGTTGTTAAGCTTGCAAATGTCGCAGACATTTATCATTAAATGACTATAAAAACCAGTAGTGTTCACCTAACCACTGGAGCTAATTCCCAAGACAGCTGTCTTGTTGGCCTTTTCACACCCTGCTGTTGCAAGGATTTATTAAGAATGATGTGAAAAGCAAACAACTACCAGTGACCATTATTCTGAAAACTGTAAAAACAGCTTATGGATCAGATGACTCAAAGGAGAATGGCCAGAAAATTGCAAATGAACAGACATGCCATTACAAGGCCAGTCGCATACAAATTCAACGCTGGTGTGCAGAATTTTACCTGAAAATGCACCACATACTGTGGGACTGTCTCCGAAGGGTTACAACAACACACTCTGTTAAACCATTTTATAGGTGTACTAAATAAACTGGCAATTTATTGTATACGTACAATTTGATAAATAAATACAAACCAAAACTATTGCCAATTTGTGAAATTCCATGTCCTGCTAACCTGCCAACGTCATTCGTGATAACTTTTTGTTCTGAAGCCTCATGGCTACCACTGCAGCGCAACATCTCTTATCTTTGACAACTACATGATTCAAACTTCACCTTGCTTTCTAAGCACGCTGGTCGGACGCTCACAGCACCGCAAAGTGCTGCCGAAGTTGCTTAAGAAGCTGCTGAGTGTCGACGTGCTCCGGAAAGGAGTCCTCAGACTTTTGGGCGGCAGTGTAGCTGCTTTGAAGGTCTCCAATCTGGAAACAGACAAAAAACATCACTTTGGCAGACTGTATCGTGGAGATTATACTTTTGTCTCTGTAACTACTGCACTGTTAAGATGTCCAGATGAATTAAATAGTGATAAATTACCTTTTCAGAGAGAATGGAGAGATTGAAGTGTGGTTCATACATGTGAGGGGCCAGTGATGCAGCCGTCTGCAGGAAGGCTTTAGACTGGATCACAGATAGAACAACCATTAGTATTGTCAACATTATAATATTTTATCAAAATTTATATTAAAAGAACTCTTGATTTCCAACCTCATAATCGGAGTTGGACGTGAAAATCTGACAAATATTCTCACTGCCAGAGATACGCCTCCACTTATGCCAGATGACACGTTTTATATCATTCGACAGACAGCAGAAATCTGGCTTGAATTACAGCCTGCAATCTCTCATTTATAGTAGGGTTGCATCCGAGGAACGGGTGGGGATATCTTCAAAATCAGACAGCTAAGACATCATTCTGCACATTTATTAGCTCAGTGGCAGTTTAAGCTTGAAGACTATCTCTGTTAGTGATTTATTGGAGAATGTATATCAACAAGCCTTCATGGTATAAAGCAGTGTCTCGATCCGATTTTTAAGGCAACTAAAATCTGAACAATAGCTACTTCATTCATCACTTGCTGCAGAGATGTCCTGGGCTACACATCATATTCTACAGACTTAAGAAAACATCTTGGTACAGACACATCATAATCATTTTAATATGTTTTTCAGTGAAAATGAGAATAATGATGTAAAAATGATAATTTCTTCAAATATTGTAAATCATATTGCAATTGCAGTATCAGTCAAAATAATTGCAAATTGATATTTTTTCAAAACCGTTCAGCCCTAACTGGTATTGGATTGGTACTTGGTATCGGCCAATACCCAAAGCCCAGGTATCGGGACTGAAAAAGTCGGATCGGTGCATCCCTAATTCTAACAGTGGAATAAAAGCTACATGGCTCAAAGATGTCTTCACCTGTTCGATACGACCTTTGCGCAGCTCCAGCACAGCCAGATTGTTGTAGGCCTCAGCGTGGTCATTATTAAAAGCCAGAGCCAGTTTAAAACACTGGTAGGCCAGCGTCAAGTCCCCTATGCCCTGTAAACACAGAACACATGCACTTTGTACCAACTTATGTATCCGATATAAGCTCTATTTTCTAACAGTCAATATTTAATTTATTTTAACTGTAAGCCATATAAAGAGGGGGTACGTATTATTAAATCATCCAACATTCTGGGATATTTTCGGGGATTGTTAACTCACCACAGCCACGTGTCCTATGTTGTACCACACATCAGCCTGCTCCTCATCATTGGCCACCAGGGCCAGAGCCCTCTCAAATGAGGACAGAGTCATGTCGTACTGCTGGGCGTAGAAGCAGCACAAGCCCAGGTTGTTGTACAGCTGGCAGTTATACACCCCCATCTGGAGTAGCCGTCTAGCAACGGGACAAACTTATTGAATCACAGATATACTTTCTCATTACATATACTGTAAGAATACATTACATAAAGTATGCATAAATCTGACCTGTAGAAGCGTAGGGCGATCTCAGGCTGATCAGTGTAGAAATGATTGCTGCCTATACATGCTATAGCCTCCACGTGAGTGTTGTCCTGCTTCAGGACGTCTTTGTAATACTCTGTGGCTGATGAGATGTTGTTCATCTCCTGTGACAATATAACAGTATAAACAGTACATATGGTTTCATTTTTGCAATTGTATCTGGAGAGAGAACTCTATAGTGAGGATCATGGTGACATACTGTACCTCATGTATGCGAGCGATTCCTGTTAGAAGAGTAACCTCACCAGAAAAGTGGTCCAGGCCTTGCTTGAAAAGGTTGAGTGCTGTTATTGGTTGATCCAGGCGCTGATACACCTAAGGGAAAACACACGCAAGGTTTTTCATAGCTAATATTTGGCTTAAAGAAAGTGTATTTTCCATTGCGCAACAAATTGTTATAATGTGTTACTACCTTCGCAAGGTAGAGATATGTATCCACCACCTCTTTATGGTTGAGAGCTGATCTGAACTGTTTTTCTGCTTCTCGATACAAACCAAGCCTGCAAGGGTGAGAGCCATATATCATTACATAGATTATAAAAATCCAACTTAAATGTCAGAAATGTTGAGCTCCAACAATTTGGATGCCTGTGAGTTACCTGTAGTAGCATTTCCCCAGCTGAACTTTCCACCACCAGTCTTTGAACTGAGCATGTTCAGTAGCTTGAGCAGCCAAATCTAAAGCCTGGATAAGAAACAGAAAGTTTGTGTTGCATGAATAATAGTCAACAATCTTACAATGTAATATACATTTTCTTTATAACAAAGATTTATTGAACACTTACATTTTTTACATCATTTTCATGATGGAAGATGTACTCAAACAATGTCTGAGAGGGGAAAGTATGGTGAATTAACATGTGAGGAAAAACCAATGATCTTGATTAATTTTTGCAAGTCACAGCTTCAATCTTACCCTGGATAAATTAGGCTTTTGGGAATACTTGGCCAGATTTAGTCTCGACAAGTTTATAAATGGTCCTTCTGGATTGGTTAACATTGAAGCCTGGAGAAACAGTGAAACAAAATGTCATAAATGTTTCAGGCTTTCTTCACAAAATAAAACACCATTAAAAATAAAGAGGTGCACTAAAAGATATTGGTCTTACGATGTAAATATAAAATATTGTATAATAAAATACTATAAACAAAGATCAATAAAACACAAATATCACATTGGTAATGTTTTTTTAGAGAACAATAATATTGATTATATTAACCCAAATTCACTGGGCAAATTCTGTGTTTCACATATAAGTGCTCTGGTGGGGAAAGTATATTTGTGTTTCACATGGAGCCTCTCAGTCGCTGTCACAATACCAGCCGTATTTACTCACTGTTCCCAGACGGATGAATCTGCCTGAAGCGCTGGTGACAGGGCGAGCAGTGCTTGCAGTGCGTGGGGTCTTGATGGCCTGCTCCATTGTCCCAGGACGCCCTGACTGTGTGCTGGGTCTCACAAATCCTGTGATAGGACGCCCTGATTGTGTCATGGGCCTTGAATTAAGAAAGTAAAATTCAGATCAGGCGTCTCACACTTTTTTGAAAAAGCCGTCAATGGTAAAATTTCAAGGCATTACACAATCATTGTCTGGAAGACAGTACCTGACAGCCGGTGTGGGACCTCCAGCCTGGCTTGTTCCAGGGAGCCTCAGTGATGTTCCGGGTCCTGGAAGAAAGTCAAGTCTTATTAATCGGGCAAATTTAACCGCTTTAAGGCACTGAGAAAAGTTTAAACTTACGTGCAACTTGAGCAATAGAGCTCTCATCCAGCATCATCTCAGCAATCCCCTCCTGATCCACCTCAATCTCATCTATGTATACCATCTCTGTAAGAGCACGGGTTTTCAAGCTCCACGCAGCCTATGAGGCACACAATGTTTCAGTCATATAGATAGCGGATTGGATGTAAAGGTGAAGATGTTAAGTCAGGAACTATGTTGAACTACTATCCACAAGATGAAAAAGGAAGGCAGAGAGTAACAAGGTTACCTCTGAGATAAGTAAGGAGGAGTCCTTGAGACAGCATGCGATGAGTTAGTGAGAGAAGAAGGAAGATGAGGACAGACGTGAATAAATGGAGAAAATGAATGGAAAACGTGCAGAGAGAAACAAAACTGAAATGTGAAAAAGACATGTAGTGTTGTGACCAGGAATATGTTCCAGCAACAACTGAGGCAAATGTTGAGTCAAAGACGTGCAGTAAATACAACGTTACCTAACAGCTAAATGAAATTATGATATACAACAAGGACTCGACTAATAGGGATTATACACCAGGTTCTACCGCTTTCGTGCGTTAGCAAACGAGCAGGCTTTCCTTAATGGATAATCGCTAAGCGTGCTAAGCTAGCTCTCGGCTAACTAACTACACCACAGTACCTGGTCGTACGGGTTGTCCTGTAATATTTTAGTGCAGATATCTGAACATTGTTGGAGCTTTCGTCTCCTGAAATAGCTCGACGCCAGAAACAGAGGGTCCATCGACACCTCCATTGTTTTGGTTGGGGGGAAAATAGGAGTAAAAGTCGGCTAGCAAGCTGTTTAGCAAAGCTGGGATGATGGCGAGATCGAAGCTTCCTCTGTCGCTCGGCAACGGCGGAGGGGGGCGGGACTTCATCATATTCTTCTTCTTCGGATTTATGAATGGCGGGCGGCGACCAGCGTTGAAGTGCATTAACGCCACCTACTATGTTGGAGTGTGAACCAGACTTAACTACCCTCTTAATCAAACAACAAAATAATAATAATAATAATAATAATAATAATAATAATAATAATAATAATAATAATAATAATAATAATAATAATAATACATTTAATATAATATAATTTAATTTTGGATAGATATGAAATTTATCTAATAAAACTATTAAGTTAGTTAACAGTTAGTTGTATTTTCTGGTGGTTAATATATCCTAAACATCATAATATAAAATAAAATTCTGAGCTTCTACCTTACTCCTCGAGATTGCTGTTGTATATGAACAGTCAATGTTGTGTGTCTTCTTCATCTTTAAAAACTCACATTTATTTGGTCCATCTACGAATCTTGCAATATGAGAGTTGTTGGAATATATATGACATATTATTAAAACAGCCTTATGTATAATTTAAATTATTTATTTTAGGGGAATATTTGTGTGTATGTGTGTAAAATACACACATTCCGAGTATGATATTTTCAGTAAGACACGAGGAGTTAATGTTAAATTCAAATTTGAACTCGTGCTCATTAACAAAGGTACAGATACATAGACAGTTGAACAAAAAAGACAAAAAGAAGACTAAATGAAAATAATTACATATACATTTCATAATGCCAGGGCTTGTGTTTATGTTATATACATAATATTATAATAATTTGATAATTTATAAGTCTTAATGTTTTTTTTTGTTTTTAATATAGGGTATGATGGTGCTATAAATTCATTAATAAAATGCAGGAAAGTTGGCTTGGTTCCCGACCATTTTGTCTTATGGATATGAAATATTTCAAAAATTATAAATAATTGTATTATGTACAGCATGCAATCTTATCTTGACTAAAATATATCATTACATCAAACATATTTATTTCAACATTCATCTTAAGTTGTAGAAAGTTGGCTACATCCATCCAGAAAATTCTTGTATATATAAACATTGAACGAATAGATGGGAAATACTCTCTTTTTTCAAGTCCAGTGTGAAATATTAGCCCAGCATAACTTTTCTAGCCATGACGGAGTTGTCCGCTCCTGCTTTTTTTTGCCCCTCGAGGATGAGTTAAAGGGAACATATCATGCTCATTTTCAGGTTCATGCTTGTATTTTGTGTTTCTACTAGAACATGTTTACATGCTTTAATGTTAAAAACAAACATTCTTTTTCTAATACTGTCTGTCTGAATATACCTGTATTCATGCTCTGTCTGAAACACTCAGTTTTAGCGCATTTCAATGGAATGGCAACGGAATTGCGTTTGATACTTTCACAGTATTTATAGCACTTAAACCTGCTTTATAATATAAAAGACATGAAAATCTCACTTTTTACAATATGGGACCTTTAAAGGATCCGATTGGACGACACGCTGCTCCGTCATCTTTGTGGGCGGTGCTTGCTGAATAACAGTTGCAGCTCCATCTTTGTAGGATTTGACAGGAGCTTTGACCTGTGTCGAAGAGAGGACCGCAAGCCCCGGGCTGAAGAAGTACAAGTAGATGCTCATAAACGAGAACAACAGCTTTAGGAAACCTGTTTCTTAAATAGAGACAGAGGGGCTTTTAATCTGATCGGATCGGCAAGACTACACGTTCACATGACCCTCAAAAATGTCTAGTTTCATCGCTCTCTGTGGACTGGTGGGAATCACACGGAACTAATGGGACACACGGGCTTAGAATAAATCCTTTTTTGGTGAATGACACTATATCAGAAAGACCTAGGTGACAGCGACAGAGAGACACACACGGAAGTGCGGACATGGCTGACAGGACTGCTCCCAGCTGCCACCTGAGACTGGAGTGGGTGTACGGATACCGGGGACATCAGTGCCGCAACAACCTGTACTACACCGCCGCCAAGGAAATAGTCTATTTTGTGGCCGGTGTGGGAGTTGTGTACAACACCCGGGAGCACAAGCAGAAATTTTACCTGGGGCACAACGATGACATAATCAGGTAGTGTAACAATCCAGTTTTATTTCAGCACCTCGGACAGCATCTAGCAGAAAATGAATTGATACTGTTAGTGTTGTCACTGTGGGTGCTGGTTTCACCTTGTGTAATGTAATATGATATATTTTTCAGCACACACCTACTCAACAGCATCCATGGAGTTTGTAAGTGTCCCTCCAGCAGGGCAGATAATTTTTTTTACCAGGAGTCTCTCTCACTATACTTCAGAGGAGCACTGCCGCCACTCCTCTTGTAGTTGCAGGGCTGCTAGATTATTACATCAGACTTAATCATCAAACTTAAATTAATAATTGAAGCCATAAAATAGGAGGGTATGTCACTTACAATTTTTCCTGAGAGCAAGGTGATTATTAATTTATTTATTGGTTCAACTAATAGTCTAAAACTCAAAGATGTTTAATTTATAAAAAAAAAAAAAATACTGAGAAAAACAGCAAATCCACTCAACAGAGAATGTGTTAAAAGAAAATATTTGGCTTTTTTTGTTTAATAAATTACTCAATTGATTATCAAAATAGTTCACTATTCATTTTCTGTCGATTATCTAAACAATTAAACCTGCAGTAGGCAGTATATTTTTTGCATCATAGGGCAACAATTCCATAATAACCTTTCAGCTTATTGTAATTCAAGTGCTCTGAGAGAAAACTAGCTCTGTTTTCAGGCTTTAAAAAATCGAGCCCGTGACGGGAGACTTTGGCCAATCACAGGTCAGTTCAGAGAGAGAAAGCATTCCTATTGGCTGTGCTCCGGGTGGTGGGCGGTGCTTGGTGTTTCCTCAGCTGATCTCAACATGGCTGCCAGGTCACAAACTTTCTCATTTTACAGCTAAGCAGTACACTACATGATGTTTCTGAAAACATTCGAGGAGAGAAATAGTGATTACAGTAACAGAATATTGATTCACATTTGATCAGCGCTGCCTAGTTTGACCGTTTGATTGGAGTTTGCGAGTGATTGACAGCTGCTCAGAAACGGCAGGCTCCAGCTCGGCTCTGATTGGTTGTTTTCCTCCGGTCTGTGTAATCTTACAGATGCCATTAAGAGCACCGGAGGACACAGAGGAACATGATTTTTTTTCAGATTACCCGTCTCATGCACTATATGTCAGGATATAGTGACCGTTTTATAAAAATAACTCTTTGTAATCATATTTGCTCCAATACTACCCACTGCAGCTTTAATCAACAATTTGTTTCATCTTTATCTGGTCGCAGACACGTTTCAACATATTTTAAAAGCTTTTCCAAAACAGCAGCCTGCACGTCTTGTCTTCCCAGCACTTGGGGAGCAATAATACTAATGTGCAATTCTGAAAAAATGCACTTGAACACAGCTGTCCTTGAAAGGATCCTTGGATTGGAAAGCTTTCTGTGGGTTGCGGTAACAAAAACACAAATCTTCTCTTTGATCAAACACAGCAAAGTAACCAGTGTTACATCACACATGTATAATGATCCTGCCTTTCCAGCTGTTTCTCAGCATGCCACACGACAGGGACCTGTGTCCCAACACGCCAGCGCTTGTGTTGACACGTATGTGCGGGTTGGCCTGGAGATGACTAGCATTATATACTGTGTCAGTAGTCAGCTGGACTCCTGCTCCATTATTAATGGGACAATAGAGACACTAACCCTCTGCTGCCCTGTGGGTGAAGTGCCCGAGTTCAACCGCTTAGCTGGAGGAGTCACTGACTAATGACTGTGCAAAAGTAATGAATTGGTAAATCATCAAATTGGCCATCTGTATGCGTTTGTTCTCACTATTGTGAGCAAATTTGTAAGGATTCAGTCAGATCAGGCTCCTTATGGTGTCATTTGGTTGCTTGTTCTGCAGCCAGCTTGTTTAGAATAGATATAAAGCTTTCTACGATATGAACACATGTACAGTCTCTTGAGCTGTCTGTTATTGTTGACGCAGACCAGGTAATAGTCGTTTTAAATGCAGATCTCAGAGGAGTGCTTGTGAAGCTCTCATGAACACTTCCTTTGACTTACTGCTATGGCACAACCAGGAGCAATCCTCGGTGCTGAATAACTGTTGGACTGCTCTCACGTTGCACTAACTCATGTGGAATAGATGCAGCCCCCTCAGATTCAAAGCCCTCTCTCTTTCTGTTTCCCTCTTTGTTTCTCTTGTTTTCCCTTTTCTCCGTCTATTTTGTTTGTTTGCGAGCTACATACTAATTGCCGTTTTACTTCTTGAATTAATTGCTGGCCTTGTTTCTCCCTCCTGGTTTTATCTTGCCCCGCAGCCTCGTTTAACTGGTCTCCCAGTCTGATGTGGCGGAGCTAATAGGCAGGTTTTCACATGAATGAAAGGCTCAGCTGTCCATGACAGCGCGGCGAGGATACAAGATAGTCTGACCTTCTTTAGCTGGTCTGGCACTTTAATTGAATTCACAGGTTATTGGGCAATAACATAATAGACTGAGGATGTTAATGTGCTGTAGTTAAAACACAATTCCCCTCGAGCCAAATGGGTATTGTTTTTTGCTATTCTTTCCTCACATCTTTCTGTAGTTGTTCCACTCTGCTGCAGCTCAGATATTTATTCCAGTCTGAACCTCAAAGAACCTGAGGCTACTGCTAAAAACCTGCAGGAGTCAGTATCACAAATTGCAATGCTGACATGCAGGACATGTACACACTGACCTGAATAATGCACACGAATACACTTAAAACACAGACATGCACACTAAAAAGATAGGCCAAATTACTAAAGGATGCTCTGAGTGTGTGATCCCATTGAGTTCCCATAATGCAAAACAGCACACACAATCCAGTCTAGGTAGGAGGGGTGGAGGAGAAGGAACATATTTATTCACATTATACATATTTTGTATCATTAAGAATGATATAAAATCAGGTATTGTGTTGGCATCGGCGTCTAAACATGTCAAAAGATAGCTTAGTTTTCTGCTGTTATTCCAAATCTAGGCTTATTCAATGTCCTTTGTTATGATAGAGCGTGAGAGTTAATGAGAGGGTGTTATGGACACGGGAATAAAAGGCTGTCTCATGTTACAATATCTTGTTAACTTTATGATGGACCACAGCCAGAGTTATGGATTATAGATGCCAGACCGAGACTGGTCTTGTTTCAGTGGAGCTCGGAGAGACGCAGTGAATACATTTCTATTAATATTGCCTGATAAAAAAATGTTTTTCTCATTAGAATCAGCAGGAAGGCGCATTCAATAAAATGAGTCACGTTTGCAGAGAAGAGTCTTGCACCTGCTCTCTGTGAACTGTGTGAGCTGACGGGAACTAACTCTGCATATTAATGTGGGAGCTAAAGTCAAAAGTACAAAACTGACAACCATGTTCTGTAAAGTCGTTATAGTGTGTTTGATATACATGCAATATAGTGCATTAGAGTTTCTAAACATATTACTATTGCACAAAATAAAGCTGTGCATGTGAAACGAATGACGTTGGTGTATTAGGTGAATGTGCTTTCGGCCATGAGAGCTAATAGATATGATTCACATATCCAGCTTCCTTTGTTTTTAATGTGGATTAATTGACACTTGACAATGGTGTGTGCCATGCATTTCTCAAAACGTTGTCTTCTGTGTACTTTTCTGCTGACTTTGGTCTCAACAGAGTGTCAGTCACTGCTGTATTCAATCATTTATTATCGCATCAAGACATGCTCATACATTTTAATCACCAAAACCACAAGGAAAAAAAAGTAGAAACAGGTCCGATAAAAGGAGATCCAGTGAGAAGATTGTAAATCATACCAATGACCTTTACTGTTGGTGAAAATGCTGTCTGCTTCTTACCTTTCCACATATTTCCAGGTGCTCTGTGCAGAGTGTCAGTGAGATGCCGAGGTCTTTTAGGTCCCATCATCACCGGGAGTAGCTGCCTGGTCTCTAAAGAGCAAATCTGTCTTCCTCAATTAGGATCCTCCAGAGTTCAGTACAGTTACTTAGCTCAGTGGCATGATTCAGCATCGTTGTCGCCAGGATTAAAGAAGTAAACTCAGACAGACGTCTCATTTAAGTGGTGATGTTGTGAATGTTTCACACAGATGAGGTGGAAGCAGCTACGCATACTCTGATATTTTACTCCGCACTTAGAAACAGCCCAGATGTCAATATAACATAACTTTATATATAACTTTAGATTATTATTATGCATTTATGAGTTGAAGATGACAGAATTAAATATCTCAATATTTTGGACCAAATACCTCAATATTGATAATGTACATGTTGCTCCGCCATGTTTCTACAGTAGCCCAGAACGGACAAACCAAACACTGGCTCTAGAGAGAGACTTTCATGTTTTTACGTTACCTGAAGGCCACCGTAGTTCTCCGACAGACACACTTGTGAAACTGCGGTAACGTGAGCCGCAGAGTGCAAAACCGTAATACCACCATGGTACCACCAACCGCCATCTGACTTCTGTTGCTCCTAAAGTAGAGTTAATATGGTAAGGATGACCTCTGAGCGAGGCGACCTGCGTTACCACAGTCTTGGAAAGGGAGGAGTTAGTGGAGGGGTACTCAGTTGGTTGCAATCTGTAACCACATTACTAGATGTCGCCAAATCCTACACACTGTACCTTTAATCATTATCCATAAAATGTCAGAAAAATAGTGGAAAATGCAAGTCCCCAGAGCCTATAGGTGACATAGTCAAATTGATTTTGTCCGATCAAAACCCGAATATATTAAATACACAGTGAAATAAAACAGAAAAAAGCAGCAAATGCTCACATTTGAGAAGCTGCAAATATTTGAAATTTTCCCTAAAAAATTTCTTAACGGATTACTTCATAATTAAAAAAAATCATTTTCTTTCGATTGACTCATCAGTTAGCTGATGAACTGCTTCAGCAATAATATAAGACAGTATCTAGATCCACTGATTTTGGTTTTCTGAAGTATATTCGGACTTAAAAAATACAGCTAATATTCTGTGAGAGGACTTTTTCCTCTTGGGTGTCATGACAGCATGTTCAGCCAGAATCCAGCCCGATGTCGCCCCCCTTTTCTCCCTCTTCTCCTCTGTCCCTCTAATATAGCAAAGCACCACTCCAGGCAGCTATTGTTTACTTTCATTCAAGGTTTTATTTTTGTACAGTAGCTTTAAGGTGTATGGGCAGGTGTTTCAGATGGAGTCTGATGGGCAGCTGGATTAAAAACACTGTGTGGAATCCTGGGAAATATCCCGTACTGTATAGACCTGCAGAAACGTGCTAATCCTCTGCTTCTTTTTAATCCACTGTAGGCAAAAATCAAACAAAGGAAACTACTGCTGGGGAATGTCAATCCAAATTTTCTCAGGTGCTCACCATATCATGAGGCTCTATCGTAATTTGTGCCCATATTTAATTAAAAAAAAATCGATTGTTTTATTCATGTTGAAGAAGGGAAAACATTGATGGTGGAGTTGGTTAGGTGTGTCTCTTTGCATCTTCTTCACCATGAAAGATCAGCTCCTCTGGCTGTTTATTTGCCTCATATCTACATGAAAACAGGCTGTTTAATTGCTGCAGTATTTAGCTAGTTTTGTAGTGCAGGACTTGGCAGATGGAAGACAGCCACATCAAACAGCCGTAGCCTATATCAAACAGGAGAAGCACGGTGATGCACTGCAGGCTAAGTCATTAGTGATGGCATTTAGCAAGCTCTTCAGCTCACAGAAATGTAAATGAAACAGAGATCTTGTTGTGGCTGACTCAAAGACTGCACTGTATTTTCCCAGCAGTAACACGGACATACCTTACTTATTAAAGCTGGTAGAATATGAGACACTTTTGGCCTGAGATTGACTCCATAGCTGTTGGACATTTTTACTCTCCAGCAGTCATGTTTTCATGTTGTTCCAGTGTCAAACCGGACAGATTTGCTGTACACTACCTGCTTGTGCCAAAGCAGTTTTCTCTGCTGTGTCTGTCTGCATCTCAAAGTGTTTGAATCATGTTTTTTCCTCTTCCTCTGAATGCTATTTATAGTTGCTCTGATTATATAATTCATAAAAAATAAGATGCACAATTGTGCCAGGTTGGAGAGAGGTTCAACAAAGGAGGTGGGGGTGCGGAGGTGATGAGAGAGAACAAGGAGAGAGGGTTGAGGGAGGACAAAGATCAGACCTGTCACATCTCACCCACCTCGGCTTTCAGAGACGTTACACCGCCGGTGGCAGCACCTTTCGGATGCTGATGAGGTGTCACGAGTGAGACTGAAAGATTCAGCTTGAAAACTTGGGAGGACAAGGGCGGAGAAAGAGAGGTAGATTGAGGTGTGACAAAGTGAAAGTGGAAGAAGGCCCGTTTTGTCATGAGCTGCTCGGACTCAGCAGGTTGAGGCTGCCCGGCCTGTGAAGCCTCATCCAGCCTGCTGTCTGAATACAAGCCAGGATTAGAAATTCTGGAGAGCAGTTGGCAAAACAGGGATTCTGGCTGATTATAATGGAGGGAGCTCCGTCGCAGCATGAAATATATAGGCCAGGACAAGGCAAGAGGAAGAATTGCCCAGTGAATCACTCAGGCCTGCCTGGAACGTGACTGGCGGCCGCTGAAAGGATGGGCGTAGCAGGGGGAGGGAGTGACAGCTTTATACAGCAGGCTGTTGCTCAGCTGTAGAGTGGGAATGCTTGTGGGTGGGGGAGGCACGAGTGGAGTGGAAAGGAGGGGAGGGGAGGGGGGAGATTATGTAACAGTGTTACAAACATATGCCTGGTGATGCGAGGAAACCCCAGATGAAATAGAAAAGGTGAAATGGGCAGAGGATAGTTCAAGGGATGCTGAATAAAAGAACAAAAAAAATGAAATTCACAGATTCACCAATTCTGCTTTTTATACTCTATGAACACCCTGTAGGCGTGCACGAAGCCAGGCTGTGTATTTGAGCCTGACTGAGTTAATTGGACCATGTCACCTCGTCAAGCTGCCCCTCCGCTTCCATATTCAGACCCATCGCAGACTTAATGTGTTCATCTCATCCCAGTGGTTTCCGCTGGGAGGGTGCATCCCTCGTCTGCTCCGGGCATGTACAAAACAGACACACAGGCACGCAAAGTTTTAACGCTAACCAGATGTTTTCTCTCCCTTCTCTCTCTCTCTCTGTGCAGTTTAGCTCTGCATCCGGAGCGTGTGTTGGTGGCCACAGGACAGGTGGGCAAGGAGCCTTATATCTGCGTATGGGACTCCTACAATGTGCAGACTGTGTCCATCCTCAAGGATGTGCACACACATGGCATCGCCTGCCTGGCCTTCGACCTCGAGGGACAGGTACAGTTGTGATAATGCTCAAATGATGAGAATCCACCACACAATATCCTAGGATATTGACCGTTCCCTAGCATTGTTTGGATTGCAGTTATTTAATTTTGTCCACAAGGCACAGTGATTTCTGCTGCGTAGAAAAGAGCACAGAGCTGAAAGTGTCAACAGAAATGCTCAGTTTGAGAGGCACAGCGGCAGCAGAAGCAATCAAAACTCCACTCAAGAGCTGCAGGCTGGCTTTTGCAGCTCGCCCGCCGGGCTGAGTTTCTGAATGACACATCTGTGATTACCCCAGCAGTATCGGCCGGACAGCTGCACCCAGACATGCTCTACTTGGTACATTTTACAGCTGCACTGCTTGGTACTTTGCATGACAGAGTTTGACAGGACCTGGTTCTGGTTGTGTTAAGGTGAGAAAAGCTTTAGCACATGGGAAGCCTTTAAATACTCATGTGAAAACACAGTAAGCAACTGGCATCCGGACAGCGGGACCATGCAACATATACACATTATTTGTAACTTGCTATTGAACCGTTTCATGTTATGTTTCGAGCTCCCTGCAGACTTGCCACCAGTTAATATTTACACTCTGCAGCCTCCACCCAATGTTGATTTGGACTATGAAAATCGATACTGTGCGGAAGCATCTCCAGGTTTTTATCTTCGCACGTCTCTCTCTTCCTCCCGTAGGAGCTCTCAGAGTCATACCTCCTGTATTTTGCAGTAAGAGACAGGGAGGTGACCCCGTGCTATTTTCCTGCTCGGGTAGAGAGCTGGGGATTTAGATGGAATGTGACAGTGTTTAAAGCCAGAGGAGGCTCCATCGCTTCTCAGTTTAGTGGCTCTATTTACTCTCCATCTCTCCCCTTCCTGGATTAGAGGAAGTCAGAGCTAAACTCAGGACAATCCAGAGAAATGGCTTGTGCCGTTACCCTGTCCATCTATTAAAGCAATATCAAAATATGCACTGATGCTTGAGACATCTCTTCTAGGTATTTCAGTATGAGCTGCAGCTGTGATGACTGGTAAGAAGAGTACAACTCCTGACCTTTGTTTTACTTTATTCTTGTTGTTCTGAGTATTCTAGCCAGTTGTCTACGTGCCACATTATGTTATGTTTAAGGTTACATTGAAGATACAGTAACATTTTATATGGTTGTTCATGTCTTGATTAAAGACCTGCCGCTACACATGATTGCACACAATATTCCCTTGTGAAACGCTCATTAACCCTCAACAGTAAAAGGTGCCCTTTTATTGTGGCACCCCAGCTGTCATATTTAATTGATGCCAACTCTTCTAAGTGGGATACATTAGCTTATATTAGCAAGAATGATAATAAGAGTCTACAGTCATACTAGCAGCTCTGCAAAGCTGTACTTGAGCACAGTGGTGCTTTGAGCTAAATGCTAACGTCAACCCTTCTAATAGTTGTTGGGACATTTACCAAAAAACTATAATGTCATCACCAAAGCCATTAGGATTCATCATCTGGGGACCATGAATGTCTGTGCAACATTTTTAAGGCAATCCCTCTAAAAGATGCTGAGATATTTCAGTCCGGACCAAAGTGGTGGACCAATCGACATCCCTAGAGCCACACCACTAGTGTGGCTAAAAAGATTACTTGAGTTTTCAAATAATGGATGTAATTTTCAACCTGATCATCTACATGGTTTCCCTGGGTTTCGTCATGCAGGACCTCTTTGCTCATCATTAAAATACACACTTCTCTTAGTACAAGTTAAAACAGTGCAAATGCCTTAGCAGAGACTTCTATCCATAGCCTGATTCAGCAGTGGATCAAAGGGGACATCCTCTATCATGTAAAGCAAGCTGCAGAGAGGAGAAGGATTTCCATAAGAGCTGCTCTCTTCTCTTCTGCTCCAGTGCTGCTGCTGCTGCTGCTGCTGCCTACTCACTCACTCAGCTATAGGAGGCTCCTCCAGCAAAAGCACTCAAATGTGCTCACTGGAAGTGCCAGGGGCTGGACAACTGTTTTCTGTAGCCGTTATTAGCCCTTTTCATTGTGGCCTGCCATGCCACAGTTGAGGTAGCTTGTTTTGCAGTGATTAGTGCAACAGAGCGGTTCAATCTGTGACGTCTCTTTCTTTGCTCTCTTTGCAGTGCCTGGTGTCCGTGGGTTTGGACTCTAAAAACACAATCTGTGTGTGGGACTGGAGAAAAGGGAAGGTTTTGGCAGCCGCTCCCGGTCATACAGACAGGGTAAACACTCTCTTCCTCCCCTGTCTCCGTCACAAGCTCAGTATCGACCGCCTCAATTAGCTATAAACGCAGGATGGAGCGCCTGCCCAACGGGGACATAAACAAGTTAGGCCTGATTGATTGTGAGCTTTCCAGAGCCCGTCTGAGAGGGTGCACGGCTAATGAAAAGGAATTTTAAAAAGATGAAATACAGGCAGCTGTTGTTTTCTAATTCAGCCCACACACATTATAACGCAGCCTGTGCAAACACACACACACACACACTTACACTTGTAATATTTTTGTCCTTTTTCTACTCTTTTGTAAGAAATTTGATGATTAGAAGTCCAGACTCCTGATTAAATTTAATTTATCTAGATGAACATCACATTAAAGACTATATGCTATGATGTTTTGGTGTTTGTGTAGCAATATGTAATGCATTGTATGTTTTTCTCCCCACAGATATTTGACATATCATGGGACTTGTACCAGCCGAGCAAGCTTGTAAGCTGTGGTGTCAAACATATCAAGGTACAGCCACTTCCTGGTCACTCTACACCCCGTAGATTACAGCCGGCTCTCGAGAGCTGGAGCGTCATTTGCATAATATTTAAAAACAGATTATGATTTTTAGGAAGTCTGAAGAATCCGGTGGCTCCGTGCCCGCTTCTTCCCTGCCTTCTCTGCTTTATCGCCATGACCATATCACAGTCTTAAAATAGATGTATGCAAATTCACTTTTTTTACCAGAGTCCATGGTTATTAGGCACTTAACATAAGTAGGACAGGCAATGACTCACAGTCTCTTCCCTCAAATTAGTAGTAATCTGCACTGCAGAGAGGAAAAATGTTCTCTTTTTATGAGGAACCATGACTCTGCTGCTCAGCTCTCCTCATTCAGCTTTTAAAAACACTCAAACTGTAGCTGTGCTCGCTTCCCTATCTCTATCACTTCTTTTTCACAGAAGAGTGGTGTTCATAAATCTTTAATGAATTCATGCAGGGTGTCTTCGCCAAGCCTTCCCTTGGGATATGTAGTAGTGTTCCTTGAGTGGCATGGCCATTAGGAAGTAACAAGGAGTCCAGAGCCACAGAGGAAGCTTATTCCAAAAACATTGGGAAGAGAGTGAATCATGCTCGGGTAGGAAATGCAACCACTGGTTCCTGCGAGGCTAAACATTGCGGCACTTGATGCAGTCGGGAGGTTTAACTTACTGTACGTATTTCCCAGCGGTGTCACATGCCACTGATGACTCCCTCATCTCAGCTTGACCTGCCTCCTCTCGTAGTAATTCCCCCTGAACTCTTCCCCCACCGTCGTGCCACAGAAACCCCCTACGGCCGCCGCTACCAACCCCCCCCTCAAATCCACGCTGCTGAATCCTCCAGTCTTGCCCCTCCTCCTCCTCTGGTTTCCTGATGCCAAGGCAAACCAGCAATTGTCCCACATAATTCCCCAGCCTTCACCCTGCGGACCATGTGACATCTGCTCCCCGGCCCTGTGCTCGCTCAGCGATTATAGCACTCAGAGCACCCAGGAGATTTAGTCCCAGTAATCCACTCACTAGCAGGCTGAGGAAAACACAACCTCTTGTGACGAGGACCGAGGCTGCTGGCGACGCTCTCCTCCTCACGCAGCTCCTCCTAGCTAATTATACAGTCGTTTGTGTTTTGATTTGTTCAGGACAACTCAGACCTTAGCGTGGCCCTCTTCAGCCCACACACACAGAAACACCACACCTACCAATCATCTGCCCGCTGCACGACTAGTTGCCGATTAAAAGCTGTTTAAAGGACCGTACCACCGGGTTTTGCATGTTGTAGTCCAGTGGCTCCTAACCTTTGTGGCTTGTGACCCCTTTAAACGAAGCATTATCTCCTCATCATCAGCTGCATTCTCTTTTTTCTGATTAACAGTGTTTTTAATCTTTACTAAACAAAGTACAAAATAGTATGCATCTCAAAATATACATACAAACCCCCCAACCCTAAACCCCACAACTCAAAACCACATACACAATTGGTCTTGGTTGTCAACATAAATACACTCCATCATACAGTATGAAGTGGACACACATATTAAAACAAGACAGAACTCAACAAACAAGACCATCGCGAAATAAGGAAGTACAAAACAAGTACATCTTTTTGTCCATGCATATATTAAAACGCTATACACAATGCGGCTCCCCACAGAGTTTGGTCCATGTCAGGCTTCATCCGAAAATCTAAAACTGTATGCATACTTTTCAAAGTGAACAGCAAAATGTACTACATGCAAGCATGGCCCTTTAAGGTAGCTATGAGAGTGTGTGTGCCCTCAAACACCATGTGGAAGAATGACAGCAGCTTTGAGAAAATCAGCTTCCAGCACCGCTGACAGCCAGTCATCCAGTTTTCCTTACAGTGAGCTGCCAAAGAGTTGACCTCTGTTAGCGAAACATTTAGCACTCTGACACCATTCAGGGCAGGGTCACTGTAGACTGACAGGGGGGATATTATGAGTGAGAGGAAAGGGGTGAGGGGTGATGCAGTAGCTGGCGAGTTACAACCCTCTCTGCATTAATTGCATTAAAAAGGTTTTCCTCGGAGTGATGGAGGAGGTAACTGAGCTAATGACATACCACTAATCCTGGGTTAAGAGGAGCAGCTTCCACTATACCAAGGGGTTCTCTGGAGGATGTTTAAGAAATATTATTCAGAGAAACTGCTAACCAGATCCTGATTTCAATACGAAGAAGTCTTATTTTCTAACACATTTCCACCTTTCTACTGTGCTCTCCCTCTCTGTGCTCTTCTCTCCCGCTCCTAGCTGGCCTCACTGTAAACCCCCTCAGCATCTCGTCTCCTCTTAGTAATTCAGCAGCGAGGGGATTAGCCGTCGTCCGTGTCTTGCTGTCTTATCAGTTGCGGGCAGGAAGGGCTGTGCAGTCACGCCGCATCCATCCCCGCTGCCTTCGCAACAGGCTGGGCCACAAAACCCCCCCTCCCGCCCCCATCTCAGCCATACCCAGCACTTGACACACTTCAACCTGCATATACACTTTCCCAGATTACTCACACAGCTATGATCTTTACTACTTAACCTTCAGCCACGACCCCCCTCACGTGAGCTCACGCACATGCAAATGCTCCCTCAGAGCTCAGTTAGGAGCTCAGGATCAGGAGAGACCTGTCCTGATGAAGTGCGTACAGGCTTCAGATGTTTTATTGCGGGGCTGTATCTGAGGCTGTGATGCCTGTCTCTGATAATCGATCCCTCCTGTTAGCACACAGCCGCCCTATCAGTCAGGAGGATAGTTGTTAGTGAGGGTGTGAGAGGCTGTCACTGTCGAGGAGCTCATTTGTTCATTGGATGACTATCTATCTATCAGCCACAACACCACCTACAATTTCTGTCTTTTCTGAGCAGAATCATGCTGGTTATTATAGTTTAAAACTTGTTTTTGCAAGGAACCAAATTTGAGGAAAATTCTCCTTTAGGTAGACCAGAAAAGGGGCTGCCATTCTGTCATTTTCCTGCTGCTTGCCGGTGATGAGTGTGTCTCTGTTTCACGTACCGACGGCCGGGTCTCAGTATTCGAGACGCCCTCCTCGAGCTTCCCCTCTGTGATCTCATCTCCATGCAGACAGAGCGTCTCTCTTTCACTCTCTCCTCCTCCTCCGTTTGATGGATTTAGCCCTCAGACGAGGCCGTGCCCGCACATCCCAATGACCTTGTTCATAAATAATGAGCCCGCGCGTATGCGTGAGTACGTCTGTGTCTGTGCATGCTGATCAGGTGGTTACAGCACTGACCCCCAGCAAGAGTTCCCAGTATCACATGAAGAGGAGGGGGAGCATTGAAATTTGACTTTGCTTTCTTTCAAGGTCTGTGTGTGTGTGTTTTTTTAATGGAGTGGCTCTGTGTGTGGCTGTCGAACCATAAAGGACTTGATGGTTTTCACTCCATAATTGTCCATTTGGATTTTTCATGACAGGATTACAAGGGGGGGATTATTAGCCACCATACTCTTTCACTCTTTCTGTTTGTGTTTGCAGTTTTGGAGCTTATGCGGTAATGCTCTCACGCCCAAACGTGGTGTTTTTGGCAAAACGGGGGATCTCCAAACCATCCTCTGCCTTGCCTGCGCCAAGGACGAGGTCACATATTCAGGTGCCTTGAACGGCGACATCTATGTGTGGAAAGGGATCAACCTGATGAGGACGGTGCAAGGAGCTCATGGGGTGAGTTTGTAAAATCGGCGTGTTTTGTGCTTTTGTGGCTCAGGCTGATTTTGCACCAAAGACTCGCAGTAAAACTAGCAAACTTAACCGGGGTCGAAGCCATGCATGCTGGCTCCGTTTGATTCTGCTCAGTAGAAAAGGATCAGCCTTTTGCTCCACCGGATTAAATGATATCTATGGGATCAACAGCTGGGTGAGGGGATGGGTGGGTGGGGGAGGGGATAATAACTACACTACATGCTCATTGCTGCTTTTTGTACTACCAAATGTCTCACTGAGGGTTTAACAAGGTGCCTCTCTGTGTATACAGAGACTCGTAGCCAAAGGAGGTCATCAGTAGAGTAATAAAAAAGATATGACACCTCCTGTTACCTAGTTCTGTGTTATCTTTAGGCCACGGTAGCAGGTTTTGTAATTGTGAAAGCCTTGTTAAACAAATGCCTGGCTGAGCAGCAGCACTGTGCGGTCTGTAGCTGCGGCTGGTTCTGTCATTGCTCATTTATTGTGCGGATCCTTACTGACAGCCTGTCATTTCCTCCAGTCAGGGATTTTCAGCATGAATGTCTGTGAAGAGGGCTTTGCCACCGGGGGCCGAGACGGCTGCGTCCGGCTGTGGGATCTCAACTTCAAACCAATTACTGTCATTGATCTCAGGGAAACAGACCAGGGATATAAAGGTGATGTCAAACTGCCTCCTTTTTCCTTTTAATCTGAGCAGGCCAAACTGGTCTCCCGATGCACTGGAAGAATTGTGTAAATCTACAAAAAAACAACGTTTGTGCCAGTTCTGTTCTTCTTACTAACATTTTCTTTCTTGTTTTCTATTTTCTCTTGTATTTATAATCTTGGACCTAACAGTAGCTAGAGGTGAAAATAGCCGAGGTGGGTAATATGATTACAGACGGAGTTGATAACCATGTCAGTCTGTTTGTTCTGCTCTTCCTCTTGTCGTTAGTAAGTCCAAGCTCTGTTGCAGTTTTAAACTGTATACAGATGTCATGTTCACAAACAGCACATGCTTCCTCCATCCTCCTCTCGCTGTATTATCCAGAGTCACTGGGCGGATTGGCTTGACAACATGTGCTGTCATTGTATTTTCCTGTTAAAATCTCCGTCCTGGGAAGTCTGCAGATGGCTATTTGCACCTCCTGTCTTTATTATCCCCGTCGTGTCTCTTATAATGACTGTATAAGCGTTGGCAAATGTCTGTCTGCTTTCATGTTAGCATGCTTTTTCAATGTTTTTTTTCCAGATTTTTGAAGTGC
The DNA here is from genome assembly GCA_916701645.2 of Sebastolobus alascanus. Lineage (NCBI taxonomy): Eukaryota > Metazoa > Chordata > Actinopteri > Perciformes > Sebastidae > Sebastolobus > Sebastolobus alascanus. The sequence goes on from CAKAOJ020000474.1 coordinate 252,149, forward strand.
ATGATGTGTGTGTGTTTGTGATAGGGCTGTCTGTGCGCAGCGTGTGCTGGCGGGGAGATCACATCCTGGTGGGCACGCAGGACAGCGAGATCTTCGAGGTGGTGGTCCACGACCGTAACAAGCCCTTCCTCATCATGCAGGGTCACTGTGAGGGCGAGCTGTGGGCTCTAGCCGTCCACCCCTCCAAGCCTCTGGCCATGACAGGAAGTGATGATCGCTCAGTCAGGTGAAGCTGCGGTCATGTTACGATGATGTTCAAATAACTTATTTTGTTAGATGTCGTTAATTTCTATTAATTCAGTATCTATAGTGACATATTTACGTAATCATAATTTAAGGAACATTTACTTATCACACTTTCCTTGATAGTTTAGGTCTTCCTGACCCAAGAGTGTTGCACCAATTCATCTTCTTTTTTAACCTCTTTGTTACAACAACAACGTGTTGTTTGCAATCTGCCACAATAATGAAGCAGTTGTAACTGTCAGTATGCAGTCAAAAGCCAAACACATAACAGGACAAACACCACAAATATCATTGCCATGTAATCTGATCACTGATTTGCCTCTTCATATGTCCTACTTCTCTGTGTCTGAAGGATATGGAGCCTTATAGATCATGCACTAATTGCTCGCTGTAACATGGAGGAGCCGATCCGCTGTGCAGCCGTGAGCACTGATGGCATTCACCTGGCGCTTGGAATGAAGGATGGCTCCTTCACCGTTCTCAGAGTCAGGTGGGTACAAAATTCAAAGGTGGCCCAATTTTGATCCTCTGCGAATGGCTACTATGATGAAGGATCCATCATTTTGGGTCCATTTTAGCTCCTCATTCATGCTACATTTCTCTGCTCCCCTCCAGAGACATGACAGAGGTGGTCCACATCAAGGACAGGAAGGAAGCCATCCATGAGTTGAAGTATTCCCCCGATGGGGCCCACTTGGCTGTTGGCTCTAATGATAACTCAGTGGACATCTATGGTGTGGTGCAGAGGTACAAGAAAGTGGGCGAGTGCATCGGCTCCAACAGCTTCATCACACACATGGACTGGTCCACGGACAGCAAGTACCTGCAGATCAATGACGGCAGCGGCAGGAGGCTCTTCTACAGGATGCCAAGTAAGTCCACGTTCCCACGTTACAACTATTTGTATCATGTTCTCTGTGAAATACTGGCAATCAAAAAGCCAAAACAAGTTGCTTTTTGTAATGATACTGTCACGGAGCTTCTTTGTGAGATCCAATGTTTCTGTCTTGTGTTGAGGTGGGAAGGAGGTGACCAACAGGGAGGAGCTGAAGCTGGTACAGTGGGCTTCATGGACGTGTGTGTTGGGCCCTGAGGTTAATGGAATATGGCCCAAGTACTCAGATATCAATGACATTAACTCTGTGGACGCCAACTTTAACAATCAAGTCTTAGTAACAGCTGACGACTACGGATTAGTCAAACTTTTACGATATCCGTGTGTAAAAAAAGGTAATGAATTGTTTACATTTTTAAGAAGAGTTAAGTGCAGAAGTACTGATATTATTATCTGCTGTGTTACTGATATGTTTCCTCTTGGTTTTAGGTGCAAAATTTAAAAAGTATTTAGGTCATTCAGCCCACATAACCAACGCCAGATGGTCACATGACTACCAGTGGGTCATAACTATTGGTGGTGCTGATCACTCAGTGTTCCAGTGGAAGTTTGTTCCTGAAAGAAAGTCTAAAGAGGCAGTGCATATAGCACCACAAGGTAAGACGAGACCCTGCCTTCACTATTTAACCATAATTTGGGAATACGTTTTCCTCCCAAAAAAATGATTTACAGTTTACCTTCTGATCAATCCAATTAGGAGTATTACAGTGTTACATTTTAATGTAGCTTTGTGTGGAGATCAGTGACTTGCATTACTGATATTACTTCATAAAATCAGTGGCTCCTGCCAACAAAACATTATCTAATTAGGCTGAGTGGGGAACCCTGATGGAAAGTTTGATGCCTACCCAATTTCCCACTCAAATATTGCAGTATGCAGCAAAATCCATTTAAAGGAATTGGTTTTGGGGAACCACACCTGTTAAAAAATATGCCTACTAACACTGCTAAAGCTCACTTATTGACACATACACAAAGAGAAATAGGAAAATGACAATTTTTACAGATAAGACAACAACAAGGCAAGCTGTAGAGTTTCTGGTGGGCATATTTTTTTAAACTTTGGACCCAGCCAGGTTAGCTGTTTCCTCTTGCTTCCAAGCTAGGCTAATCATCTCTCGGCTCAAGCTCCATTCTTAAAGGAATAGTTCAACATACTGGAAAAAAAACAATATACGGCTAAAATGACAATATATTAACTCATTATGCACCGAAAAATTAGCTTCCACTGCCATTTCTGACAACGTCAAGAAACACGTCACAAGTCGTGAACTCAGAGCTTTCAGAAATTTTCCACTTATGAGGTTGTGAATACCACAAGAGGGGGGCGACCCCATTTGAAGGCACCATAACTCACAGACATGACCCTGGTATCAATCTTCTCATATAACTCTCTAAGCGTATTTCCCAAAACATCCTTTTCTTTTTTTACCCCCTTGTTTCTTAGTTACATATGAGGGGTTGTTACATAATGTGCACCCATACTGCTCCCACCAGCCTCCTGACGTTGATGTGCTAAACCACCAGAGAGCAATGCACTAGATTGTTCCCTTCCCGTACTTTTTGCTCATCAACTACCAGTTCTATAACGCTCTGCACAGGAACAGCCTCCATGTTAATTAAGACAAATCCAATAAAAGTGAATGAAGCTTGGAAAGTATAATTGCATTGTCATTCCCAAGTCATATTTTTTCCAGAGACAGAGCGCAGCTGTGCTTTCTGAAATTAAAGCACATACTAACTGCCTTTCCTTTTAATTTTCCTAATGGATCTTGTGAGTAGCCGCCCTTAGCTGCCAGTTCTGCTTATTGCCTCGTCTTGGCACGGCTTAACTGTGCTGCATCAGCAATTTTATACATTTGTCTTGAGCGATGTCACTGTGAAGCACGGCCGCCTGATAAATAGGAGATGCCAAAGGATTATTACATGATTGACCCTCACAGGATGCAGTATTTGTCACTGTGTGCGCAGTGGGATATCTGTCTGATTTAGACTCAGAGAAGGATTTTACTTGCGAGGTGTGATGCAACCTTGTTTCTGCCCACAGAGACCTTGGCAGACTCTAACAGCGAGGAGTCGGACTCTGATCAGTCAGACGTACCCGAGATGGACTCAGAAATCGAGCAGGAGACGCAGCTCACGTATCGACGACAGGTTTGTGATTATATCAAAGATGTTCCCCTTTTGAACATGAAAATCACATTTCGACAGAGAAAGCTCACACTTTTCTACGTGAATCCAGGTTTATAAAGAAGATCTACCTCAGCTCAAAGAGCAGTGCAAAGAGAAGCATCGAGCAACGGCCATGAAGAAGAAAGAGCGACCACCAGGGAGTGGGGTGAAGCTGCACTTCATTCATGGGTGGGTTTACTGTGTAGCATCATAAACAAAAAACTCTGGAAAGGCCGATATTGTAAGATGAATTTCAAATAGGCAAGCTTTTCAAAATTGGAGACATCTCGCTCTTTTTTGTTTGTTTGCAGCTACAGGGGTTATGATTGCAGGAGTAACCTGTTCTACACCCAGACCGGGGAGATAGTCTACCATGTAGCTGCCATTGGGGTTGTGTACAACAGACAGCAGAATACCCAACGTTTCTACATGGGACACGATGATGACATCCTCTGTCTGGCGATCCACCCCCTGAAGGATTTTGTAGCAACAGGCCAGGTAGCTGCCCGCACTTCTAACATAAAATATTCAACGCTTTCTTTTTAGTTTTGTTCACAGCTCCTCAGAGATGAGCTGAGAGAGATTCTTTGTCATATCAGACTCAAAATTCTCTTGTGCAAATGGGTTGAATTAAGTAGATTGTGTGGTTGCTCTTGTCTGTTCAGGTCGGCAGAGATTCCTCCATCCACATATGGGACACGGAAACATTAAAACCCTTGTCTGTGTTGAGGGGTTTCCACCAGCTCGGAGTGTGCACTCTGGACTTTTCTGGTAAGTCTTTTAGTTCTCCTATCCAGACAGATTCAACATAACATACTTTTTATTTTTCACAAATTCTTTCAGACATCCTGCTTTCACAGGGGAAACAAAAAACTTATTTCGCACATAAAAGAAACAGGAAAGTTCACATGACACCCACTTTACTAGCAACACCGAAAAACGTATTTCTGCTGTCTTTTAGTCTCGGCAGTCTGACGGCATCAAGGTAGAGCTGTTCATCTCACTTCCCGTAATTGGCTCCAGACAGATGCAGCTCGGTGATCTGTATGTCAGTGAATCACCTGCCGTAGATCAAACCCACCGGGCTGCTTTCATGTTGCTAACAAGGGCCAAACGTCACTGAAGCAAAGCAGAAGCTGGCTCTGTCTGTGCTGTACTGAATGGTTCTGGTTCTCCCTCCACAGCGGATGGCAAGCGGCTGGCCTCGGTGGGTCTGGACGACAATCACACCATTGTGCTGTGGGACTGGAGGAAAGGGGAGAAGCTCTCTGCCATGCGGTTAGTACGGTTATATTAGAGTGTTTACACTCAGCATTTGCTGTCCGCACATCCAAAAAGCGTTGACAAACCTTGACAAAAAGATTGTTTGAGCGCTTTTAGTTTAAATATGGACATTTATGGATGAGGGTTAAATTGAAGCCACTTTGCTGTGCAGAGCTGACAGCGTGATTGATGGAGGAGAGGAAAGAAGAAGGGGAATTACCTTTTTAGATTAAGAGGCGGCTCCACTGCAACACTTAACCCTGACAGAGTCTGAATGGTTGGAGTAGGAGGTTGCCCCAGGGCCCCATCTGCAGATCCATAATTAAAGAGAATTACTTTTAATCTTCCATGGGCTCATCCTGGCCAGCTTGGGTGCTTGATATATCAGATTACATTTTTTACAAGAAAACATAAGAAAGAAAATGTCTTGTACCCAGTTTCTGAGGTACAAAACGATACACTTAAAGTAAATGGGTCGCAAAAACAATCAAGTAATAAAAAGGTTGAATACACATCTTACGAGTTTGTCCTGATGGCTGTAACAAATTGGACCATGAAGACTAAATATAAAACTCCATAAAAGTCTCCATCAAAGATAAAGGAAGACTTACTTTAGGAGTGTTCAAGGTGACATAATCCTGAATTTATGTGTGACAGACTGATTCCCTACACCGCAATGATGCAAATGATCGCTGTGTACACACACCAGGCTTGTACATTTGATGCAAGTGGATTACCAGACCTGAATTGCTGCAAAGCATGAGAGGTGCAAAGATTCTCAATTTCAGGTAAAATTATACAACCTGTAAACCAGCAGGAACTGGAAAACATCCGCATCCCAAAATATCTTTGCCTTTGCTTTGTTGCTTGTCCTACTTGATGCTCATATTTAGTGTCTACTCCATTGAAATCCCCCCTGGCTAGTTTGGAGCAGTGCATTGTGTGCCAGCCTCTCACTGCAGCTCAGGGACAGCTTGGAGCTGCATTACTTTGCAGACCCTGGTGGGCAGTGCAGTGAGGCGGGCAGAGGGAAATGGGGCCTGACAGAGCCTGGCTTGTGCACCGCAACTGTCTAGTCTTCGGCTGGGAGAGGAAGAGTGGGTGTTAGAGGGACACAAAGGGCAACGATTAGAGAACTTAAAGTGTCAGGTACAGTCCGTCGCATAATCAGGACCAGCGACTCATCTACTAATACAACAATCCCTCTCGTGCCATGATCAGTTCATTTTTTCAAAACTATTATTTTATTGTGTTTTTAAGTACAAAACAATAAACGCAGCTCTCTAAGAGTGAGACAATTGCAGTGCCTGCCACCCGCCCCGGTATGTAAAGTATAGGGTGAGCTGAACCGAGCAAACATCCAAATTCACACTGAATAATGAACATACCATGAACATTAGTACAAGTTACTGCTGACATCTCAATCTATCTATGGGCACCCATCCATACCAACGAGCACACCAAATATAACAGAATGTCATTTACTCCAGAACTATCTTACCTATCTTCCTACATCTTAACAGAGCCCAGCCCCTCCCTGCTAAGAGGACATACTGTAATGAGGCAAACCTGTTTGCACTCTACTTGATTGAGCTGCTGAGCAGCTGATCTACCCCAACATCCCAGCCAGAGCAACAAAATCTTATAATCCCATAAAACAAAAAACTAAACATGCTTGTGTCATTTATACACCTCAATTGATAAGGTATCAAATAAACGGAGACATTGGACTGAAATTGATAATAATCAGACACAAAAACACTGTTCATTTGGGGGAACAGGGCCTATAGTGAAAAGGGAAAAAGGCAACCTTTTCACAACAATACAGAATATACACTTTAATAGACAGTATATATAATACAATACAACAAGTATACACAACACAAGAAGAAAATTATAAAGGAATAAAAATGAGAAAAAAATCTTCATTAATCCTCTGGGTTCATATTATTATTTTCAATTTTTTTTTACAATGTTAATCCAGTCCCCATATGTAAGGTATCTGTGGGATGGATTTATTGTGCCTATTCAGAAACATTTTGATACTCTAAACTATCCATAGATAAAACATAACAGATAAAACATAACAAACATCTTAAGTGTGTGAATGCATGAAATAAATGTAAAAAATTTATGTTTTTCCTCCATGCATATTTTGTGATATTTTTCAGGGGAAGCAAGGACAAGATATTCGTTGTCAAAATAAATCCCTACCTACCTGACAAGCTCATCACGGCTGGTGTGAAACATATGAAGTTTTGGCATAAGGCTGGTAAGACCCCTGGTTTTTTTTTTATTGTTGACTAGCGGTGCCTCTAACAAGCAGAACTCTGGCTCAACCTTCACACGTCTTCCTGTGAGTCGACTGTCTGTTTCTCTTTCAGGTGGTGGTCTAATTGGGCGCAAGGGGAACATGGGGAAGACGGAGACTATGATGTGCGCCGTGTACGGCTGGTCGGAGGAGATGGTGTTTTCAGGCACATGCACGGGGGACATTTGCATCTGGAGGGACATGTTCCTGATGAAGACTGTCAAGGCGCATGACGGCCCTGTTTTCAGCGTGCACGCTCTAGAAAAGGTACCACAGGGGAATAAGGCTCTTTCACTGACCAGTCCTTTCAGAATAAAATCAATGATGAACATTAGATTAGAAGGATATTTTTCTGTCTGTCTCCCTTTTTGTCTAACCATTTCTTATTATCGTGTGTAATGTTGAATTTAATCTGACAGTGACGCGTTCAACTAGCAGGTTATCCGTGTTGCTTTAAATGTGCCGGTATATTGTTCCCGTAGGGATTTGTGACTGGAGGAAAGGACGGTATAGTTGCTCTGTGGGACGACACCTTCGAGAGGTGCCTCAAGACCTACGCCATCAAGCGAGCAGTCCTAGCCCCAGGCTCTAAAGGTAAAAACCTGTTCTCCATTGTCCTTCACTGTCCTTGGATCATTCTTCCTAGTTCCAGAGATGTAATACAGCCGTCTAATGCAAATCCAGTTAAAGCATTCAATGCTTTTAGCTGAGATGAAGATTGCCTACTGGTTCAAGCTAAGGTCTCTATATAATACATTGACTCTGCAGGGTTGCTCTTGGAGGACAACCCATCCATACGTGCCATATCTCTGGGCCATGGCCACATCCTGGTGGGGACCAAGAACGGAGAGATCTTGGAGGTGGACAAGAGCGGCCCCATCACTCTGCTGGTCCAGGTAAGATGTCGATAAAAAATAACGCCAAATCCTGTCACAAATTTGATGATATACACAACACACACAGGGATTCATGAGGAAGATACCTGTACTGTAGGTTTTCTGCAGTATGATGAGCTGGGAGACTTTTTCCTAGTTAGTAAAGATTTGAAAGGTTGAAGATGCACTGAAGTGTCATTTTTATTGTATTATAATGAAGTGGCAGGAAGGACTTTTGCCTTGGTGGTGCGTTCAAGGGCTCTCTAACTAAGGATTACATTAAATTCCTTAAGTTGGAGCTTCCTTTAATGCGTCAACAACACAGTGCCAAAATGATGATGTTGCTTTATGGCTGCAGAAGTTTAAACTGAAGAAATACATGTTGTGCTCAGCAGTACCAGATGTATATCCATTCTGTGGTTAATAGGCTAAAACATACAATCCTACCAGCTTTGCCCTTCAGTGTGATTATAACACCACTACTGTCTATTTTACACAGCAGCTCAGAATCACCAAGGAGGTGGCTATAAACGGTGATGAATTATCGCTGCTTAATGGGAGATTGTTAATTTAGTTAAGAGGTCCTGCAGCGTCTCCCGGGCTGCCCTGATAGCAGTGAATGCTATTGATTGCCCTTTTCAAACACTTTAAAATACACAAGCACATTGTGATGGATGGGATCAGTTGATGAGAGAATCAAAGGTTGTCCTCAGTCAGCTGCTGTAGGTAACAGGCTATAACTATGTAAGTATCCTGGGGAATATCAAAGAGGATTATACATATGGTTATTCTGATTGATTAAACCCGCTGCTGATGTCAGAGAGGAGGAACATATAAAGATTTGGCAGTGTTGTTGCTGATCAAAAAGTGTTTTTATGACTTTGAAATCTATCCAGCTGCAAAAACAGAAAGAAGCTTCAGAAACTTTTGACTTTATTTTTAGACTTTTCTTTATTCCATGATGACCCCCTCATTGAGGTGCATGGACATAGTTGCACATTTAAGAAAACAAATGTAAAATAAATTGAATAAGTGGACAGTGACACTAAAATCTAACTGAGGGAAAATACAGTACAATGGTTATGAAAATCAAATATTATATTATATAATTATATATCAAAATAATATATGATTATAACAAATGTGCAAACAAGCACACTGGTAAATATTCAGTAGTTACTTAAAAGTCACCATCATTATTTTAACAAACTTAGCGTCGTTAACTCATATATTTTTTGTATTTAATTTTTTTTATTTTAACTGCTTGGATTAGTCCTACAGTTGTGTTTAACTAATCTATTAGTCCTGTAATTAAATGTGGGGAGGCTGTAGCCCAGTGGGTAGAGTGGTCGTCCTTTAACCTCAAGGTTGGCGGTGTGGTCACCGGTTCCTACTGTCTGTATGTTGAAGTGTCCTTGAGCAAGACACTGAACCCCAAGTGGCTCCCCGGGCGCTTCACAGCAGTCCACTGCATCCTAAGGAAGGGTTAAATGCAGAGGTCATGTATGTACCTGTATGTATATGATGAATCTAATAAACTTTATTTTTCCTTTATTCCCTAAGAGTGAGTGGACTGTCAACACATTAAATAATGACTCCATTGTATGTGTGCTCAGGGTCACATGGAAGGTGAGGTGTGGGGCCTGGCCACTCATCCCCATCTCCCTCTCTGTGCCACTGTCAGCGATGACAAAACCCTGCGCATATGGGACCTCTCACCCAGCCACTGCATGCTGGCCGTACGCAAGCTCAGGAAAGGTGAGTCGCTGCTCAAACACTAACAGATGAGTGTGATTTCTGACAGGAAGTGCACTGGCCCCGGGGCTTTAACAAACACGTTGTCCTCCACAGGCGGCCGTTGCTGCTGCTTCTCCCCTGACGGCAAAGCTTTGGCGGTGGGCCTGAATGACGGCAGCTTCCTCATTGTGAACGCAGACACCCTGGAGGACCTGGTGTCCTTCCACCACCGCAAGGACAACATCTCCGATATCAGATTCTCTCCAGGTCCGTCGCTCACCTTCGCATTTCTTCACCCTGACAAAACTCCCCTGAAATCCTGTCTGAGGAGTAAATAGGCCTCTAAAATCTGTGTGTGCCCTTCAAAGCGTCTTAGGATGCAGAAGTTCAGCAGGTACACATATTTCCCATCCCGCTGTCAGTGGGGGAGATATTGCTGCAGGCCTGACCCAAATTAATGGCTTTCTGTAATAAGGCCAGACAGAGAGACAGCAGAAGAAAAATGAGAAACAGTGGACAAAGTGAGAGCAAGAAACTAAACTCTCTTTCGCCTGGACACTTAACCTTAGTCCACAATGCGAGGGATCCTGTTTCTCAACCCAACACCCATGAGTCCCTGATAGCCTACATCTTAGTAGAAGTCACTGTATAGACTAGAGCAGTGTAACCCTGAGCAGGAAATGGGTTTCAGTATGGTTAAAGTTGCTGAACTTCGGAATCCATAAAAAACAATGGAAAAGGCTTCCCAAGCCGGTCGGTAATAACACACACAAAAAGTAGGGGAACCATTGACCTAATATTTGCTAATTAACACTAAACACAAAGTACAGTTGAGGCTGAGGACTAATGGCATTGGTTTTGCAGGTATTAACTAAAATATTGGACAAATTAATTATTATTTTTGACTTGATAAAGGCACTAGATAAAAAGTTAAGGGATTGTAGAAATGTTTAAGTCTGGACCAAAGTGGTGGACCGACTGTTTGAAACTCTCCTTTCTTGTGTTTGCCCAGGTGCTGGGAAGTACCTGGCAGTAGCATCAGCAGACACTTTTGTGGATATTTACAATGTAATGAGCAGCAAACGGGTCGGGGTGTGCAAAGGATGCCTCAACTACATTACCCATCTGGACTGGGACAAGAGAGGTAAACATGCTTCCTTAAACACTATTGTCTCAGTAAATCCCTGCAAACGACTGCTAAAGAACAAATAATGGATTCAAAGTGCCTCTGTTAAAAAACGGTTAAACACCACGGCCCACTGGGCGCTTTCATTCACAGGAAAACTACTCCAAGTCAACACAGGTGCTAAAGAGCAGTTTTTTTTCGAGGCTCCTCGAGGCAAGAGGCAGACCATCCCGGCGACAGAGGTAAGCAGGGAGAGGAGGCAGCCCCGGTTATGGTCGCGCTGTTGGCCCACATTCTCCCTCCGGGATCAGAGGAGGCTCGAGGAAGGGCAGTGAAGCATTAGCACGGCCCACTTTTCACCAGTATCGTTCTAATTTTGGCAGTGGAAGTGGGATAGTGTTTAGGGTCCCCTTAATACGGCGTGACATTCAGACACCTAGCGAGGCACACAGTGGAGGGAAGCGTTGAGAAAATAAGGGTCAGAGATGATAGATGCTGCTGGGTCGTGTCTCCCTGGAGCGCTGTCCTCTCCTACCTTTGCTCGTTCGTCTCGCCTCGTCAAGATGCGTTTCCCTCATTACACTTGATCACAGGAACGTTATTGACAGGCTGAGACAACTCTTCCCTCCTTCCCTATGATTGGCCCCTGAGAGTGATCAAAAGACCCTGCAGCAGTCTCTGGGACCTTTAAAGGAATAGTTTGACATTTTGCTGCAGCCTGTCTTCTAATAAAGACAATGAGAGAGCATATTACTCCAGTGTTGGCTCTCTATGTGCCTGTAGAGGCTCTTCATGGTGAAGCTCCTGAGGACATTTCTGGATTTTTATGTTCTATTTTGTTGCTCTTTTGTTTGATATTATCCCGCCTGTTTGATAGGTAATGCTTTTATTGTGAAGTATTTTTAAAAAGTGCTGTATAAAGTAATCTTTACTCACTTGGCTCAGGTGGAGAAGATCGACTGGAGCACGTGGACGTGTGTCCTGGGAACGTCTGTTGAGGGCATCTGGCCTTTGATCAACGAGGTCACTGAGGTGACCGCCGCCTGCCTTAGTAACGACAGGAAGGTGCTAGCAACAGGAGATGACTTGGGATACGTCAAGCTCTTCAGATACCCTGTCAAAGTACGACACAATGCATGATTCTTTGTGTTATCTGGGTTGAACGCCTCATGACTTAAGGCTCAGATTTATGCAAATGTTATGTTAATTTCTGTGTTAATGTCACAAGTGTTAAATAAATGTTGTCCCTCTCCCCCAGGGGAAGTATGCAAAGTTCAAACGCTATGTGGCCCACAGCACACATGTTACCAATGTGCGATGGACCCATGACGACAGCCTCTTGGTGACGGTCGGCGGGGGTGACACGTGCCTCATGATCTGGGCCCACGAGCCCGAGGGCCACCGGGAATTCAAGCAGTGTGACAGCGAGGAGTCAGACATCGAGAGCGAGGATGACGGAGGTGAGAGATGAGCGTCCTTTTGAGGTTTTTATTCATTGAATGTTTCTGTTGCTGAAGTCTGTGTCATTCCACCAGGTTATGACAGCGATGTGACGAGGGAGAACGAGATCAACTACACCATCAAGGCCTTATCCACCAACATGCGACCCATGACGGGTGTGAAACCCCACTTGCAGCTGAAGGAGCCCTCTGTGGACGAAAGGTATCCGTCACTGAAGCTATGATGAAGCTTTGCTAGGAAGGACGCTCCTGCGCAGTCAGAAAATATCTTTCTGCCTGTCATAGTGCACAAAATAATGCTTCTGCGTCAAGATGAAGCCAAACCTGCCTCCTTCAGTCAACATATCTTTTCTTTTCCTGCTCTGTCCCTTCCCTTTTGAAATAACTCAGCCTTTTCTGCTCTTCTTCTTCTTTCCTTTAATGGCTGTCCATCTGTCATTATCCTGCTTCGTTCTTTAATTCTACTTGAAGACAAGGGGTGGTCAGGTAAGCTCTTGTGTTCATGTATGTTGATTTTAGACAAAAGATTAAGCAGTGGGCATAAAATGTATAATTACAGAGAAAAGGTAAATCTGACTAAATCATGTCAAGACTCAAGATAGTATCAGTATCTTTCACTGCTTGCAGTGTTATATAAAATGCCTTGATGTTTTAGTAATTCCCTTTTCAGTGTTTGACACTCTTTTGGGTGTTAATTCACTTGCTAATGAGCTGCTGCTCTGACTGGCAGGACAAATTGGAGTTAAATTAGAGCTTGAATTTAATTTACTTTAATGTCCATTTTAGTAGTCAGGAGAACAATATCTGAATCTGTCTCTGGGGAAATGGCGCGATTGAAGCGGGTTAACTTCACACATCAAACCAGAATGAATATTATAAATGCACACATCTTTAGATAGCCTCTTTTAATTTCTTTTTAAGGAAGTATTGTTTATACATATATATCACATTTCCCATCATTATAATCCATCTGTAAGTGTGTCACAGACTTCGGGTGCTTCAGGTTCATTGACTTCCAGATTAGTTTTTTTTGACAACGATGCAAACATCCACGCAGCATCGTCTGGGCAGCAGTCGTCATGGAGATGGACTTTAGTTGTCATGGTTACACAATGGTGCTGACTCCTGTATTTTATGTCCTCAGTGGCTGAGGTGTTGTGTTTCGTCATGTGTGTCCGCCGGGCAGCAGTGAACGCTGTGAGACACCTTTTTCTAACTTGACTTTTTCTTTGTTGTTGCTGCCGTGAAGAGGGTCAAGGTAAGCTGAGTACACACACACACACACACACACACACACACACACACACACACACACACACACGCACACACACACACACACAGGTTCTGGTCTCATGTAGATATTTGTTGGTTGAATATGAAGCGAATGTCTTGGTGTCCGTCTTTTAGACACTTGATAGTGTTTCTCTTTTCTCCCCCTGTCTTGACTGTAGAAGAAGGTCATGGTAACAGTTTTTCCTTACAGTCTTTGCATTATTTATAGTTTTTTCATACTATTGTGGTTTAAGTATGCACTCTAAAGGTCTTAGTAATTAAAGAGACATTGTCTTCCAAAGGAAACCAGTTTTTTTAGCTGATTTAATGAGTGAAACTGTATTTTTCAGGCCTATTCCTGACATATATTTAATAATTTAGTGATGTTTTTTTAATCTTTTAATTACATTGTATTGACTGACTGCCTAAAGATGTGTGGGGATAACAAACAAAGCTCCAGTTATGTCATGGAGATATTTCATATTTCTTGTTATTTTTATTTTTTACAGAGGATGATTTTTAACATTTCACTCTCTATTGAAACGATCCCTCTTAGTCACCTTATTCAAACATCGTCCTTTCATTGCCTCGCTGACAATACAAACTCTGTACACGCTTGTGATATAAGAAGCCTTGACATTTTAAAAGTATATATAATATTCTGCTTTTAAAAAAATTCATCCCACCTCGAAGAAGAATTGTAGCTCTTTTCCTGACAGAAAACAGCAAGGATTTTCCTATCTTAGAGATAAAAACATCCCCTATTTGTGTGCACATATGACCAGATGTTTGTGGAATATTTTTGCATAATAGTCAGAATAGCAAACATTGTCTTCATCATCATTATCAGTCTCATCAGCATGACAAGCAGCTCTGCGGTGGCCCTCTTATACCAGCTGTCTGTTTCAGGCCTCCTGTCAGCAGAGCGCTGCCACAGCCGGAGAAGCTGCAGACCAACAATGTTGGCAAAAAGAAGAGACCCATTGAGGTAAAAGGACCTCACGTCCTTACCAAAACACAGCAAACTAATAGATATATACAGATGGGGAACTTTCTGTAAACAGAAGGAGTCAGAGCATGCTGGTTTCTAATGTGATTATTCCGTGTGATTACGCTGTGTGCTCGTCCTCAGTCCAGACAGCCTCTATAGGGGCTCTGATGATGCTCTAATCGAATAATGACGTACTACTTCAGCCACCAGCTGCCTCTGAACATCTTAGTTGTCATGGCGTTGACCTTTCTGACTTTCTGCCGGTCTTCTTCTGACTCCCCCACAGGACCTGGTGTTGGAGCTGGTGTTTGGTTACCGTGGCAATGACTGCCGCAATAACGTGCACTACCTGAACGAGGGGGCGGACATCATCTACCACACGGCCTCAGTTGGCATCGTGCTCAACTTGACGACCTGTAAGCAGACGCTCTAGAAGACGGTGTTACTATTCACTACCTGTAAAGAGAACATAACATCCAGGTGTTTCATTGTGTATCTGTGTGTTTTCCTCCAGCCTGCCAAAGTTTCTACGTAGAACACAGTGACGACATTTTGTGCCTGACAATCAATCAACATCCCAAATTCCCCAACGTGGTGGCAACTGGCCAAGTAGGTATGTTTGTGAGAAGTTGACCTCCCGTGTCACCAGCCGCCTCATTTCTCCTCCCTGTATCCTGTGTTGTGGGTTGTGCAGGGGGATTATTCTACATGACTGACAGCTTCCCCCCTCCTACAAGCTTATCTGTACTATAGAGCAAAATAAAAAACAAATTTGCATACATGAATAGTTGTGGGATTGTTGCACATGCTGCATTTCTCACAGAGAGACACACATAAACAGAAATAGGCAGAAAATGAAAGACAGGATACGTAATAATTCACCTAATATGATAATATTTTATCCATGTAACTTTTAGGTTTGTACATAATTTTCTGCAAATTACCTAAATATTTTAAAAGGAGAAGCTTTTGTCAATAGCAGAAACCACCCTTGATCAGAAAGTCACAAAACATTAACAAATAATTTGTTGTTTCTGTCAGTAAATCAGATTTTCCTTCTTTTCAGGTGATACTGGTGACATGTCAGGTGAGGACATTTCAAAGAAATGTGGTGTTAGTAACTATTGGAAAAAAAAATCTATATAGTTTCAACTCTTTACGTTACTGCCATCTAGTGGCCACATGATTTGAGATCTTTACCTCATGCATACCATAATGCAAACTTGGTTATTTCTATGAATCATGTTTGGAAGCATTTTTGCTTCGTTGTAGATTCTATCACATTATCGTCTAAAAAAGTATAATTTAAAAAGCTATGAAAGCACATGTCTTAACTCTAGCCTATACCTTTTTAAATAATTCTCCTTCTCCCTCAGCCACGTCTCCATCTATCCATGTATGGGACGCCATGACCAAGCAGACGCTGTCGGTGCTGCGTTGTTTCCACTCCGGTGGGGTTTGCTCCGTCAGCTTTAGTGCCACAGGAAAACTCCTGCTGTCTGTGGGCCTGGACCCCGAACACACTGTCACTATCTGGAAGTGGCAGGAAGGTAAAACAAAAACACTTTGAGCTCATTCTGGGGATTACAACGTCCCACTACAATTGAGAGATCACGCTTTCATTGCACTCTGCTTCATTTATCAGGTGCCAAAGTGGCCACCCGGGTGGGTCACACCCAGAGGATCTTCGTGGCTGAATTTCGTCCGGACTCTGACACACACTTTGTGTCTGTGGGGATCAAGCATGTGCGATTCTGGACGTTAGCTGGCCGAGCTTTGCTCAGCAAGAAAGGTGTGCTGAGCTCCATAGAGGACGCCCGGATGCAGACCATGCTGTCTGTAGCATTTGGAGCCGTAAGTGACTTCCAACCAATATACATGTTTTTGCTACATATTACATTTGACCTCATAATTTGACTCTGCTAATATTTAAAGCTCGTCTGATCCCAAACTGTCTGCTTCAATGTGCTGTGAATGATTTTTGCATTGCTCGCTCTGCTCTCTTAGGCAACTAGATTAGTGCAGATTTGTTTTCTTTTCAGAATAACTTGACATTTACAGGTACCATAAGTGGGGATGTGTGTGTGTGGAAGGAACACATTCTAGTGAGAATTGTGGCCAAAGCTCATACGGGCCCTGTGTTCACCATGTACACCACACTGAGAGACGGCCTCATCGTCACCGGGGGCAAGGAAAGACCGTAAGTGCTGCTCTGTTACATTAATACACTACATTACACATCAGTGAGCTCACACTATGTAGCAGGGTTGGATGGCCTTGATACCAGATAATGGAAAACATCCCTTTTCTTTTATGATTAGTTTTGTATTCATTTAATAATAAGACAGGAAAATACATACATATTTTTTAAAGCTGTCATCAGCTGAGGGATGAAATACACATATGTTTTCCTCCTCAGGTCAAAGGAGGGAGGCGCTCTGAAGCTCTGGGACCAGGAGCTGAAACGCTGCAGAGCGTTTCGATTAGAAACCGGACAAATCATAGACTGTGTTCGCTCTGTATGCAGAGGAAAGGTAGGTTACAGATAATATTGCATTCAATAAAATGAACTTCATCATGTGTATTTTGACACATTTTGCTGATTTCTGCATCAGGGTAAAATCCTGGTGGGGACCAGGAATGCAGAGATAATTGAGGTAGGAGAGAAGAACGCAGCGTGCAACATCTTGGTGAACGGACACATGGACGGACCCATCTGGGGCCTGGGCACCCATCCCTCCAGAGACGTGTTCCTGTCTGCGGCAGAGGACGGCACAGTTCGTCTGTGGGACATCCCAGAGAAGGTCAGACATGTTACCTCCATCTCCTCAGAACCATCTCCATTATATACATACATATAGACAAAAAATGATGATGATAATAATAATAATAATAATAATAATAATAATAATAATAATAATAATAATAATAATCATTTTAAAAAATAAATAAAATAATAATAAAAATAGATAAATAATAAATCAGAAATTTAAAAATAGGATATATCAAGCTAGATCACACTGTGTTGGTTTCGGTGTCCCTGGAATGTGACAGAAACGTTACCAGATTTTGAAGAAGACGTTGAATATATTGTTTATCTTATAATGAGGCGCTCAGGGGATGCTGTTTCTGTTAGGTTATTAAGCGCTTCCATACTAGATGTTGCTTTTATCGAGGGAAATTAAGATGGTTGTCCTCGTTCACAAAATGACGTTAATAACAAGTATGTGCTGATCTTGCATGGCCTTGTGGGGAAACAGAAGATGCTGAATAAGGTGAACTTGGGCCACCCAGCGCGCACCATCAGCTACAGTCCTGAAGGAGACATGGTGGCCATCGGCATGAAGAACGGAGAGTTCATCATCCTGCTGGTCGCCTCGCTCAAAATCTGGGGCAAGAAAAGGGACCGGCGCTCCCCTATCCAGGATATCAGGTAATGTAAGAAGAGTATGGCACTAAGGTACAGTTGGGTTCATTGATACAGTATGTGGTAAAAGTTTTATATTGAGCCAGAACTTGACCTTTTATAAAATATTTGATTGGCACGTCTCAACCATATGAAGGATTTTCTGTAACTATTTAGGAAAGAGGTTACTCTGATTTGCGTCGTAGCCTGTTTTGTTTTTATTTCTACCCTCCAGATTCTCAGATTTAGTTTGGGGCTAATGGTCACCATATTGGCTGAGTACAGACTGTCTAGTTGGGCCCCATTTGAAACCCAAGTGGGCCCTTTAGGGAAGCTGTGGACAAAGTATGTTGGGGCCCATAAATCAGCCCATCAGCCCCAACATTTGTCTTTGGAGACTGAAATGGGTCAAACCGACTCTACACACTACAAAGTAAATCTGCCAGAAAAGGACAGACTTTCGTAACGCTGCATGTCTTTCTTACAGGTTCAGTCCAAACTCTCGCTACCTGGCCGTCGGCTCCACTGAGAGTGCCGTCGACTTCTACGACCTGACGCTCGGCCCGCAGCTGAACCGCATCAACTGCTGCAGGGACATCCCCAGCTTCGTGATGCAGATGGACTTCTCTGCTGACAGCACTTACGTCCAGGTACAGACTGTGAGAGGGCATGTTTGTCTCAGATGCTAGCTGGCTGGCTGTATGACCCCTAACCTCTAACACCTTGAAACAGATATCCACAGGTGCTTATAAACGACTGGTGTACGAGGTGCCGTCTGGGAAGCAGGTCACAGAGCAGTCCCATATCGACAGGATCACCTGGGCCACCTGGACATGGTGAGAGTCACAGTGATAAGACTGACACATGCATGTTGGAAATGTAATGGCCAAAAAATAAAATCTCTCCCTCTCTCTGTATGCAGTGTCCTTGGGGACGAGGTCATAGGGATCTGGTCCCGCAACACTGACAAAGCAGACGTCACCTGTGCCTGCGTGTCCCACTCGGGCCTTAACATCGTCACAGGCGATGACTTTGGAATGGTGAAGCTCTTCGACTTTCCATGTCCAGAGAAGTTTGTAAGTATGATTGCATAATATAATTACTGATTGTTGTTTTGCCAGTAATTTAATATGAAATTAATATTTACACTACGCTTTTCTACAAACACAATCATATACCATCAGAATAATTAGAAAGATTATAATACAATCACTTAAAAAACCTTCACACACTGGCTTCAAATGATTGTTTTTACACATTCAGCATTCTTTTCAATTTCCGAGAAACTAGTTTTGCCAAAATAGTGTGATGGAGATGAAATGATGGAGTTCTGCATGAGATGACTACATAATGACTTTTTGTCATGTTTAACTGGAACTGTCACTCACCCTGATATTTCTGTGCATTGTAATATACACTACATGACCACATCTTATAACAAAGCCACTTGACAGATAATGTTGACTGTAGTTTGAAAGATGCCACCTGGATGATGTTTGCGTGATCTGTTTTCAGGCCAAACACAAACGCTTTCTGGGCCATTCCGCTCACTTGACTAATGTGCGCTTCACAAACGGAGATCGCTTCGTCGTCAGCGCAGGTGGAGACGACAGAAGGTACGACTGAGGCTCCAAATAACAACAGAGTTTACAAATGATATGACCATCAAATATTAAGGGTCCTTTCCTCTGTGTCCTTTCTAGTCTCTTTGTGTGGAGGTGTGTCCATGCCCCTCACTGAGGATCACACCTGGACCATCCTGCCTCAGAAAGTCTCCCAGCATGGCTCTCCAGAGAAAAGGTTCTGCTAAAGGATGCATTTAAACGAAGAAGAGGAGGAGGAGGGGGAGGAGGAAGAGGACAGACCTGGCAGCTTGTAAATGAGTGGTCATCTGACTTACTGCCTCAAAACTAGGTGCATGCATATGTGAAAGGCTCATTTTCATCACAGCGTCAGTCCTGATTGTGAACACAGGCGAAGGGGCATACAGCCCTGCTCACACAACATCACATCATCCTTAAAAAAAAGAAACACTCTAATACTGTATGTGCATATCATTTCAGTGATGGATTTTTTTTTTTCCAAGAATGAGCGTATCTGTGTCCCAAATGGCAGTTTTGCCACCTGGCGGCCCGATGAAATTGTGTTACTGACAATGCCATTTTTAGAAACATGTAGCAAACTGAATTAGCCTTAATCTGAGTGTTTAACTTACGAGGGTTTGGATTCTTTTTGTATTATGTTACTTTTGGATCATGTAGTCATTTGTTTGTCCTATTTTTACTGGTGATTCCAAATCCTGTGGCCTTCCTCCTGAATGTAACATCCACTGTTATGTTCTGGATGTCAGCATGCCAAAGCATACTATGCACTGTACACCTGACCTGGTCACTGTGTTACCCCGATGGTCCATTTATGGTTTGTTTATGTGGTTGTGTTGTTGACTGGTTGACCTCGAACCTCCCTCGGCAGTGTTCCCCTCATGACATGTTCAACGTGTGCATACTCGTGTGAGGATTTGTTTGTGGTTAGTTAGTGGGTGTGCATGGCTTACTGGAAGACAATCCGTCCCGACCAAATTCCTCAGAAAACAAAAAAAGAACAGCTGTAAATTGATGTTCTCAATACACGGTTGCAGTTCTCTCACTTTTCAGTGTGTGCTGCTATGACGTATTATTGTCGCATTTTCATGAATATGAACGGTGTGACTTTTTTCAACAGTGAGTTAATGTTTTGTGTAATCGGATATATTGCATAAATGGAATGTTTTATCAGAGAAAATATGAAAAGTGCAAAACATTTTGCTCCTTGTATTAAGACTAACTATACAAAAAATTGTTGCTGCATATTTTGATTTACATTATACCAGTGTAAATATCATTTGTATATATTCTTTTTGTATATTTTTTGTGAGATGTTTCTTAAATTCCACTTTAATAAAAAAGGCAACCATGATTTTGAGTGATATGTATTCACTGAAGGTGATATCATCAATATCAATTAGCAATAAATAGAAACATTTCCCAGATGCCCTTTAATCATTATAGAGTAATAAGGAAGTGCATCATGTGAGTGCATTTAACCATATAACACACACAAATGTACTTATAATAAATTTAAATGACTGAACATATTAATATCTGAAATTCACTCAATTTTATTTTAGATGAAACAAATATAATATAGCTTTGCTCTTTGCAATCATAGATATGGTCTTTTTACATATTTTACACACAAAACCAAATCTAAGCACTGCAACAAACACCTCAACTGAGCCTTCATTTTGTCTGAACACATGACAAATTACAGTTGAAAATTGTAAACTCAGGTCAAAATAGCACAATGATTAATCAATACCTCTGCCTTTCATTCAGTTTAAGTAGTTTCACACTTCAAAACCAGTATTTAGAATGCATTATAGTTTAAAGTGTCTATAATATTTATTGTATTTTGTAAGTGTACTTAATAAACTGGTAAATTGTAATAATAATAATAATAATAACGTAATAATAAGTAACACTGACGGAGAGGAAAGGGAAGCAGGGTCATAGTTTGACAGAGAAGGAGCTGCCACAGGAGCAGCCATGATCTGCCTGAGGATTCTTGAGAACGAGGAAGGTGGCGCGGATCAGCTCCTGGGTGAAATCCACAGTGGCTCCTTTCACAAACTCCAGGCTGTCCTGATCCACGATAATGCCCACTCCTCCCTGCTCAAACACTCTGGATGCAGAAGGAAACAGAGTTGACTGGATTAATAGATGATAAGGAAACAATGAGGCAAGCGTAAAACAATAACTTTAAAGCTAGACTACCTGTCATCTTCATTCTTGTTTGTATCAACAGAAAACTTGTACTGGAACCCGGAGCAGCCTCCTCCTTCCACATATATTCTCAGATATTCGCCCTTCTCCATGATTTCCCCTAGTCTCTGTATTAAAGGGGGGACATGAGCTTGATGAATGAGGTGTAAAGCACAAAATAACAAGTCAACACATTCTTGACTATCCATAACTACGTTTTAGATATCAACAATGTTGACAAATAACAACTCACTCATGTATGCCCCCAGCCCCATGATACACTTTATATTAGGCAGGGGGTATTTTTACTGTATTTATTTGTGATAATGCTGCTTGACTGAAGTCTGTCATATTTATTATTGTGTTATATGTATTTATTGTATTTTGGATTGTACTTGAAACTGTGATGTTATATTGTGATCCTGTTGTGATGTTATGTAGTGTGTCTATTGTGTCTATTGTGTCTATTGTGCCTATTGTGCCTATTGTGCCTATTGTGTCTGTGTTTAGGACTACAGATGGAAATTAGCTTCCCTGCTAAATCTGGTGCACCCATCTTTTTGTTTCTATGTAAACAATTAATGTCTGTGCACACAGTCCTTTTAAACCAATAAAATAAAATAATATGCACAATATTCCCTTTACAATGAGACTCTTATCCGACAAAATGGAGATACATTCTTAATGTAGCTGCTCCACTGTCATTACTGGCTCAGATGGGGGATTCATTAAAGGTTTGACGTTTTGAACAGATGTTAACTCCTCTGTCACTGAAGCAGCTTATCTTTAAATTTAAATGTTCAGACATGAGAAGAGTATGATGCTTAATCATGGTGTCTGCTGACCTTCACACAGGACTCAGTGAGTTGTACTTTATCTCCAGATGGATCCAACACCACCAGCTTCTCCTGTGCTGAGGCGCTGCTGAAGCGCTGAAGCCCCGCTGTGTAAAGGGCTGGCAGGGGCTTTGGGAGAAGTCTTTGTAACGGTTGGCTCACATTGATGTTGTTCAGACGAGTAGATGCCCTGCAAAACATTGACGTTACGTTAAGATCAGATCGCACAACAACAGAAGGACGTGATGTAACGTTACTGGCCCTGTGGCTAGCGTCAGCGTTAAAGGCTAGCTTGCTAACTACCTGGGGAAAACATAAACATACAGCTTTTCTCTCCCCCTAGAGAGGTTGTTTACAGGTTATTATAATCCCTAATTATGCCAACGATACACAGCAAATTAACGTTACCTGGCAAGGCTCAATACTTTTGACTTTGACACGGTTATCATCGCTCCTCTCACGAATGACATCTTCCACAACAAACCTTGGTAAGTTTCACCCCCCAACCGTTGACAAGGCGCATATCGCACTTTTATTGGCTGAGGGGCTTATCTGTCAAATAGATACGCCCAGATTGCTACAATACAGTCATTTGATTCGCCACTTTACCTGCCAATCATACGGTATTTGTGTTCTGACACTGGGTTTCTTTGATACCTTGGTTTTGCCTCTCAGGCACAGCTCTCCCAAACTATATGCCGCCCTTAACAAGATCCACCGACCAAATGTTTATATTGAGGTTTAGATTACACATGACTGGGTTCGTGTACCACTTGGGGATTTGTTCTGCTAATTATAGCGAAGGAGGCGTTGTCTTTACAGTGACAAGTTTCCTGACAGATATTGTTACGGGCGGTAAAAACACGTCTGACTAATAAACAGGCGTTGCTTCGATCTCGTGATACAAGGAAATAAAAGGTGCCGGCCGACCCTCGTTTTTTCATTTCACAAACTGACGGAAGCGCTTCAAAGGTACAGTTTGTTCATTCAGAGTCTCCTATACATCTTGTACTATGCTAATTAGAAGACCGTTGTGTTTGTGTTGTTTACCATAGAGCCAGTTAGTCGAGGAGTATGTTTACTTTGTTGTGTTTAAACTTTATAATCGGGACCTTTGGGGGAAACGAACAAGAAGTCATATGATTTAACACTTTCTGCTGACTGCTCGAAGTCACACTGTGTCTGCTGATGTTTACTTTTCTGTTGCGTAATGAATATTAACCTTGTTTTAGGGTCACAAAGAAAGAAACATGGATGTCCGGACTGGTTTCATCGTGTTGGTCTGCTTAATGGGATTCACCTGCGCGGAGCCAGTGAAATTC
Organism: Sebastolobus alascanus; assembly: GCA_916701645.2. Lineage (NCBI taxonomy): Eukaryota > Metazoa > Chordata > Actinopteri > Perciformes > Sebastidae > Sebastolobus > Sebastolobus alascanus. The sequence goes on from CAKAOJ020000474.1 coordinate 275,861, forward strand.
ATTGACTGCGGTGAGTTTCACTTGACCATTTAAATGACAACATTTAACTTTACTCTCTATGTTAAACCGCTGAAACTCTGTTTTAAGAGTCCTGTATAGATGCACATTTGAAACTGAATCCAAAAGAGTGAAGAAATCCGTTGGTTAACGTTAATTAAATGTCGCACTAGCTTAACGTTACCGCCCTGATACTATAAAATGTTTTATCAGTTTCCCAGAACACATAGGAGACGTCTTCAAATTGCTTGTTTTTGTCCAACATGTAGTCCTAAATATTTAATTGATCATCAGAATTGATGATTCATTTTCGGTCAATTAGACAATTTGACTGTTTCGGTACTAATTGGCACGTTTCACACCTGCATCCACATGTCTCATCACCTTTCCTGAACACACATATATTTATCTTATGCACATTGACAACTCCCACATGTGCTCCTCTTTGTACTTTTCAGTGATGAATTAGTTTCCTGAGTGGTCTGGAAGTGATTTTTATAACATTTATATAAGATGGGGACAGGGGGGGGAAATGAAGCAACAGAGTCCAAGATATAGAGACTTTTAGTCTCTAATATGGGTCAAGTTCCAAAAATGCTGGATCCTACATTTCCCATAATGTAACTCAACAGTGTCTTCCATTAGACTTATCTTTTCAAGCTTTGGAAAGCTTCCTCCAGAGCCACAGATGAGATAATACAGCTGAGTGGGACTCCTCATGACAAGTAAACTGAACCCCTTACGTGTAAAACCAGTTTGTGAACCTACGCCATACAGCCACAATGAGTAGGAGTCAAAAAATGAAATTGAGTAACAATCGAAGAATGTAAACCATATGACTAGTGAGGTAATCCACTCTTAGAGATAACAGAAATGAATTATCTCTCAGAAAACTCTCAAATTGTAGATTACATGCTTGTCCAGTAAGTATTTCACTTTCCACTATATGAAGACTTTGGTCCAAGCAGACTAAAATTGTCTTTTTGTTTAGTTATAATTCTGTTTGCATGTTACTGGGCAATTGTTTTGTTGGCACAGTGTGCAAGTTGAGACAGAGCTACTGGAAATGTTCTTGTATACTTGGCCAGTTAGTTGATTCTGAAATTAAAATGTGTTTAACATGACATGGCTTATTTTGTAATGACTTACTCCAGCCAGTTGGATTTACTATTTGTAATGTGTTCACTTCTAATGAAAATGGAACACATTACAATGATAAGTGATATGGCAGCAGTAAAAGCTTTACCTTTTTTTAAAAGACACTGTTTCCCCCCCCCCCCATGTTTCTCTTTAGGCTCCTCTGCTGGCAAAGTGGCCATAGTGGACATTAGCCCTTGTGCCAGTCAGCCATGTCAGCTACATAAAGGAGAGTCCTACAGTGTCAATGTGACATTCAGCAGTGGTAAGGAGGCTTTATCTTTGAGAAATACTTCTCCCAATAGTCAAAATATAAATACATGTGATTTTTTTAAAAACTATTTGATCTCACTCATGTTTTATGTGTTGTAGCTGTGGAGAGCAAGACGAGCACAGCAGTGGTTCACGGTATTATTGCAGGAGTTCCCGTCCCCTTCCCCATTCCCATAGAAGATGGCTGCAAGTCTGGAATCCAGTGTCCCATCCAGAAGCAGCAGAAGTATCACTATCTGAACTCGCTTCCTGTGAAGACTCAGTATCCTGCAGTAAGTATTACATGTTACATTTGCAACAATTCTTTTCAAAGCGTTTTATTTCAGTGTAACCAAATCACAAATAAAACTGTCCTTTTTTTTGTTTCACTTCCTCATTCACTGATCACTCTTCTGCATTTCTAGATAAAGCTGGTCGTGGAGTGGGAACTGAGAGACGACGACAAAAATGACCTGTTCTGCATCAGGTTCCCAGTTCATATTGTGAGCTAAGCCAGCAACAGTACCTCTCTAACAAGTGTTATTTTTTTTTTATTTAAAAAAAAAGAAAGAAAAGGGAATCAGCTTTGATTAAAAACCTGAAGAATGTAAATGACTCTAGTTAAGATCACATTTTATTCATTCATCAAATTGATTTTTAAGATGTATGTCTTCCACTAGTTTGCAAGACTTTGCCGCACTCACACATCTCGAATCCTGCCAAAATAAATAAACTGCTGATTTTTGCCGTGACCTTCCCAACGGTTGATTTTAAGAGATGTGAAACAATGCGGTTAATGTTCGTGTGAATGACCCTGAACCACATTCCACTGCAGTGCAAATGTCTTGTCTCACTGGCTGCTGTGTAGTCAGAAAAGGTACACACTGTGCTTTTTCTTTACTAAAACTTTTGTAACATTTCTTACTGAACTTGTACTAATAGACATATGAAATTGGATATTGTAAATGGAAATAAATAATAAAGAAATCTGATCTGTACCAAAGTTGCATTATGTGAGTCTGATATGAATTTACATTTAATTTGATTTTTTTTTTTTTTGTAAAATTTGTGCTTAAAAGGACCATTATGGCAATACTTATCAACTTGTTGATGCACTCTGAATCTTGTAGGCAAACTTTAAAGCCTCTAAACACCCACACAGGTGTTTTCAGTTAATCTGGTTGATTTGACCTGTATGGACTGTAAGTGACATCCACCCAAGCAAGCTCAGGAAGGGTAGATGAAGATATGACTTAACAAATTCCAATCAAAGCTCCACCTAATGTCAACCTGAGCAGAGATCTAATCAGCCAGAATAACTGAAAACACCTGTATGTGTGTTCACAGGCTTTAATCAATTTCCTCAATCAGCACTTGACGATGCAGTGACTAGCTGAGCAGTGATGAGGAAATAAACTTTCTTAGTTTCAGCCTGGGTTTGCCTACTGTCAAACATGTGTAGATTGTTACACAAGGTAAAAATGAAGACTGGTGTAATTCTGAGAATTTATTGATCTTAGCAAAGGGCAGCAGCAAGGAATAAAAAGAACATGTTTCCTTAAAATAGATTTCATAACACTGAAGATCATAACCAGGTTACAAGTACAATAAACCAAGATTTTAAAGTAGCTTTAGAGGTCTTCACTGAATAGAAACAAATGCTGTGCATTCTGACAAAATTAACCAAAAGTTTGAAGGTAGAACCACAACAAAAATATATATTTAAACCTCCACAAGGACTGCTTCTTTACTTTTACAGCATAAGCTTGAAATGCAAGCTTGAGTTGCAATGCAGTATGGAGAGGAAAAAAGTAATCCAAACACAATTAACTTGATAAATGGTATCGTACACTGCCAGCTTTTCCAATAAGTTTCAATTGTTTCTAACTTGGTTATCCATGTGAAATGTCCCACAAAATCCCTTTTATCTGTCAATACAAAATAAGTACGCAATGAGTTCTTTTTTGTACTTTTCTAACCAAAAGTCAAGTCATTAAGGCAGTATATATATATATATATATATGAGGTGAAAGAATACAGCTTTGGCTCTTTCACTGAGACACCTGCTGGTTATATTTGAGCAGATATGAGTTATCAGGTCACAGCTTTAGTGCAAGCAGGGCAGAGGGGGAAACGGGATCCATAATTCATATAACCTGCTGCTTCTTTCTCGTATCATTTTGATGAGTACAAAAAGGGTGAAGGATTCTCAAACGATGTGCACAGTTACACATTTGTATCGTGCAAGCTGGAAGATCTTTCCACAGTAAAGTCAACAACACGATGTTGCAACAGAGCCCATACAGCCAATACAGCCAAGTAACTAACATGAAGTTATTCAATGGTATGAAAGTCTGAACAAAGCAGAGTTGATAGGGCAGAGTACCCCTTATTGTAGTGGTAGCTAGGCAGGTGGATGTCACATGATAGGCTATAATATTTGACCAGTCTTGGTTATTATTGGCTCATATATCCAAATACTCCCACATCATCAACCTCTACTCCACTTGTACAACTTATGCAGCATCTTGGTCCTTTTTTATTGTCCGTTTTGCTTCAGTCTCTCCAGCCGCTGGAGCAAAGCGTTCCCAAAGGCTTCTCTGTAACCCGGACTCAGCGTGTCCAGAAGAGAGTAAACAGTCTCGTGATACTGGGTGCTCAAATCTTCGTCCACTTGATCGAAGGCATAGCCCACCACCTGTTTTGGTAGAGGGATTTATTGTAAAACATGCATACAAGGAGTAATAAAACAAGAAATCACTTTGAGTGCATCTTACCCTTAGTCCTGCCTCTGTGAGCTCCAAACAATAGCGGTTTCCCTCTCTTGTTTCCACGTTTATGTAGGCCGCATCTGACGCGCTGTCAACACTTTGTGACACATGCATGTCGACGACGGCAAAAAGTACGTCATTGACCACTGCTTCTGCCTCCAATCTCATGTCCTTGACGTCACCAAGCACAACACAGTCCTCATCAAATGAAGGGACGATGGATTCCTCGGGCTGGCAGTCTATCTCCATCCCCTGTAACACAACAACAATAAAGTTATATTGACTGACTCAGCTTAAGCCCAGATGTTCCTGTGTATGCTGACCGGCACAATGACAGAAAGAGATCTCCATGTCCACAATCACTGAGTGCACTTCAGAAACCCTGCAGCAAGCAACTCTCTACTGCCATGGCAACAAGCTACTGTTGGACTACCTGTTAAGTATTATCTATAATGAGACAGTAGTAAAGTCGTATAAACTACACTTGTAACATCTGGTCATAAAACTGTTAAAATAGGGCTGTGACTCAGCTGCAGTGATGGTTTATCACATGTTTCCCACACGGCCATTATGTAAAGAAAAAAGGAGAACTGAAATATGCTACATGCATCTGACTGTTCTTTGACCTTTTTTTCAAAGTGCAAAGTAGAGTGTATTTTTATATTTAACATCCTTTATGAGTAGTTGTGTGAGGAAAGTTTAAACTGATTTATGTTAGGAACTTTACCATGTTGGACCCACTTTAATATTTCATTAACTTCCTGAACTGAATGTAGTTGCACCAGTAAGATAGCATTACACAAGTGTCAAACAGATAAATGGGTATTTCCCAACGCTTCCTTCTTCAAAATTGGTTCAGTTGTCCCTACTTGGTTTAGCCGTAATTCATCAGAGCACGGAATCTCCAAAAAGTCCAATGTGTTCCCAAAGACGAAGACTAATGTTGTCTCCCTTGCTCCCCTATGCTGAGTTGGCTCAGTTTTTTTCCGTTTAATGCTTAAAGCAATAAAGAGCTGATGGCTGAGCAGCCCACTGCTGTGGTAAGGTGAATTCCAGTTGCACCAGCTAGGTTGTTGGTCTTGAAGTATCCTCTGAATATAACGGGCTGCTAAATGCCGGCTAATAAATGGTGACCCATGTATTCCATAAAAATAAACAACTCAAAATAACAGCTGTTCCATTTCTACACGTCCACTATTTGTCCTCCTTAACACTGGTGCATTTTTGTTAAACAAGTTGAATCTTGTTTTACCCGATTTATGTTATATTGTGCATTCCTGTATGAGCCTCTTTTCCTGCATCACAGCTGTAACCTGTTACTTCGCATCTGGCTGCGTCATCCTTCATTCGGTTGGCTGGATGACTTTATGGGTAATGAGCCCTTGCTAATATAAACACTGATTGTGAAACATGCAGCAACCTTTACTTATCCTGTCCCTTCTACCTTGTTGACATCTATCTGATGTGGATTTTTACAAGTAAACACAGTGGATCCGTTGTTTTTAATGGAAGAAGAAAATATTATTATGGTTTGGTCCTTTATAATTGTATATTAAACCAACACACAGTGCCAGTAAAGCAGATTAGAATTAGATAGAGAAATTAATAGACATTTGACATTTCTCATATTTTCTAGACTGAACCCTTTATGTTGTATTCAGCTCATCTACAAATTGACAGATTAAATGGTGGTTGAAGACCTATTTGGCACATATGCCGCCATTCAGTAGTGGAGGAAGTATTTATATCCTTCACTTAAGTTAAAGCAGCGATACCACAATGAAATAATAATTGATCACAAGCAAAAGCATCACATTGAAAATGTTACTTAAGTTAAAGTACAGAAGTAAAAGATTTCAATGCAGAAAAATGCCCCCTGTGAGCCTAATATTATTATATACTGTATAACTGGAATATTATTTCTGTTGCATTAATGAACATGTGACATTTTATTGCTGTAGTTGGTCGAGGTGGAGCTGATTTTAAATATTTTATACAGTAGTTTAATCCAGTGGTTTCCAAAATGGGGTTCGGGGACCCAAGGGGTCCTTGAGGGGGTCCCCAGCAAATTACTTATCATTTTTACAATAATTCCATCCGTAAGCAACACAATGGCAGAATGTATGACTATTTTTGGTCATGGGTTTCATATACTTTATGGAATAAAACATCTTAAAGCAAAAATCCTTTCAGATGGGGGACACTGTGACAAAATGTTATCAAATAGGGGTTCTAATTTGTGTCAGTTTAGAGGTCCCTGACGTGATAAAGTTTGGGAACCATTGGTTTAATCTATAAATCAATATTCTGTTACTGTAATGCCTATTTCTATCTTCAAATGTTTCCAGAAACATCATGTAGTGTACTGTTTAGCTGTAAAATGAGAAAGTTTGTGATGCGGCCGCCATTGTAAAATCTGTTGAAGGAAGCCAAGTTTTGGTCACATGACCGGAGCACAGCCAATAGGAACGCTCTCTCTCTCTCTGAAATGACCTGTGATTGATCAAAATCGGGCTACATTTTTCTAAAGCCTGAAAACAGAGCCATGAGGAGGAGCAGAAGTCTAGTTTTCTCTCTAGACCACTTGAATTACAATATGCTGAAAGGTTATTATGGAATTGTTGCACAAATTATGCCAAAAAATTGTTGCCTACTGCCACTTTAACGTTGGCTAGACTGATCTACGTTACTGTAGCTCACTTATATGGCGAACATTTGCTCTTGTCAAATATGGGAAAACTAAGCCCCTGCACTGGTAGCAACATAATTAACCACTTCGATCGTTTGATTATGTTCCTATAATCATTTCTAACCAAACCACGTTCATGTGTCTCACCTCCTCTTCTCCTCGCTGGTGGTTCCTCCGGCTTGTGGAAGCTTCCAGGGCTAGATAGCTAACTGTTGAGCCTCAATGTGTTGGATAACCAGAAACTGAATCACATTAAACAAACGCCCTTGTTTCTAGCTTAACTGTTTAGCGTCTAAAATGACAAACCTAAAAGAAATCCTGACCCAGTGAGTGTCTCATGGTCTGCACAGAATCCGCCATGTTATGACGTCATTGTCTAATCTCTCTCCCCCCCCCCGGAGGATTGTGGGCTCATATTGGTGCGGAGTCATGAAAGTGTTTGTAAACAACTCAGACACAAGGTAACTTCACAGCTGCACTAATATCTTCACAATCTGTTAGTTTACTTAAGCGTGTGGGCATATATTGGTTAGTGTATATGTGCTTTTTTTTGGTCAGTGTGCATCTCACGTGTGAGGATAGATAAGTTGGAGAAATGTTGGATTTTTAGGGGTTAGCTAACAGGCTAGCCTGACGTTAGCCGGCTATGCTAATGTTGCCTTCACTCTGCAGACAGGAGCTAACGTCGCTAAAGCTAAGCCAGCGAAATTACATGTCTTTGTCTAGCTAGCTTAACTCCCGTCTCTTCACCACGATGACAGCTCAGTTTTAGTAAACACAGCTAAGTGTAGCTGTTGACTAGCTAGTCTTCGGCATGCTAACAGTTATTTCGCAAGTGCGTTTGGCTTGTTCAATATTCAAGATTCAAGATTCAAGATGTTTATTGTCACGCCGGTTATACAGGTACAATCGTGTGAAATACTTTTTGCTGGGAAGCTCCATTAAGAAAAGAAACAGTAAGTTAAGTAGCAAAGAATAACATAATAAAATAAAATAAAATAATAGTGTATTTACAATAATATACAGTATAATAATAAAGGAAGTATGGTGTATGGTAAATATATACAAGTATTGCACAGGCAATTTTGTTTTTTATATTGCACAGAGGTATGTACATTTTATGTTGCACTATATTTATAATGCCACCCAGGAGTCATTTAAAACTGTCTCCGTCTTGAACTGACGCATTAATGAACACTTGTTTGTTTTCGGCTGTAAACATTGTGTGTCAAAAGTCTCATGTTGTGTAAAGTGTCAAATTACGTCACATGTGTGGCAGTAGCTCAGTCCATAGGGAACTTGGCTTGGGAGAACCGGAGGGTCGCCGGTTCAAGTCCCCGCATGGACCAAGTACTGAGTGTTGAACTGGTAGCTGGAGAGATGCAAGTTTGCCTCTTGGGCACTGCCGAGGTGCCCCTTTAGCAAGGCACCAAACCCCCAACTGCTCGGGGCGCCTGTCAGGGGCAGCCCCCTCTGCTCTGACATCTCTCCATTAAATGCATGTATATAGGTCCTGTTTGTGCATGTGTGTGGATTCGGGCCTGTGTGTACTATGTTTCTGTAAATAATAGAGTGAAAAATTGAATTTCACCTCGGGGATTAATAAAGTGCCTTTCTTCTTCTTCTTCTTTATATAGGAGCCACAAACTGGAGTCGGACCAATTCCCGCACATATCCCTGAGTGTCAACACATCCTCCAAAGTGTCCCTAATCTTAGGATGTGAAGGGTGTTTGAGCTCGAGACTTCCCAATGTCTTTAAGTCGACAGGATGACACAACTGTAACACCAGTGATTAATTCATAGCTGTCTGAGTAGCTATAGCATTCCGGTTGATCCCTTTCATTACCTGTGCACTGTTCACCTATTGAGTTAAGATGCCTTGGCCGTTTTCGGAGTCCATCAAGAAGCGGGCCTGCAGGTACCTCCTGCATCGGTACCTTGGCAACTTTCTGCAGGAGAAGCTGAGCTTGGATCAGCTCAGTTTAGACCTCTATCAAGGCACTGGATCACTTGCACAAGTGCCATTGGATAAATGGGTACGTTTAGTGTTACCTTTGTGGCAGGAAATACAACAAATCAATTTATGTGATTTAAACACAGAATCTGCATGAACTAAGAGAGGCTTCTGCATTATTTCTTGTTTCTCAGTCACTCAATGAGCTCCTGGAGACGGCAGATGCTCCTTTTGAGGTCATCGCAGGGTTCATCCAGACAATCTCTCTCACCGTTCCATGGGCAGCCCTACTGCACGAAAACTGTGCCCTAGAGATCAAGGGTTTGGAGATGGTGCTCAGACCAAGACCAAGAGTGGGTAAGGACAGGCTGCATTATGTGCCACTACAACACCATCTTTGAAAAAGGTTTTAGATGGAAATGTGTCGTCATTTTGTAACATGTTATAAAGTTAACAACTGATTTTACTGAAAAGTAATGATTGTGTCACCACTGGCTGTTCCTCCAGCATCTGGCACTGAGCCCATGTACTGGTCCAGTTTCATGACGAGCAGCATGCAGCTCGCCAAAGAATGTCTCAGCCAGAAACTCACCGACGATATGGGAGAGAGCTTCCAGCCTTTTGAGGGATTAGAGAAGTTTGCAGAAACGATAGAGACAGGTACATTATGTCTATACTATTAGGAAACATTTAAAAAGGTTAACCAACCTAGTATTGTGTAAAGTAATTTCTTTTAATTTCCTATCTTGCAGTTCTGAGAAGAGTTAAAGTGACGTTTTTGGATACGGTTCTCCGAGTCGAACACATTCCAGAAAATTCTAAAACTGGAATCGCCCTCGAGATTCGAATCAAAAAGTAAGTTTGGATAGTCAATGGGAAACTATTCTTAATATTTTTCAACATCAGAATCTAGTTAAAAGATTTCATCCATTATTAATTTAATTTCTTAAATCTGAAATCTATAAACAATCAGAAAGGAAGACACGTGGATAAGGGGAAGAAGACAAAATACTTATGAATATTTTTAAAAATGTAGCTGTGGATAGAAAAAAGGCTGCCGCTAAATGTATGTAAGAGGTCCCTAATATGTAGTACATGCGATGCATTACTTTTCACTGTCATACTGCAGGTCCTTGTCACGCTAATTGTGTTCTGCGGTTGCTTTCAGGATTGTTTACTGCGATGAAACGGGCGAGGAGAGTTCAAGTGTGAATGTGCACCAGCCAACCACATTTGCACATAAAAACTTGCAGATGGAAGGTATCACCGTATTCTGGGATGAGTTCTCAGATGTGTCCCGTGCTGGCTGTAAATCTTCACCCACTGCAACGGTTGGTGTTGTGACTCTTTGAAATTTGGCATAAAAGTGTATGTATGTATCAGCCTTTTAATAAATATATATCTCTTATTTTGCAGGAAACTGAGCCAAAGCTCTCCCCTAGCTGGAATCCCAAAATAATATGTGAGCCTCATCCCCAGTTTACAGAGCCTGTATCCTCTACAACACCCTTTGAACCTGTGCAGGTCGGGAGCCTTGGTGGTAAAATCGAGTTGTCACTCACTCTGAAAAACAACTTGGCTATGCCTGGAGCAAAGGTAAACTTAGCATTCTTAATTACAAAATATTATATATATATATATATATTATGAACTAGGGGTAATTGCTATTAACCAGGATGTTTTACATGCTTTGCTTTTCAGCTGGATGTTGTTGGACATATTGATACACTTATTATTCTGCTGTCCCCACGGCAAGTTCATCTTCTTCTGGACTTGTGTGGAGCTTTCTCTGGTGGAAGTGAGCACCCCTCTGTTGATAGATGATGGAGAACATTTGGATCAAACAGGGTAATAATGTCATGAGTTACTTGGAAGTAGAGTGAATAGAGTATTTCTTGTTCTTTGTGTGAAGGTGCACAGGAATGGGCTAAGGATAGAAAGAGCCGACCCATACAGCAAGAGGATGAGTATCGGCTCCATATGGAACTGAACCGCTGTCTGAAGAAGGATACCGCTGTGCCAGGAACGGACCCCGACCTCTTTGAGAGCCAGGCCACCAGAACTGTGTCTAGTCGAGGTTGGACTGAAACGCCGACCCCTAACCCCTGACCTTTCAGAGAAACCAGATGTCATGGTTGCATCTATCTAATGAAATGTCTTCTTTCTTTCTTTGTCCTTTCCTTTCCCTTTTTTAACAACCCATCCGTGGTTGGTGTAGATGATGTGTTCTTCTCCATGGCAGACATGGACATGTCTCACAGCTTGTCATCCCTTCCTCCTCTTGGTGAACCACCCACCGTTGACTTGGATTTATCACTCAATAGCAACTACTCTGCCTCACCAGGAGAATCTCCCTCTGGAAATGCAACAGTAAGTCTTCATCTCTTTGACCGCAGTCATAAAGACACATTGAAATTTAATGTAGCGTAAGAGTTCTCAGTGGTCTGGATGCTCTATTAGATAGTTAATTAGGAGATATATAAATAATGTGTGGGTGTTTTTATCTTGTGTGGTAAAATTCTCCCAAATGAACTGCTGTTGTTTAGGATTGCAACTAACAATTATTTTCATAGTTTTTCCCGATTAATCGATTGGTTGTTTGGTCTATAAAAGAAGAAAAGAAAATGGTTAAAAAATGTCAATCAGTGTTTCCCAAACCCCAAGATGAAGTCCTCAGATGTCTCAAAGATATTCAACTAACTGTCATAGAGAGTAAAGAAACCAGAAAATATTCACATTAAAGAAGCAAGAATTGAAACTTTTTTTTACTCAAACCGATGAATCGCTTTTCAAAATAGTTGGTGATCAATTTAATAGTTGACAACTAATCGTTTAATTTATTAACTGTTGCAGCTCTACTGTTGTTTCATTATCTGGCATCATATCTGTATATCTGTGTTTGTAGGCTCTGTGGGATGATTACATGGATGTACCACGACAAAGAGAGAAGCAGACTAATGAAACTCCCGTCCACTCGCGGGATTCACAACTCCCTCAAAAATTACTGAGACAGACCTGTAAGTATAACAACATATATGTATATTTTTATATACTTTAAACACATTAAACTATTAAATACTAGTCCCTCTGTGGCCATGTGCTTGAGAGAGGGAAAGGCATTTGCAGGTTTTCATTCAAAGCTGAGATTACATCAGCATTATCTTCCTGATTGGACCTGTATCTGTGGTTGTAGATATGATAATCAGTGTAAAGTGCTTGTCTCTATGAAAACATACTCAGCCCTCTGTTGCACATGGTTATCATTTCACCGCATCGAAAATGAAGTATCTATATGTATACCTGCTATTGTTGTTTCAGCCCATCCATCTAAAACCCACGGTGATGAGTCGAGGCCAGAGCTGGTGTTAAGGTTGACACTGAGTAGCCTGGCTCTCTCCGTCCTCCACATCGACCCGCTGCCACCACCAGATGCTGCTCCCAGTCCCCTCGGCCCCATGGCTGCACACTTCTTCAGCACGGTGGGCCCAGGCCAGCTCGCCCCAGCTGCTTTCCTTCAGTCTCGGACAGTGTTTAACCAGGCTTGCCCCCATGATCATCTCAGGTGCACTTTTATTTTTCACTAATTCCTTTTGTTTAAGGTTATACTTGATTTATCATTTCAGTGTTTCATGTCTGTCTGATCTGGGCTTCTATTTGCAGGTTCGTGGGCCAGGGCCTGAAGATCAGCTATGAGCACTGCCAGGGATCCAGCCTGCGGACTTTCAGTACTGACGTCTCCCTTAACCAGATGGAGTTTCTGGAGTGTCTCTTCCCCTCGGAGGCTGTCAGTGGTGGCTCCCAAAGAGGCATTCAGTACACTGAGGTTAGAGTTTCAAGCCTGATCTAAGCACATTTTGCACTGCGCTGAGCCTCGGTCGGTTAAACACTGCATATACATTCAGTACGCCTGAGAGTTACAGCTGGCATGACATTAAGAGCGTTTCTCACTAGCTTCTCTGTCACACCTCAGCTCCTGACATTTGACACCACAGCCTGTGCTGATGCGCCGCTCACCACCTGCCTTCACCTGCTTTACAAACAGGCTGAGCGCAGAGGCCCTCAGGTAACCGCACTTATTAGTCCAATATGAAACCACAGCACTTAACACTCAAAGGCATTACCTACGTCATTGTCCGTCTTCTACTCAGTCAACCCTTTGGTTCTCTTTGCAGGGTGGCCAGGTTCGCCTTAGCACCATTCCCAGGAAAGCTGAGATCCAGGTGGAGCTGGGCCCCGTGCGCTCTGAGCTGGACATCAGCATCGTAGACCGCCTCAACTCATTGCTACAACCTCAGAAGCTGGCCACCACAGAGTTGATGGCATCCCACATGTACACATCCTATAATAAGCATGTCAGCTTGGTAAGGGCGTCCCAAGAACTACTAATTGAATATTTATAACTAGGAATATCTCAGATATTATTTTATGTCACAATGATAATGATTATTGTAGCCTATTGTCACACCTGGTTATGTAAATCTCAGCTGTCTTCAACTTAGATTAAAAAGGTAAAACAGTTGCATATGTATAGGCTCTCTCACATATCTTGTATCTAATTCTTTGTCTCTTTAAACTCATTTCACAGCATAAGGCCTTTACAGAGGTTTTCCTCGATGACAGCCATACTCCCACCAACTGTCATGTATCGCTGACTGTCAATGCCCCGTTGCTGGGCCTTGCAATCCGCTTCCCCATCCCTGACCTGCGCTCAGATCAGGAGAGGGGCCCCTGGTTCAAGAAGTCCCTGCAGAAGGAAGTACTCTACCTGGAGCTGGAAGACCTGGAAGTGAAGACAGAGTTCATGGGAGGCAGTTCTCCCGACCAAACCAAAATGGAGCTCACTTTCAGGGAGCTTATTGGTACGTGGTCGAAAGGAAATCAAATCTAAAGCTCCCTCCGAAGATTTTTTTTTATCTCTCTAACTGCTTTTTATCTTTTTGCTTTGCACAGGGAAGTTTCAGGAGGAGCCGGATCAACCAGCTGCCCGGTTCCTCAGAGTGTCCCACACCATGGACGGAGAAATGACAACATCTGAAAGTGTCAAATTTGATTGGCCGAGGTAAGTTTACCTAACCAGCCTCAAAATGATCAGCCCATTCAAGGAACACCTCTCAGTGATACTGAATCTCTGTGAGCAGGGTTGTGCTGAAGATGAACCCCACTGCAGTCCACTCGATCCTTGAGCGGGTGACGGCCGAAGATGACGAGGGCGCTGAGGACCATTCCCTTGAAGAGGAAGAGGAGGAAGGGGCGGCCCATTCACTGAAGGATGTGTGTGACTTTGGGAAACCAGAGCCATCACCCTTTTCGTCACGAAGGGTTATGTATGAGAATGAAGAGGTTGGTCACGGCCAAAGGGCCACATTCAGCAAAAATATAAATATATATTCTTACATTTCTTAGTGTTAAAGCACCTAGAGCAACTGCTAAATATATTGGCTTAGAAATCATCCAGGTGTATGAATACCACCTGATTGTTTTATGTTGTAGTTTGCTCTCTTTACAACTTGTCAATCTCATGTTATCATTGCACAGATATGCTTGATGTTAGTAAAACACCACAAACCTTCAAATACACTATAAAAATGTTGCAGCACACATATTTCCTTATATTTGAAAAATAATTGAATTTGCTTAGTTAAAGAATTGTTGCTACAGTTCTGATGATGCCATTCGTCCAAAGCAGGTGGATTTTGTGCAGGTGGATACATTTGCATTCAGAAGCGAGAGTATCTTATGGTTGATGCATTATATCGTATGACAGATGCATCATTATGCAAACGGCATCATGAGCACTGCTTTGCATACCTAACCTGTTGACAGAGCAGGTGGTGACGAGCCCATGTTTAGAGAAACTTTTTGTTTTGTTTTTTACTCCAGATGGTCATCCCTGGTGATGTTGCTGAGATGACAGAGTTCCAGGAAAAAACTATGAACAACTCTCGCTTCATCCTTGAGTTGTGTTTCCCCAATGTGCAATTAGTGCTCCCCAGCAAGGCATTTTATGAAAAACTACACAACAGGTACCGAATTTGAAATATGATGCAAAATGGCAGGAAGTTTGTTAAAAGTTTGAGTTATACAGTAGAATCTGAAACTTTTTCGCATGTAGAAAAGTGTTTTATTCAACTAAAATGTTGAAAAGAATGGACTGTCAAAATTAAGTCATACCCATGGAAGATATGATAAGATACTTAACCCTTACCTGTTCCATACATAAAATGTCTATTCTCAATATTTTAGGATAAACAATGACCTGCTGCTGTGGGAGCCCACTGCTCCATCTCCAGTGGAGACGGTGGAAAGCATGCCGTATGGAGTTGGACTCTCTGTTGCCAGTCAGTTGATCAACACTTACTCCAAGGACAGCTTCAGCCAGTTCCGCTCTACTGGTCCCGAGGGTGAGACGACAAAAAAAACATTTCCAATGAATTTGCATTGGGTCAGACTCTTAGAATTGTAGTAGAAATGTCTAATGTTTAAACAACCAGCAGCTTGTCACTTCATAGACATGCTTTTGTGTTGTGCTTACAGAGGACAGTGGCTCAGAGGAGGAGACCATGCACTATTACTGTCCTTCGTCTGACCTGGGCCTCCGGTCTCGCAAGAAGAAAAAGCCCAAAGCCCAGAGCAAGACCTCCCAGAGCCTGTTCTCTGTCATCATCAGTGTCAATCATGGCCTGGTGGCTCTTCAAACTAATGCTAAGGTAAACTCGCATCCTTTTTGATATGACAGTTTTATTCAGGCATTCCTAATATCTTGTTTTATGGATAGTGGGATTGAGTTTCAATCTTTCTCCCAGAAGGAGGATAAAACTGTGCTGAAAAACAAACATGGCGAGTTCTGGCTGGAGGTGAAAAATGCGGTGCTGTTCAGTGTGACGCAGTACGAAGGCTATAAAGACCAACACTACATCTGCTTCCACACCAGTAATATCTGCATGTATCATCAAGGTAAACCAACTGCACATATTCACCACTCTTATGCTGTTGTGTGTATGTGATGTTTGGTGATAATGTGATCTTGTGCCCCTTTCACTGGCGTCTCCCTCTGTTAATCTGCTCAGGACTTGTGGATGGAGGCACCTCTGTGTCAGACGTCAAGCTGCCATGCAGAACACATCCGCACTGGTTAGAGCCAACCATCTACCAGTCCGAGACGTCTCCTGAGAGATCCTCAACACCCTCCGAGGGAATTGGTCTGGAGGCCCGCAGCATGGTGTCTGTTGCCGTCAAAATCTCATCGCAGAATGCAGAACGCAATGTCAAGGTAGATTACTCAAAACACTGACAGGTAAAAGGCAACGCTGGCGCTACATAGAGCGATTTTCAGATTGTTATATTTGAATAGTTTTTAAAGGCCTAAAGATGTGAAATTACCCAGTATTTCACAAGAAAAAAAAGCAAAGATTATAGATAAGTCAGGAAAAATTACACAATTTTGTGTAGTAGAACTTTTCTTCAGATCTCTCTTATCCTGTTTATCAACTTGTGAGTGGTGGTTTAGTGTTTACAAGACAGCCTAATCAGTCAGTGTTTCCCTTATTTGACATAACTGGTGTGTAAATGATATCAGTCTGCTTGTTTTTTGGTTTCTCCTCACTGTGTTGATGTGTGTCTTTTTATGCAGGAATTTCTGGTTGCTGTTGGAGTGAGAGGAGCCACACTCCAGCACAGAGTGGTGCCTCCCAGTCTGGGCTGGTATGACCAGGTAGGCCAATATGGAGCTACAACTCTTACACAATCTCTTTTATTCTTTTTCCTTCACATGAATGTTCAGAGAGCATTTAAAGGAAATACAATGCAATAAAATCATACACTTGTAATCTTAATACCAATTTATGTGCAACAGATTGTTGACTTCCTGAATGTTTCTGATGAGCCTGTGTTGGGTTACGCCCCTCCTACGTCTGTCACCACTCTACATTTACACCTGTGGAGCTGCTCTCTGGACTACAGGTAAAATAGACTTCAGACCGCCCACTAAATAATGAGCTATTTGTTATCTGTGTGTGTGTATTGAGGTGGAATTCACAAAGAGTGAGCTTTTCTTTACAGTTTTAGAGTTTTATTGCAATAAATAAGGTTCACATTTGCAGCTGGCTGGCAAGAGAGAGAGTAAATAAAGTTCACATAAAGATACCTATACAAATTTTCACCCTTGGCAGGTGTCCTTAAACACACTCTGTTTTGTCTGTAGATGCAAAACTTCATGTCTAGAGTGTCTCTTTCTGCCTCTGAATGTGAGGAATTAATAGTTTAAGGCTGAACTCCATGACTTCGCTTCTGACAACACTGGCTTGGAGCTAGCCGTAGGCTGGATTCCATGAGAGACAGAAATAGACAAGCTCTTAGGCAATATAGGCCTAATTGAAGACAGTATAACATTACCATAAGTAAATAAGGTTTTAAACTTAGTATTCTAATTAGTTTTTCTCTTGACAGACCCCTGTACCTGCCACTCAGATCACTGTTGGTTGTGGAGACTTTCAGCATCTCCAGTAGTGTCTCTTTAGACCACTCTTCTTCAACACTCAGGTATGAACAGGCCACTGGTTTTGCTGATACAAAAATTGAGAGATGTATATGTGTATGAAATGTATAGAACAAGTTGTTTTTGCTGAGTATAATATGTTGTGTATAGGATAATTCTGGATGAAGCGGCTCTGTTCCTCTCAGACAAGAGTAATGCCGTCTCTGTCAATCTAGCGCGAGGCAAGTTGACGTCAGTGATGATTTTAACAAACTGCTTGAAATGTTTAAATGCAGCTTTGACCTATGTTCGCTTTTGTTTTTTTGTCACAGACTATGTCCAAGTGGTGGACATGGGAACATTGGAGCTGAGGATCACAGCTGTCAAACCTGGATTGGATGGAAAGTTGGTAAGAGTTGTCTCTAAATGACATTTATGTCTCGAAAATAAGGTTGAAAAATGTGCACAGCATGTTTCATTGTCTCTTGGGTGATAGTCGGAGCCTAGATTTGAGCTGCGCTGTTCCAGTGACGCTATTCACATCAGAACGTGCTCGGACTCCTGCGCCGCCCTCATGAACCTTATCCAGTATGTCGCCAGCTACGGAGACTTACTGCCTCCTGCAGAACCAGAGGCCAAGCACAGCAGCACTACACAAAGAACCAAGGTCAGCAGGACACCAACATTAGCCAGTGTTACGTAGCTACAGTAGGATTGAAAAACTCTACGGGTCCCGCATGCTTAGTTTGTATTTTTGGACAGGCGGAGTTTCCTAGCCGGCCCAAATCTCAGATGCCGTTGCTTGCTGAGACTGAGCAGCAGATGTTGCAGGATCTGATGAGTGAAGCTATGGAGGAGACTGATGGGCAGCACGCACCAGGGCTGCAGCAGAATGGTGAAGACTTTAATCAGTAAACATTAACGTTGTAGCTCCATGGATGATATAACTTAACTAGATTTTCTACTTCTTCACACATCTATAGGTGCACACGAGGAGCGGAATCAAGACCATGACCCGCCTCGCTCAGACCTATTCTTGTTCCCGGATGAGAGTGGGAATTTTAACCAAGACTCAAGCCCCACTTACCCCATGCTTCACTCCCCTCTCATCACTCCTGTCCCCAGCCTGGCTCAAGAGACGGACGACTTTTGTATCCTGGAGACACCAGGTTCCAGAGGAGAGGTCAGGATATACTCCTTCACACAGTTATGAGACTGAAAATCTGTGTTGGCTCACTGAAAGCAATATGTGTTTCAGGATCTTGATCAGGAGCCAGTGGTAAAGCAGCTTACCTCAGATCCTGTGGAAATCAAAGATGATTACTTCAGTCAGCCTCTAGATGGGAGCGATTCCAGGAGTGGAGCCATGAACTTTCCCATCCCGGAGGTGCGCTACCTCATCAAGGAGATCTCTGTCATCTGGCACCTCTACGGTGGGAAGGACTTTGGGAGTGCCACTTTCACAGCCTCTCCTGCTAGAAGCCGGGGGTGAGCCATTAACTATGTAACTGTGAACACACTGTTTTAAATGTGCTCAAAGGGAAACAGACTTAAATTTTCTCCACCTTACAGGTCTACACCCCATAGCTCGCCCTCTCAGACTCCAGTCAGGCAGGCCAAGGCTTCAGGACGGGCAGGAGGTGGAAGAGGAAGGAACCCTGACGTCCTGATGGAGATACAGCTCAGCAAGGTAAAGTTCCTGCTGCATAATATTGACTGATGCACGCTCACCTCGTCCTAAAATGGTCTCAAATTGATACTAGAGTACTTCCCTGTTTATGAATGAAGCGGTTTAACCAGGGCCTTTTTGGGGGGGAAACAGTCCCTGCAAAATGTCCCGGAACTTAATTTAGTTCCCGGTCCCTGCAATCGAAACACAATGAGTTCCTCAAAAAGTTCCTTGTTCCACAGGAAAGTTCTTGCGGTGGAAACGGGGCTATAGTACTCTCAGACAGATCACATAAATACCTGTGGTCATTTCTACATCCATTCACCAGCTTTTCTTTGACCTTTTCTGTAGGTGAGATTTCAGCATGAGGTGTACCCACAGACTCAGGTGGCTTGTGGGCCAGCAACGGATCAGCCAGTCTCCCGCCAGGTGTTTGTCGTGCAGGACTTGGAGATTCGAGACAGACTGGCTACCTCACAGATGAACAAGTTCCTCTACTTGTATTCTAGCAAGGAAATGCCCAGAAAAGCCCATTCTAACATGGTGAGGAAGGCAACGCACTCACATTAACCCAGTCAAGTCTGGGATTTGTTTAACTTATTGTATGCTTTTGGTCTTAGTTGACAGTTAAGGCACTGCACATGTGTCCTGAGTCGGGCCAGGCTCCCCAGGAGTGCTGTTTGCGTGTTTCCCTGATGCCTCTTCGCCTCAATATCGATCAGGTAAAAGACTCTGATACAGATGATTGTATCACAGATGTGTATCCGCATTCTCAGTAACATTTAAGTGACAGCCTTGTTTTTTGTTTGTTTGAAGGATGCGCTGTTCTTCTTGAAGGACTTCTTCACCAGTCTTGCTACTGAAGTAGAGTTTTTCTCACCACCTGCTCAAGAAGGTAAAATTCATTAATTCAAGTGTCTTAAACTAAAACATCATTTAACATAACCCTTGCTTTCAAATACTGGCTCCTAATATGATAATATTTTGTTTTGCAGTTGTCTGCGTTTCCACAAAAAAAGCCTCTGCCCCTGAGATCTCCTGCAGCTTCTCCAAGCACGCTGGCAGCAGCCAGGACCCGGCCCCAATCATCTCAGTGCCCGCTCAGAGACGTTTGAGCCACAATGGCTTCTCCACATCTGGCAGGGAGGAAGTGACTGACAATGAAGCCTCTGCTCCTTCCTTCACAGACCAACCGATCTTCTTTAGGTCAGCGTTAAATAACTAAACTCTTCACCCTTTGAAGAAATAATTGAATTGCTTGTTTGTGTTTTGGTAACGTTTTCTTTTCCTAACAGGGAGTTTCGGTTTACCTCTGAGGTTCCCATTCGCTTGGATTACCACGGGAAACATGTTGCAATGGAACAGGTACATGGTCTAAGAGGGTTCTGTATTAATTCCACATTATTTCATTTGCGCTTTGTGACTGATTTTATGACTGCTCTGTTTCAGGGAACATTTGCAGGGATCATTATCGGGTTGACACAGCTCAATTGTTCAGAGCTGAAACTGAGGCGCTTGTGCTATAGACAAGGGTATGTTCATCTCAGTAATATCATATCAGACTGTGTTGCATATTATGTAATATCTTGGATTCAGCAAGTAATAGAGCAAATTCTTGCAGAGAACCAATAATATTTCCTAGGAAGCTAACACTTGTCTTTATTTCAGATTATTAGGTGTGGATAAGCTGTTTTCCTATGCAATAAATGAGTGGCTAAATGACATAAAGAAGAACCAGCTTCCAGGACTACTGGGTGGTGTAGGACCTATTCACTCTCTGGTACAACTAGGTGAGTACAATACATACTCTGAACTCACAGTCACAGGCTTTTTGGTGTTATCAGATGGACTTACATTTCACAATGTGCTTTAATGTAGGGCTGCAACTAACGATTATTTTCATTGTCGATTAATCTGACAATTATTTTCTTGATTAAGCGATTAGTTGTTTGGTCTATAAATTGTCAGAAAATGTAAAAAAAATCAATGTTTCCCAAAGCCCAACATGACGTCCTCAAATGTCTTGATTTGTCCACAACTCAAAGATATTCAGTTTACTGAAGTAAAGAAACCAGGAAATATTCACATTTAAGAAGCTGGAATCAGAGAATGTTTTTTCTTAAAAAAAATACTCAAACCAATTAATTGATTATCAAACTAGTTGGCGATTCATTTAATAGTTGATTACTAATCATTAATCGTTGAAGCTCTACTTTAATGGTTATCATAAATGATAAAAACAAAAATTAAAACAAGTGATATAATGACCTAGAGTGTCCACTATTCATTTTCTTTCTCTTCAATTACTGTACTATATAATCAAAGTTTATAATCACATATTTCTTCCCAGCGTTTCCCAATGTAAGCACCAGTTTCCCAATATTTATGTTGCTAAAAGTGTAGTTTAATCAGTTTCTTTGAAGCTATGGCAACATGTAATTCATGATTTCATTAATAAAGTGCTGTGAAAGTAACTTACAGTGTGTGTGAGCATCCTGATTCAGGTGTATCTCTCAGTTACGGTATTCCCTGTTCTTAAGATGAATGTTCTGTTCAGTTCAGGGATTCAGGGACTTGGTCTGGCTCCCGATTGAGCAGTACAGGAAAGATGGTCGGATAGTCCGTGGGTTTCAGCGCGGCACCGCCTCCTTTGGAACTTCTACTGCTATGGCTGCTCTGGAGCTCACCAACAGGATGGTGCGGACCATCCAGGTAAACTCATCTTTCCACCGTTATTTACTGCTAATGCCTTCATGAGGCATCGGACTAAACTATTGTTGTGTGGCATTTTCAGGCAGCAGCTGAGACGGCCTATGACATGGTGTCTCCAGTGCCTGATGAGAGAGACACAAAGAGAATAAAACGGTTTTCCCATTATGGACTGGCTCATCAGCCCGTTGACCTGAGAGAAGGTGTAGCCAAAGCCTATACTGTTGTAAAAGAGGTAACCTCAAGCTAAAATTACCAGTATTTCACTACACTTACATAAATGGAAAGAAACTGAGGCTTTTGTGTTGTTTTCGTCCACAGGGCATCACAGACACAGCACTAACCATCTACGACACGGCCACCCGGGAGCACGAGCAGCGCGGGATGACGGGAGCAGTGGGTGGAGTTCTCCGCCAGCTGCCACCAGCAGTGGTAAAGCCACTCATTATGGCCACTGAAGCCACCTCCAATGTCTTGGGTGGAATGAGGAACCAGATTCACCCGGATGCACGTCAGGAGGAGTCTCAGAAATGGAGGCAGGGCGAGGAGTAATTCTTGTTGCCATACGGTACCTGAAACCATGACTGTGCAGAAGCAACCGCTAAAAAAAATGTGGTGGAAACTTTCTTCAGAGGAAGAGGAACATCTCGGATGTGCAAATGGAGACCTGGTGTAAATAAAATACTGTTCATCTCGTAGCAATTTGAGCTACTGTGATTCAGCTTGTGTCAGCTTACCGGTTCCCTCACAGTGCCTTCATGGTCGTCAGCATTGTCTAACTGTTTGTTTAATCAAAGGGATGTATGAAGAGTGATGAATTTGTGAGCCACATATTGTCTTTATGTGGATTATGTTTTGTTGGAGGACAGACCACGGCATTATAAATATAAAATCATAACAATGAAGAGATAGGCTGTTGTCTCATGAGGCGCAACATTTGCTTCATTCTCAAGCAGCTCTGTTTACAAGTTGTGTGTGGTTACGTTCTCTTATCCTACTTTAGTGTCAACAAACACTAATATTATAGGTGTAATGACCCTTAATTTATATAACGTACTGTATGTGGGCTATTCACTGTAAATATTCCTAATGTGTAACAATGCAAATATAAGAGAACAAGTATAAACTGAATGTTACAGCTGTGTTAAGTTCTGTTATCAGCACTTTTAAGTGATTCTAAGGGTTACTTGCTCAAATGAATGACCGATGGAAAGAGTGCCCAAATTGTTATAAAGTTTCACAATTTTATTTTGAGCCGTGATCAATGTTGTGTAAGTTTCACAAAAGCTGCTGCTCAGAAAAGCTGCTTTTAAAATTGGAAAACAGTTTCAAATGTTATATTGTGTCAGTCTGCCGCTCACATTTTTAAATTGTTGACACAAACTTGTACAAGAAAACTGTATTTACTCAAAATCTTGAAACGAAGTCTTAATATCCTGCACAACTGATTTTTTTTTAAAGTGTATGTTTGAATATTGATATTCGGCGTGATATGTTGTGTTGCAGGCATTTGATTTGCCCATTTTCTTGTTTATGTGGATAGGATAATATTTCTTGTACATAAGTGTACAGTTGAATTTGTATTAAAAGCATGAAAGGGAAATAAAAACGGTTAAATCCACCAGAGTGGAGTGTGT
Organism: Sebastolobus alascanus; assembly: GCA_916701645.2. Lineage (NCBI taxonomy): Eukaryota > Metazoa > Chordata > Actinopteri > Perciformes > Sebastidae > Sebastolobus > Sebastolobus alascanus. The sequence goes on from CAKAOJ020000474.1 coordinate 299,150, forward strand.
TTGGGTATGATTTTTACTTTTCATAACTGAGTGGACTGGTTTTACTAGATTTTGGAAAAAAGAAAAACTATTTTTTTCAACTTTCCATGGATTGATTTACTGTTTAATGTTTTTTTTTCCGATGAAAAGAATTTTGTACATTTTTATTTTTGCTTTTCTCAACACGTGTGTGGCGAAGAATTTTATTTTGAAATGTGTAAACCGTTAAATCGGAAGTTGACCTTTTTGCCATGGAAACAGGAGGACGAGGCAAATGTTTACCATCTTCTGAAGCTTGTCATTGTTCATTGTCTGCTAATCTTAACCCCTGTCGAAACTTTGAGGCGATGGTGGACGTGTCTGATGGTTTGAGCAGTTTATCCTTCGAGTCTGGACTGACTGAGGATGAGAAAGACTTATTTTACCTTCGTGCACGCTCGGCTGCACTGACGTTTTGCGGGAGCGCGCACGCAGCTTTCCTTTGTAACCTCGTCCACTCACTGAGGTAATTTATCTGTAGTAGGTTTATTTAAGGGCTTCAGAATAACTTTTACCCTACTTTATGTTACTGTTTGAAGTCATTCTGATTGATTAACATTTACAGATCTGTCATCAAAAGTCACACTGCATGGACCAAGTACTGAGTGTGAACTGGTAGCTGGAGAGATGCTAATTTGCCTCTTGGGCACTGCCGAGGTGCCCTTGAGCAAGGCACCAAACCCCAAACTGCTCTGGGCGCCTGTCAGGGGCAGCCCCCTCGCTCTGACATCTCTCTATTAATGCATGTATATAGGTCCTGTTTGTGCATGTGTGTGAATTTCGGGCCTGTGTATCTATGTATATGTAAAAAATAACAGAGTGATGGAATTGAATTTCCCCTCGGGGATATAATAAAGTGCCTTTCTTTCTTCTTCTTTCTTGCAAACAGAGGCTCATTGGCATCAGGAGAAGACAGTGACCTCTGCGTCGGGATACTTGGGATGGGTCACATGGGGAAACAGTTGCTCCTCTCCCTCATTGAAAAGTCTGGCATCAAACCATCACACATTAAGATCTCCACTAGAAGACCAAAATCTGCAGGTACACTAAAATAAGACACTTCAAGACTGAACTCACTAAATCAGCCAGTGTGTGGACTAATAGATAACACTGTAACTGCATTATGTTTTCTCTTCTGCAGGTGAAAAGGCCTGTGTTGTCAGATGCCAATAATCCTAATACTATAATGTCACAAAAAGAAGCAGCTGACTTCATCAGTGATGCAAGAGATTAATAGAAAATAATTTATACATATCTTGGAGTATAGGCCCTTTTCACAACAGCCGTTTTGACATGTCATTGCAGGATAAACACAGGTTGATCAAATTATGGCCTTATTCTATTTAGTGTGTCACACACATCCCAGTGAGCCATCATGCCAAATATAAGGGCCCTGGCACACCTAAATTAACCAAGGCTATAATGTTATTAATTACACCTGTGACTGAACTCAATGTCAGTTATGATTTCATACTTTGTATGACTTTCATATAATAGCCTATATAATGCTTCACCAAAGGTGTATGCATGAATCTCTACCTTTAAATTCAGACAAGAGGTTGTTAAGGGTTTTTGGAAATTTAAATAAGCTGGTTGCCATGTTCTTAAAAACATTCATATGCTCAGAGCAGTGAGAAGTTTTGATAAGTCAGTGATTGAACATGAGTCGATTTAACTTAAGTTGCACCTTCAGCTTGAGTCCTTGTATACTGAAAAAGCCATCCTGTCATCCTGTTATGTTTGCTGTTGCTTCCTTATTTCAGTGGAATTCATCCAGCCGGGAGTTGAATGCTTCTTTGACAATGGCAGACTGGCAGCGTGGGCGGACGTCCTGTTCCTCTGCTGTCTGCCCTCTCACCTCCCCAAAGTCTGTGCTGATCTCCACTCTCACCTGTCAAAGTGCTGCCTTGTGTACAGCTTCACCTCTGGTGTGCCTGTTACCAGGTACTCACACACTCACACACACATACTGCATTGTTGATTTTCAGCCACTGAATCCCTCTTTTTTTTTTTTATTGCAGATTGGCACAGCTTCTTGGACACAACTTCATTCTCAAACCACAGTATGACTTTGTCGCTTGTGACACTGCAGACGTGTGGCTGTCCTGCACTCACCTGACTACAGCTTTGACAGATCCTTTGCTGATAGATGCATCGTGTCCTCTCACAATGAGCGGTATGTCATGTTTCATTATTGCAGTCATGTTATATAAGACGTTAGGGAAAACTTTTTTAATTTGGTGCAGTGAGGCTTCACCCTTGATTTGACATTGTATACATTAATTAAGTTGTATTTCTGTGTAACTGTTTAAGCTGACTTGTAATTCCCATGTTTAGGTGGCATTTCTCTGGGTCTGAACTGGGTGTGTGCAGTGTTGTACAGCCTGCTAAATATCTGCACCTCTGCCAGTCTGGAATCCAGTGATGCTCTCTCTCTTATCAACAGCGTGCTTGAAGAGAAATGGCCACACGCTGTGAAATTAAACGCACACAGTTTCATCAGTGCATCATATGCATCTTCCCTTCTTACAGAGGAGTGAGTGCAACACATAGCCCAAGAATATATTTCTGTCATGTTTAACTTTCACGTCTGTCCTGATTCAACCTTTTTTCCTCCACAAAGGCCTTTTCCCTGGATTTCTCTCGCTGATGTCCAGAGCAAGGAGACACCACTGCTGTGCTTTCTATCAAGCAGCAAATCTATGCAGCAGTGCATCTCTGCAGCATACAAATCACTGCTAGAGACACCAGCAAAGTTAGACAGTAATTCTCTATTGATGCGTGTATAATGTAAAAAGGGCACCACAATCGATATTGAAAAAAAGGTACATAACATCGAGGGAATTTAAGGATGACAAAGAAAGAAAAAACAAAACAAAAACACAATTAACCACCCCTACCTTTGAAAAAAGTTACACAACATCAAGGGCATTTAAGGATGACAAAGAAATAAAAAATAAAATAAAATAAAAAAAGGTACATAGATAAATTAGATTATATAAATCTAAATGTAATAAAATTAATAAATACCTTCAAATAATAAAAAAAAAAATTGTGTTCCTTATGTTGCACATATTATATATATTCAAATTTTACATAACATAAACATAAATAATAATTTTTAAAAAAATGTAAGGATGTCCATCACAGATGTAAATTGTGTTCCTTATGTTGCACATTTTGTTTTGAAAATTACAATGTGACATATACAAGATTACATTTCAATAAATAGGCCTTAACAGTGTGTTTTGTGCAGATATTGTGTTTTTAATATTTTTGTATTTCATACATAATCTGTATGGTAAATATGTGAAAAATAATAGATTATACAATGTCTTCTGTAATAGGCTATACTGCAAATGCATGATAAAACTTGAACAATGAACAAGTATCTCGATTCGCAGATTTTCGTCAATTCTCGGGAAAACGCGGAAGTGTCAAAAATTCTGTTTTTTCCTGTCAAGCAGCAGCAGCAGCACCGTGGAGAGAGAGACCGAGAGAGACCAGAGAGAGCAGTCACACGACCGCAGCGATATGGAAGCACATCTCTTGATGGTTTGAATTGGACTAAAGTCAAATCTTATCGCGTTATCAGACTATCAGCGTGACATCGTGGTAAGATAGTTGCCCGGTGTGCCCGGCAGCTTCTTCGGCTGCACTTTCTCCGCTTTGCTCGGTTGCGGTAGCTAACATGAGCTAACCCAGCTAGCCTCCCAGCTAATGTCAGTTTATAGAGATGATGTTAGGGAAGGTAGTAAAGCCTCATGTATATATAAAGGTACACAATGCGCTCCTGTGGCTTTAGCTGTTAATTGGCCAGGTTGTACTGTGGTTAATATTGTCACATTAATGTCAAATAGCAGTTTGTTTGGTTAGTTTATCCAGCCAGCGTTAGGAGGCTAGTTTCAGTGTTGTCATCTTTCCCCCCCTTCCCTGTGGTTGAGATGGGCGGGGTTTCATCTTTTCCAGCCACGCAGACTGAGGTGTTTGTCTTGCCTTTACAGCCATGGAGAGATTAGAAGCCACATCAGAGCTCCAGTCGCGGTTGTCATCCCTCTCCTTCTCGTCGTTCCCCGGAATAACATCCAAACAGAGCGACATCAGACCGCTGGACAGGTAGAGCCTGTTGCTGCACAAAGTGCTGCTTGTAAAGCTGCTGTAAGGAAACGTGTTGCTAGTAATACCTTCTTGCATCCTAATGTATTCACTGTTGAAACATCGTGGTGTCTTTTCTGCTGCTCTTCAGGCTCCAGAATACAGACCTTTCACAGAGCTGCACCCAATCCACAAAGCGAGCTGATATGGATGAAACCAAGGAGGATTCAGGGCAACAGTCTGAGGTATTTCATATTTAAAGCTATCAATGAGTGGCAATAAACAGGGAAGTGCAATATAATATAATTTCTCAGCTATAACAAAGTCTTTTGTGTGTGCATTTTGAGGGTAATGCAGTGGCCCCAGCAGAGGCGGCCCTGGGGGAAGGAGGCGAGGAGAACAGCAGCGCTGGGAGCTGTCAGCCCTCCGCTGAGATAAAAGGTGAGGACCTGTAGAGTATGACTACTGCTTTGTTTCATCTGTGATTTAGATTCAAAGTCTTCATAAATCTTTCTCTCAGTGTAATACAAGCTCTAAAAATCTGCTGTTATGCTCTTTGTGGACACATTGCCATTTGTTCCTCCTGATGGCAGCCCAGATGCCACCCATGAAACCCCCAACAACGTGGACATCTGCTGCGCTGAAGGAGCTCAAGGCAAAGCTTCGAACGGAGGACGACAGCGTGGTGACGGTGTACCGAGGCGACATCATGACAGTTCACGTGCCCACTGTCCCTGAGGCCAAAAAAGTGTGCTGGGAGTTTGCTACAGACGGTTACGACATCGGCTTTGGTATATATTTTGACTGGACTCCCGTCACAAGCCGGTCTATCACTGTGCACATCAGCGAGTCAAGTGATGACGAAGACGAAGAGGAGGAGCTGGAAGGTCAGTTAGTGTTTGCAATTTATAATGTAAAGCGGCCTAAATTTAGCTCACACAAACATTTTTCACTGGATGTTTCAATTATGCATAAAACACATCAGTCATTCTGTATCTACAATGCACAACCATAATTGCGTTTTTATATGTTTTCCTCCAGCTGGGATCTGAGGCAGCGTGTTGACTTTGTGGTTTATGTGATTCCTGTTGCAGGGCCCGTCAGTAACGGAGACGTTGAGAAGGGCTCCAAAACTCAAACCAACTCAAACTTGGCTGAAATCTTACCTGTGTACCGCCAGGACAGTCACACATCTGTCCAGGGGGGGAGCCACGACTTTCCAGGTGAAGGCACTTACCTCCTGAAGTTTGATAACTCCTACTCACTATGGCGAAATAAAACTCTTTACTACAGGGTTTATTATAGTGCCTGAGATGCCAGTTTATGAGTGTATCATTTACAGAAGAATACTACTCTTAAGAACGATGGACTATTTTTGATTTTGGAAAAAGATGAAGTTATAATATAGGTTAAATATAAGCATATCTATTTTTTAGCACCATCAGCTTGTGTTGCCACATGTTGAATTGACGATCAGATAGTTCTGAATGCAACATTTGCTCCAATGTCTTGCTGATAGATATTTGAAGAAGCCTTCCATATGTGCCATGTTCCCCATGTTTGCACTGTGCTATTTGGTCAAGTGCCCGTCATAAAACATATATTGTCTTCAGCTGTAACATTTCTATGGTAGCAGTGATCAGGGAACACCTGCACAGAATCTGTTTCACCAGGCCAGGTGCTTAATCAGCTGTGCTCTAAAGAAATTGAGTTTTCTGTCGGTGTGTGTGTGTGTGTACTGTAAGAGTACACCTTCTATGATTATGTTGCGTTGTTGTTGTTACATGTATTTATCCTTCTGCTTTGTATCGTAACTTATTTTTTATCTGTGTTTAATTTTATCACGTGATAATGGAGAATATAATTATATAATACAAATTCTGTGCACAGAGCTGTCTACTGTCATAGTGGTGTGTTGGTAGAAAGATATAAGTTGAATGTACTGAAGCAACAGTTTTCCAGAGTGTGCTTTTTATGACACAAATAAAAGCCATCCCTTATCACGTGAAGCTCTTATTATGTAATATAGATTCAATATTTACATTTGCCCCCACTCGCCTTTAATTTGCTGTTTCAGAGGTAGGGAGCAGTTGTAGCTTTTCAGCTAAATGTATTTTGTGCACAGGTCTATGGAAGTAAAGGTTAGTGTGTTTGTTTCTCTGTGTGTTCGCATACTTTTTTTTGATTGTGTTGCCTTGTTCCATCCTATTTCTAAAAATCGATGCTTCTACCACACTCACTTGCGCGCATGTTCCCAAAGATGTCACACACCGATTTAAAGCTTCCCATGTTTGCTGTACTGTACCTTTACTGTAAGTTATGACATTTGTTCCTGAAATTTATATTCTAAAATAAAGAGAAGATTGACTATTTTTTCGTGATTCATTTGGGAATTGGATCAATCATATGAACACTGATTAGTAGATGATGGTTTGGAAATTGAAGAGCAGGTAAACGTTGCAACTAGATGTCATTAAGACAACTGGTGTGTGTAGTTCCTCAACTGAATCTGTCCCGAGACGCCATCATTTCATAACAGTCTCACTGCTGATCCAGGATTAGAAAGCCCTTCAGGATGCTCCCCTGTGTTTCCATTAAAATGTGGCATTAGGGGATTGATGTAATTGTTAGGTGCTGCTGATGAGGTGCTGATGAAACCAGGTTTTATTTTCAGCTCTCCCTAAAAGCCAGTCAGACTCCAGAGTTACATCTAGTGTCCCTCACGTTGTACTAGATTTCTAAAAAGCAGTTGGAAAAAATATTCTTAAATTGTTCTTAAATGATGCCACCACAAGTATTATGAATATATTCAATTACATGTTGATGATGCCTGTTGATTTGATTATTTTAGAAGGCATGGACAGGAGATATGCAGTAACTTATTGATACATCTAGATATTTTTTCCATATATACTCAGTTATGAATATATTATCTACACCTGTGCAACCAGCACAATCTAGTACATGATTTAAAAAAAATGTATTTATGTAATGTTTATACTCTGAAGGCATATTTGAGACTGCAATTTGAGGTGTTGTTGTATTGACCTGCATTATAATGAAGGTGTTTTCAGTGTTTTGTCCACCCCCATTACATGCTGTACACGAGGGAGTCAGAATAACAACATAAACCAATACAACACCTCCCTAACCACTATGGAGGCCTGAACCTGACTAAATGTAAAATGTTACTACAAAAGTATTACTGAATATACCGATAATTGATATTGTTAAAAAAATTAAATGAACCTTATACTGTTTCTTTGACCACCAATCATTTGTTAAAAAAGCAAAAAAACTTTTTTTCTTTTGACAGCAATCAGTTGATTAAATAAATTAACCGCAGCCTCAAAACTGACCATAGAAGTTAATAAACATCTCTCTTGGTAAGGTCCAACCATAAACTGAACATTGCAAGAATTTTTTTTTCCAAATATAGCTGTGATCTGTGTTTTTTCCTCAGATAACTGAAAGGCTGAGAGTGACCTATATAAAAAAATAAACTGTAAAAATAAACTGGCTGCTTTCAGTAATTCCACTTAGCTCTGCTTCCGGTTCAACAGTTTACACAAAGTGATGCAAGTCAGACAAAATACACAAAAAATGTTTGAAAAAAGGCTTTTTGCTATTTAAAAAAATGGAGTATACAAATATTACAAAAATAGCTGTTCGGTAACACCTAGCCAAACACTGCAGGTGTTTTTGGTAATTAATCAATTAATTATGCTGCGTCTCAGGTGCGCGTTTTCACAACGGCCTCGAGCTCGAATCAGCCAATCACGAGTGATTACCGGAGCTAGCATGTTTAGTTTGCTGCTACTTGTAGGCTAACCCTCTCGACGATGCGACCTGAAACAACATGGGAAGACTGACTTTTTATGTGCTTTGGTCCCTACGTGACGCTCCCCGACAGTTCAGCAGGTAGGACCTTTTTTTTTGTAAAAACCTACATTCATCAATTTTCACATTAAAACAACAATTTCAAACATGTTTTCCCGGGTTTTTCACCCTACGCAGCAAATCCAACCGAAGTCGCTTTCAAGTGCACGTCCCTCTGCCTCTCCCCAAACACCTGGTCATCTTTGGTCTTGGTGAATGGAAAAGCAGCGAGACAACAATCTCAGTAGATGTTCTGGTCAGTGCAGAAGTACCGGCCCAGAAAATTGGGACTCTGTCAGCTCAAGCAAGGTATGTGGAGGAAAGGCATTAGCTAGTTTTAACACCAAAAAAACTCGAGGTAAATGTCGACTTTCAAACTCAGGTGCCTGACCTGGGAGGGGGACTGGAGTCCTGACGTGGTCACAGTGGCAGCAGAGAGAGGCAGGAGAGGAGTTTATGGCAAGATTGTGCTTACAGTGTGTGGAGAGGTAGGAGGGTTTGTATAAACTGTCCCCAATTAATGTTCTGCATAAGGAAAACAACCATATCTGTATCTTCTATACCTGACAATGACACTTTTTTGTGTTATGCAAAGACTTGTGACCAGCCACAGGAGGATAAAACCAGTGTCTTCAGCAGTACTCCTCTGGTTGAAAGGAAATGTCTTTTCCCAGATCAGCACAATGCCACTGATCTGTCTTGCACGTTACAGCAAAGCGCTGTAAGTGAAACGGTGAGATGAACAGGGTTTAAATTGTTTTGCAGCTATCTACGCTTGTGGCAACATTTCATTTCGTGTCCTGTCTTGCAGATAACTCCCAACTCCTCACACTTGGGTGATAGTGCTTGCTTTGCTGATATTCAAGTGAATAAAATTGACACCAGTGATTCCACTATGGGAAATAATAAACCCCCGGTTTGGCCTACGGTAAGAGTCATGCTTAAGAATATTGTCTGCATTTAAGGTAGGTGACTTATTCTGTGTTATACTTTGAAAGGATAAGACACCCAGACGGACAGTCATTAGTAAGAGAGGCCGCCTGACATGGAGCTCTGAGGACATGGACAGTCTCACACAGGACATAAACCAGGCTTCAACCCCCAAGAAAATGAGGCTGTCCAGGATGAACAGCCAAGAGGAAATGACAGTGCAGATAAAGAATGCGAACAGAGAAGGTCAGAAAGCTTTAACAACCACCGTGGTCACATTTGAATGCACAAAATGGGTTTTGACAGAGTTGGTGATTTAGTTTCAGCGTGTCCATCGAAGCGCTGGAGCCATACGATGTGTCTGAGTGACCCTGACACAGCCATCCTCATCGGAGGGGAGACATCAGATCACAACTACTGCAAGGACTCCCTGTGGAAGCTCGAGTTAGGTCAGTTGAGTTTGGTGAATCACTTGTGTGGACAGATATTGCTTACTAGAACCAAAGGAGGAATTAAGACACAATAGGAAGCCATAAAATATTTGCCCATTGAGTGCATTTACACTGAACATGTGTTTTTCTACATTTAGTTTCCTTCTTGACTTCTTTCCAGACAATGACTTCTGGTTCCCCATGAACTCCTCTGCCTCTGGACCCGTACCGCCGTGTGCCCGAGGACACTCTGCGACCTTTGACCCAGACTCTAAGTCGGTCTTTGTTTACGGTGGCCTGAGGGAGGGTCAGCGCTACAGCGAGCTGTACATCCTTAATACCCTGACCTGGAAGTGGAAGCTTGTCACTGTGGGTTTGTTGCAAGTTACTAACATGTTGTAGTTTTCTTATCAAATACTCAAGCAGAGGTATAGGAAATGTTTTCTCTTGGTTTGTTTTTGTGGATCTATCCCCCTTTAGGCGAAAGGGAATGTCCCAAATTTGGCATATCATTCTGCAGCCTTTTATAAGAAAGAGCTTTTTGTCTTCGGTGGAGTTCAGCCGAGCCATTCTTCTGAGGATAAACCCTGCAGTAATGCTCTGTACATCTTTAACCCGGAGTTTGAACTCTGGTACCAGCCGATCGTGGAGGGGGACAGACCTCTGCCTCGGTTTGGGTCAGTCTACAGTGAATTCACTGTCATCCAAATACTGTTTTATTTCCCTTAAATATTGATGCAATGCTAATTTTTGTATGAAACAGGCACTCAGCCACACTGATGTCACAGAAGTTGATAATATTTGGTGGACGGAAGACTGCTACCTACCTTAATGATCTCCATGTTTTAGATCTGGGTAAGATGAAGATTCAGTGGCTGCATTATAGCTTACAATTTGTGTCCACTAGGTTTAAACTGATATTTCATTTTTTTTCCTTTCTGAGTAAAGGATTCATGGAGTACACAGCTGTGAAGTGTGGGAACATGCCACCGCTGCCTCGAGGGTGAGTACAGCACTAATCAACCTTGAGAAATGTCATCAATGCAGCCATCTGGTTTTTATATTTTTAGTATCTTTTGACAGATGGAACTGCATTTGAATTTAATGTGTTTTAACTAGGGATGTACCGATCCAACTTCTTCAGTCCAGATTTCGATAGCGATACCTAGGCTTTGGGTATCGGCCGATACAGAGTACCGATCAGATACCAGTGTTTAATTAATAAGCTGTATGCCTCACTGTGTGGAAGTGACTGGGATTATTCTTTTATGTGTAAGGAAACATCAGGCCTTACTTAAACATTGGTTTCCTAATTTTGTTAAACAAAATGTGACCAATAAATAGATATAAATTTATTTAATTGTTCTTTATTATTAAAATGATAACTTGTACTTCAGCAACTTGGTAAAAAAGTACAATTCAAGTGTAAACCTTAAATGCAGCAACAAATTGGTCAAAATTTAAACAGGAATTAAAATTCCAGTATATAACGTATATAAACATTGAATTGAATAGATCGGCCCATTTGTCACCGATACCCGATCCAACTATTTGAGTGAGTATTGGCCCGATATCCAATCCAGTATCGGTGCAACCCTAGTTTTAACCCAAAATGTCATCTCTAGTGACAAGATAATACCATATTTCTGCATCATTTTAGATTTTTGTTTTAGCTCAATATGAAATAATAACACCAAGTGTTTAAAATATTATATAGACACTGGCTTTATGGACAATAATGGTGCACATGAAAAACGTCTTTGCCTGTACATGGACAGGTTTCATGCAGCTCTACCAGTTTCAGACAACAGGATTTTAGTCAGTGGAGGTTGCAGTGCAATTGGAGCCCTGCAGGATGTGCACATTTTCAACACTGGTGAGTACGTCATTTCTGCCACTTCAATCTGATTATGTAGTAAATTGTCAGTGTATGGTTTAGTCCATAACAAGGTTGGTGTCAGACATGGGAATTTACTTTGGGTCACCCTGATCCAATGTCTCACAAATCAGCTGTTTGTTCAGTGAATCCTCCCTGCTTTGATTTCTCCTCAGACACCAACATGTGGAGCCCAGTGGCGTCTCCTCTGCTTTGCTGCAAGCCTCGTGCAGGACACAGCATGATAAATCTGGGCTGCTGCATCCTGACAGATGCAGAGAAGCATGAACAGGGTGAAAATGTCAGTGTCCACTGCACATTGCTGGTGTTTGGTGGATCAGACTGCTCCGGTACCTTCTACAACGACACAGTGAAGTTCACAGTGGAGATTCCTGGTGACAAGTAATGGGAAGTAAACCATTCAGGACAATTGTTTTGTTTTTTTTAATTGTTTTTTGTAATCGTTTTTAAACAGTGGGGGATGCTGTGATCTGTTCTGACAGACAAAATAACAGCATCATCAAGTGCTGTAAAAGTTATATTGGTTGTCTTTAAATGTTATCTAATTTTTGCATGATGTATTCTGCAACTTAGACTTTATTGTCGCTTCCTCTTTATGAGTCTCTTTAACAACCATCCATACTTTCTCCACACAGGCAATATGCTATAAGCAGTGAGCTCAGAGGTTTTGCACTTTGCATAACAAATCTCTGATCTGCATGTTTTACCCATTACTTTATGCCCTCTACCTTGTCCCCACATATCAGTATGTATTTGAAAGTATGAAGTCCAAATGTATATCAAAATGGCAATAAATATTTTTAACTGAAAGTTTCCATGTTTTTTAAAGTAAAGACACTAAAATAGGATTATTTTCAAAGCATTTTATTTAATAATGTACAAAGTTACATGGCTGTCTCTAAAGCTGCTGAGTTGTTTTTCTATGCACGCATATCAGCAGGTGTGTCTGGCTGACAAGACGGGTTGCTCACTTTGAAGGCTTCAATCTCAAGTAAGGTTTGATTTAACCTTTTGATAGTTGGATACTGCCCGACATCCACTTTGAACCTGTAGAGATTAAAGACATAGAGGGGTCATGCTTCTCTGTCAGGTGTTTTAAAGTTCAGCAGGTTGGGCAAAGCGGGTGGTTTCATGTAAACAAAAAATGCCATGACATTCATGTTGATCTCTTCTTGTTCAGGGTGACTGGGTGTTAATGTATTTATTTTGCAGTTTTTCATGAAATGACTGATCACATACCTCTCTGCATTGTAGACTTGTGGGACCAGACAGATGTCTGCCATGGATATCTAAAAGGTAAGCAATGAGTCCGATTTAAAAGGTCTTTGCTCTATATCACACTGTTGTCATACTTAAATATGATGGTCATGCCTCTTACCTCATCACCTACACAATATTTTCCTGCTGTTTGCTTCAGAATGGGCTCAAGAGCTGGAAGAAAAGGTGCACAAATTGTAAAGGAAATCAAGTGATTAAGTCTTAGAATAAAACTGGATGTATAGTAGAGAAGACGGGCCTCCACCTACCTTGAAAGCCGCGATCAATGAAGTGCTGAGCCCACTGCACCTTTTCTGCTCCGATTTTCTGAATCACGTGCAAATTCTGAAACATCCAGGAATTAATATTGTGAAAAAGTTACATGTGTAGAGACTGTATTTTTGTATCCTATCACACCTGAACTTGCAACCCAATGACTGTTTTGAACTGTCTGCTTCAGTTTGACTCTGTGCTGTTCTCACCTGCAGAGGCTGTATCCCAGAGGCAATGAGATCACTTATCATCCGAACCTGGGCACGTTTCTTTGGGTCTGCTGGGAGAAGCCGAGGCCCTGGCCTGGTCTCATCGATGTACTGGATCACTGCCAGCTGTGTGGGCAAGAAACCATTTTCAGTATTATTCAAGTTGGTTAACTAAAATATATTTTTGTAGGATTACAAGGGGGACTCACTGACTGAGAAAGGGTGATGCCATCAATTTCAACTGCAGGCACTTGTTGCATGGGGTTTAATGTCTTGTAGTGTTCAGTAAGCTTGAGCACATAGAGAACTTTTGTGAGACTAATACAGGATTTACATTGACTGCATCATGTTAATTATCATGTGCAGTATGACATGTCTGCATTGATATCGATCTTGTGAATCTATACTGTACCTGCTGACCTCCATCGTTGATTAGATTGACTGGAACCTGGTCATATTCAATACCTTTGAGAGCAAACGCTGGTGCACAAAAAGCAAATTATCAAATTGTTGACCTCAAAATACTTTAAAGTAGTCAAATGCTGTGGCATGACTTACCAATGCGAACCCTCCAGGAGCAGGAACTTCTGAAGTATCCATGAAGAACAGGCTACATAGAAAAACAGAAAACATTCAGTCCATTTGAAAAAAGCATCACATATCCCCTGGATATAATTAACCTTTCTTGTGTTAACTGGTTCACCTTGGTTTGAGTTGCCATAGCTGTTTGGCTCCAGCTTTTACTCAACTAGACTGAATCAACAATTGCAGACAGTTTTTCTACAGTTAAACATTATCCTCCAGCAGCCAATAGGATGTGCTCCTAAAAGCCCTCCTACCCACTCTTTGGTCCATGACTAAGCAATAACTAGCCTTCATATGGTTCACATTAGGTGCACACACACACACACACTAAGCAAACAGCTAACAATGTTATTACAGTACCTTGGCGAGGTAAACTAAGGACAAGTGCATTGTGGCTGTGATTATGTCCTGCACATTTCACAGCAAAGTCCCTCTCCCTGTCTTCTACGTTGACTTAATAATGTCAAATGGACATAGCTCAGCTAGGAGACAACCCTCTCAGCCTGAATAAAGCTAGTTCTAGCATTGCTTTTGGTAACAGTTCAGCTCCAGGTTGCGTAACTCCCAGCCAATACGTGGATGACTGCCTTAAGGCTTTTATCCAATGATTGGTTGAGTTCCACGGCTAAGGCGGGCTTATCTAAAACTTCAACTAGCGATTGGATAGAATGCACTCACAGTTGACCAATCAGGTTGCCTTCTTCGTGGGAGTTGTGAAAACGGAGCCAATAGCAAGCCTCAGATTTCCTCAGAGCCCGCCCACAGGTAATACATCTCTGTGAGGGAGGAAGCCTGAAGTTGTCTTCGGCTGGCCACCGTCTTACCTGCGGAGTTGGAAAAAATTAAGTGCACGGTAACCATGGCGACAACAGCATTAAGATCCGTACTAAAGGCAAAGGTAAGATTTAAACGTTTTGCGGCTTTAAAACGGTCCTCCTCAGTTGCAAATGACGCAGGCAGGTTTGGCAGCTCACATTGTTTACTAAGTGCAGTGTGTCATGTGCTGCAGGATTTAGGTCTGGGTTCCTTTACAGACTGGTTTATTTATCACAAATGGGATTAACTTCACTTCTTTCTTATCAGATGACATTCCATGTGACTGTATGCTTTTTGATAAGGCACCGCCCTTTATAAGCTGATTTATAGTAGCCTATGAAAAAAGTGGCCTACTTTAAAACTTCTCACTACAGTTTTTCATGACTCCACACTTTGTAGATAACCTTGCAGGCCTTCAGTCTGCAACTGGAAACAGCTGTTTTTTGTATTTAATATTTAAAAAATATATATTCACCAAACCTACAATTGCTGTGTTTGTTTCTCAGGTGCCATTTACAGTTGGCCGCATGTGCTACACCTCCTCAGTGGTGAGTTGAGAACAGTGTACACTTAATTGTCAGACTGCTATTACACTTTACAGCAAATGTCCTACATGTAAAATTAACCTGCTGACCATAGGCAGATGTGACGTTACATTTCTCCTCACAGCCCACCACCAAGCTGTTCATCGATGGAAAATTTGTTGAATCCAAAACGTCAGAATGGCTGGATATTCACAATCCTGTAAGTATTTCACCTGGCCTGGATCGAGAAACGGTGCACTTATCTTGTCAACACCCACATATGTAGTTGGGTTAGTTAGAGTTATCCTGCTGTAGCTGGAGGGCTTCATGATGCTACACTGTGGTTTGGTAACTCTGACAAAGCAGCAAAGATAATGGAGTTGCTTAACCTGTTTCATGTTACATAATGGTTATGTCTGGCTGTTGGTACAAACTGGTTTCAGTGGTTCAACATCCTGCTTGTTAATTAACTTGAGCAGATTCACAGTATCTTACAAATAAGTGATTGTCAATGAGAAATATTACTTGAACCTCAGCTACACTTGGATAACAAGTCATAACATAACAGTCATACATGTTTTCTTAAGGATTGAGTGTGGAAATCTGTGGAAAGCTCGCATATCTCAGTTAAACATCTACTAGGGTTCACCTGTTACCTAATGTTTAGTGAACTCTGACAACCCCTGCTGATTGAAATTAAGTAATCTTTGGTGTATTAATGTTTTTCTCCTATGCAGGCTACCAACGAGGTGATCTCCCGCGTACCCAAAGCCACCCAGGAGGAGATGTTGGCTGCCGTGGACTCGTGCTCCAGAGCCTTTCAGTCCTGGTCTGAGACCTCCATCTTGACTCGGCAGCAGGTCTTTCTGCGCTATCAGCTGCTTATCAAGGAGAACATTGTAAGTCAAAGGGTCAGAAAGTATAAGGTGCAACTGAAAACAAGTTTATTAGCACTGTTGAACTTGATTCTATTGAGCTGAACAACTTGTTCCATTTGTCTTCTTTTTGCAAATTAGCTTTTTAAACCTTTCCACATTAGTTCAGAGTCTGCTGTTTACATTTATATTAAATCTAAAGCTGAGAACAAAGGACTGACATGAGGCTCATCTTGTGTTTCAGAAAGAACTTGCCAAGGTCATTACAGTTGAACAGGGCAAGACCCTTGCAGATGCAGAGGGGGATGTTTTCAGAGGATTGCGTAAGTTTATCTCACTCACACACGTGCGCACACACACACCTTTAGGGCAAAAAAACGGTAAAGGTTTGCATGTTATGCAGGCTTTTACTTTGTGGTTGCAGGAATAGTTAATGAGTTATACTACACCAGAACAAAGGGCGGTTTTCTTCATGAACCCTTTGAATGATTGCCACAAATTCTTGCTGTTTTTACCATTCGCCTATATTTTGGGACGTGAACTATTTTTTTGAGGCTGATATAAAAATATTGTATTCAGCTTTCTTTCTCCACTCCTTTCACCAACACAGATTATAATTCTTTTTTTCCAAAATTTGGGACATATTGGTTGCATCAGAAATTCCATGCTATAATGCTATTTATTACACTAAGACAGTATGTGAGAATTTTTTATGATGCCCGAAACCTTAGTATGCAATTTGCATACTATTTCTGGTGAAATATTAGTATGCAAACGCTAAACGACACTATGGCAACATAAGTATCCCACAATACAATGTGGTAGTTATGACAATGATCATAACAGACGGTGATGGACAGCTCTGTAACATAAATTTCGTAATTTAAGTGTAAGTATAAGACTTCACTTTGTTATGCGTTATATGTTTTTTAAAATTGGTTCAGACTTTGATTCTCACAAACCGTCATTTTGGTTACATCAGGTTGCCATGGTAACACATGTCCAACCGGCAAGGAGGCTCTCAGGAAGTGACGACGTAAATTACTGCTCAGTGCTTCCAAAAAGATACATACTACTGTCTATTCACACAAAAGTATGTTAAACGATAGTACACATATTGGGTACATACTATGCGATTTCGGACGAATCCCTTATCTTTGAATAATGAATTAGTGTTGAGTGTTAGTATTAACAAATAAAGAACACAATCCTATCCTACATTGGAGAAGCCTAATTGCTCTGTCTCTTTTTGAAGAGTTTGTAGAAATCACCCAGACATGTTCTTGGCTTCCACACACTCGATACATGTTTCAGTAAAGCAGATAATTTACACACACGCACACACGCACACACGCACACACACACACACGCACACACACGCACACACGGCTTGTCTATACCCAATCACTTCCAAAAATGTAATCCTTCAGATTAGCTGATTATAAATATACCAGACTAAAAAATACTCTCATAGTTTGAGACATCTGCAAAAAAAAAAAGAAAACAAAAAACAGTAACTTATGTATTGCATGCTCTGTTTATTTCTTTTCTTTGCAGAGGTTGTGGAGCACGCCTGCAGCATCACCTCTCTGATGCTCGGTGAAACCCTGCCCTCCATCACCAAGGACATGGACACCTACACCTACCGACTGCCCATTGGGGTGTGTGCCGGCATCGCCCCCTTCAACTTCCCTGCCATGATCCCTCTGTGGATGTTTCCCATGGGCATGGTGAGCGGCAACACCTACCTGATGAAGCCGTCAGAGCGGGTGCCAGGCTGCGCCATGCTGCTGGCCAAGATGCTGCAGGATGCCGGTGCTCCGGACGGGTCGCTCAACGTCATCCACGGCCAACACGCTGGTAAGAGTTGGTCTCTGTTACCTTTAGCTGGTCATTGTGAGAACTTAGTGTTGTTTCTGAAGCTAATCTGTATCTGTAGATACAAGGCAGCATATATGATGAATATATAATTTAGGGCAGATGAAGAAGAAGTCCAAATTCACTAAGATATGACATCTGGACGTGTCCACTTGATAACATGACCTACAGAATCCCAGGGTGTGAAATTAACGCCCATTAAGCATCAAAATTAATGGTGGTAAAATTAGTCTCTGTCATGTGCCACAGTGACTAATGACATTTTTGAATTATTAGTTGGACACTTTGGTTTTATATATTCTTCTGCTTTTGTGTGTAGCCTTTTTTCTTTTTGATTATCCGATCAATAGAGAAAATATTTGGCAGATTAGTCAATAATGAAAATAATCATTAGTTACGCCTCACATCCAAGCTAGGACAAAAATTCAATCAATCTTTTATTTTTTTTGTACATTGATGAATATGACAAAAATTAGGAATGAGCACGAGGTTTATGTTAAAATGACTCACTTCGTAAATGGTGTGAAAGATCAAGCTCATCTTGGCATTTTTTAACCTGAACTTAACATCCTCCATTGTTACTTAAAGGGACTATTTGTAACTTTTCACGCGCATAAATCCTAACGGGTCGGATTCCCATGCGCGCTCGCGTGTGGGTACGCGAGCGCGCAGCAGCTCTGCTCCTGCTGCCTGCACACCGTGCTCGGCTCGCTCCACCTCCACGTGAACGCGCGCACACTACACACTGCAGAGAGTTAGTTTAGCTCTGAGAATATCTAGTGAATGTGCAGTGGACGTTTTTGCAGAAATAAATGCTGCCGCTCCTCCAGACCAACAGAGGTTTCCCGTGTCTTGTGAAGTGACGGGGCTCTGCAGCGAGTTACGTTATCGTCCCGACCAGGTGTCGGGCTCACTCCCCCCCCCGACCGGGTGTCGGTCTCTCCCCCCCCCGACCGGGTGTCTCCCCCCTCCCCCCCCGTTCCCTCCGCGGTCCGCAGGCTGAGAAAGGAAAAGGCAACACTAGAATCAGCATTGATCCATGGAGAGACCTTAGTCTGGTCAGCTAACATTACTGCCAAGCAGGTGAAATATAGAGTGATATTGTGTTTTAGCTGACGTGTGTCGCCTCGCTGTTTTGACGGATGCTCGCTCACATTCAGGTAGCGCGTGCACACGGGCGAGTGCGAGCAACAGGACGCTGACTTTCGTTGACATTGCGGCCACAGGTGTCGCTGTGAACAAGCAATTTCTGATTCTTACATATAGCCCCTTTAATAACTGGTTAGTATCTATAAAAATGACAATTGCTAAATATTCTTTTGTTATATTCTCTGTAATGCAGAGAATTTGACTAGGGCTGCAACTAATAATTATTTTAATTGTCGATTAATCTGTCTATTATTTTCTCGAATAATCGATTAGTTGTTTGGTCTGAAAAATGTCTGTGTTTCCCAAAGCCTAAGATGACGTCCTCAAATGTCTTGTTTTATCCACAACTCAAAGATATTCAGTTTACTGTCATAGAGGAGTAAAGAAACCAGAAAATATTCACATTTAAGAAGCTCCAGCTTCTTAAATGTGAATATTTTCTGTTCTTTTGATTTTCTGGTATCAGAGAATTTAGACTTTTTTTTTTTTTTTTTTTTTTATTAAAAAATTACTCAAACCGATTAATCGCTTTTTGGAGATTAATAGTTGACAACAAATTGATTAATCGTTGCAGCTCTAAATTTAACACAGTATTTGAATTGAATCAGTGGTTATTAATTACTGTGGTTGATTAAAGGATACCGGAGTTAATACAATTTCTATAACTCTTTCTGCCACAGCTGTGAATTTCATCTGTGACCATCCGGCCATCAAGGCAATCAGCTTTGTCGGCTCAAATCAAGCTGGGGAGTACATTTACGAGAGGGGCTCTAAAAATGGCAAGAGGGTCCAGTCGAACATGGTGAGTATCAAATGAGAATCCAACACAGCTGTAAATGTCTGACACTTGCTGTAAATGTCCAGAGGGTGGCAGCATTGGCCAACAGATTGTTGTTGTATTTTTGACTCCTCACTGCCAGCTGTACAGATGAGAAGGTGCAAAACGGAGACTGCAGCTGTGCATCACTGTTGAAGAGCCACAATTATAAATGTCAATCCTCTCTGTTATGTGGAACATATTTACTATATACTATAAAATTTGTAGGTTGTTTGTATATAATTCCCTGATATTATGTTCTCACTTGTGACTAACCAGCTGCTGTAATGTAGAGATCAAACAGCTGAAGGCTAACCGCTTCTCTTGTACTGTAGGGAGCCAAGAACCATGGTGTGGTGATGCCTGATGCCAACAAGGAGAACACTCTGAACCAGCTTGTGGGTGCAGCGTTCGGGGCAGCAGGACAGCGCTGCATGGCCCTGTCCACAGCCATCTTGGTGGGCGAGGCACGGGGGTGGCTGCCGGAGCTAGTGGAGCGCTCCAAGGCTCTGCGCGTGAACGCAGGTACCGCGCCCCGTCACCCCGCCCTTCACCTCTGTCTCTCCTGAGCCCCTGTTCCCCTGAGGGCCTCGGGTTTAGTCATCTCGTGGCCACCCACGCCGCCCTAACCACACCTCTCGCCTTTTGCAACTTCACATCGGAGTCAGCTGGGAGCGAGGGCTCGTTGAGTCAGCCCTGTTGCAAATTTGTGGCCAGATCTGCGGCTCAGGCCTAAATAGCGGTTCAGAGCATCAAATCCTTTGAGAAGGGAAGTTGATGTGGAGTAAAATAGAGAACAATTATCCCTGTTTGCAGTGATATGGACTCTTATTTTTGTAGTACACAGGAAACCCGTAAGTATCCATTTTTTAGGGCGTGCCTCTGGGTGCCCCTCGTCCTGGTTTTTGCGTGTTTGTAGCAAAAGACATATTTCAATGTCAGCGTCAATTTAATGTTCTCACATCATGCGAGTGCCATAGTATGTAACTATATAGCTGGATGTTTTGGGGGCCCTGCTAGGAGACCAGCCTGGTGCAGACGTGGGGCCTCTGATCTCTCCACAGGCCAAGGAGAGAGTCTGCAGTCTGATCCAGAGTGGCGTGGACGAGGGAGCTCAGCTGCTCCTGGACGGCCGAAACGTCAAGGTCAAGGGTTACGAGAACGGCAACTTTGTGGGTCCCACCATCATCGGCAAGGTCACAGTACGTGGGTTTAATTTCTTTATGTGCACATACCTGTATGTATTTGCTAAAAACTAAACTGCAGTTAAAAATGTTATCTTTTGTGCCCTCCCAGCCTCAGATGAAGTGCTACACTGAAGAGATCTTCGGGCCCGTGTTGGTTGTTCTCGAGGCAGACACTCTGGATGACGCCATTGGTATTGTCAACAGGAACCTCTATGGCAACGGCACAGCTATCTTCACCACAAATGGCGCCACTGCACGCAAATACACTCACGAGGTGGACGTGGGCCAGGTGAGTGGCTGCAGCCTCCAAATGTGTTCCTCTGTTTTGGGAGAAAGGAGACATTCACATCCCTCTGTCATGTCTATGCAGCATTTCAAGTAGGGAGCACATCACGTTTCTGTTTGAAAACCTTCACTCATTATTATTTTCCGTGTCAAGTATAGCCTTGTTTGTGCCTAACCTAATATACACACATTCGGGCAACCCCCTTCCCTCCACTTCCCCACCAGTCAAGACTACAAATAGCTACAGCAAATATGTGTCTGTTAAAAGAAAACAGGAGGACATGGAAACATTTTTCCGGGTAATATTCGATGAGGGAAATCTTAAAATAAACTCTAAAGGGATTCCTAGGGTCCTGTTCAACGTTTATGCATAAATATGACCAACCTTTACCCTGTTTGTTTGACTGTGGAGCCTTAGTTATGTCCTGTGTTTGCCGTTCACATGTCGGGGAATGCTGTGCAGGCCATGTGCTGTTCTCCTCTCCAAACCTCGATGCAACAAACATCTACTTTTCCTTTTTTTTCCCTCCCTGCACCTTCGCCAAAAGGCCTTAGTGTGTCCAAACCTATTCCCGCTGTTTCAAACATTCTAAACCAACCACGCTATACCCGTATTGCCTTCATAACAAATGTTTTATTTAGTTTCTCTTCCCTCTCATAAGAACATGTTGTGCTCTAAAAACTGCAAATATAAGCCACAGGTTTATCCTGTTTTAGTGAGATCATGTAAGCTTGTTTTTTAAACAGCATGCATATACCACATCTCTCATCGGCCGCATCTTACTCATCCTAGCAATTTAGGATCCTGGGGAATTGTTTTACAAAACTTACACTTATGGAAATGAAAGGGAAAATACTTGTTTTCTGCAGGTTGGAGTCAACGTTCCCATCCCTGTTCCACTGCCTATGTTCTCCTTTACTGGATCAAGAGGATCCTTCAGAGGGGACATGAACTTCTACGGAAAACAAGTATGAAATAAACAAATGCATCCTATTGTTACAGGTATAAGAAATACACCGATGTAGCAGTCTAAAGTTTTGTTGTAAATGTTTTTATTTTTTCTCTACAGGGCATCCAGTTCTACACACAGATCAAAACTGTAACCTCACAATGGAAAGCTGAAGATGCCACCGTGACAAGTCCTGCAGTTACCATGCCCACCATGGGACGCTAAATACTCCAAGAGCTGTTACTCAGTCGGATAAACCAGAATACCTACACACCCTTCTTCCACACACTAGTCAATGTGAATAGTTCATTAATACAAATTATGAAATAATAATCCCCTTTTTATATTTGGATGTGTATATACAGTAGATACTCTGTAAATGTAAACCACTGCAGCCAAGATTTTAACCGTGCAAAAGATCTGTACAGCTGATGCAATATCATTGGATCAATGCCATTTTCTCAAATACAACACCAGTATTGAAACTCTTGTGTACTTACTTACACTGTAGTGGGTGTAATCCCCATAAATGAAGGTTACCGTGGACACTGCATTGTATTCCACTGATCCAATGATTGTATATTATCTGGTGCATATTTTGATATCGGCAAACAAGCTTCAAGTATGAACGACTACTCAGAGGCCATGTATACATGCATGGTAAGATAGTTATAATGCACAAACAAACCGCTTGTATTCTACTAAACACATGATTGACACTCTGTGGGAAGGGTACAAAGAAGAGGCAAACCAGAGTATGATGTGCAATGCAGAGGCCACACAGGGGTCATGTGGTGTTTATATCCGGCAGAACGGGCTCAAGGCGCCTGGGTGATGAATGTCGCCGGGGAGAGCTCCTCTCTAATTCTGAAAGACAGTCATCATTAAGCAACGCTAAAATGCAGCGATCTGATAAATCACACATAGGCACTCATGTTCTCACAGCAAATGCTTTTTCCGCTAAACATGGAATGTGGCATCAGTAAATCTGCACAGGCTTCATAATTGCAAGGATGAGGTACAACTTTTATTCTCGTGCATTCCTTTGGTGTCTTACCCGGCAGCATCACTGTCAATAAGGCTCTTCTTCTCAGAGGAGGCAGACAAAGCCAGATGTTGGCTGGCTCTCCTATCAGGAAAATGCAGAGTTGCAGTTACATACAGAACCTCATAATGAAAAGCCATGTTTTAGCACACTGGTGTCTATTCACTCAGGCCTGCTGCAGCCTCTATTGGAAAGGGGTTACTCTGGGTAAACACAATGCACATGGACTTTAGATGCTGCTAACTGAGTCGCCAAATGTTCTGCGTTATATTGCTGGACTAGGTGCCAGACCACTGTTAACATGGATATACATCTCCTCTTGCCTGCCATACCCCCATACATTCAGATCCCCTGCACACTCCTTTTTTGAAAATCATGTTAACAGCTGCTCTCCAACCACAAGCGTTCAAAGAACAAAATAAACTGCTGGTATACGTGAAGAGGGGCCAATAGGCTGAAAGCAAATCGACGTGACCAGATGTTTGTTTCCAAGCACACGACTCTGTGGCTGGGCCTATTTTTACTATTGTGCCCAGACTCTTTCTTCATTCTTTTTAAGCAGCTGGATGGAAAAGAAAATTGGTCGAAGCCTAACTGATGTTTTATGGTATCCTCTTCTGCTGAGAAAATGGCTGTTTAAAACATTAAAAAGAGGGAGGAGTCACCAGAAGTTCAGCCTGAACTACTGCTTGGTGTCACTGCACTTTGTTCTTCAGAGGTAATTGATCCACAAGTCAATTTTCAGGGATTACAAGTGGATTGCGGAGTATTATTTGGGATGAAGTTAATGAATTAACGAGCAACAAAGTAAGTCTTTTGCTAAGACAAACATAATACAATTATTGGGAGGTTTTATTACCTTTCCCCCTGTCCATTCATTTTAGCAAAGAGAAGCCTGAGCACTTGTTCCTTCTGCTCCCAAGTGAGATCTGAGATCTCAACTTTGCTGTCTGGTTGATGAGTCCTTGAAAACAGGTGGATGAAATGAATTAATGTTAATGTTAACCCCTGGTATTTTGTGA
>CAKAOJ020000475.1:0-67500 GCA_916701645.2 Sebastolobus alascanus
ATAGTCTGTCGATTAATTTGGTGGAAAAAAAACTCAGTTTTAAATTTCGTCAATTTTCATGAAAAGACATGCTATAGTATGACTTTTATGAAAATTTTCGAAATTTTAAACTGAGTTTTTTTTCCACCAAATTAATCGACAGACTATACTATGCCTTTTTTCATGAAAATGTTCGACATTCTATACCATGACATTTTTTTACGAATATTTTCGACATGCTATAGTATGATTTTTTTCATGAAAATATTCGTAAAAAAATGTCATAGTATAGAATGTCGAAAATTGTCATGAAAAAAGGCATAGTATAGTCTGTCGATTAATTTGGTGGAAAAAAAACTCAGTTTTAAATTTCGTCAATTTTCATGAAAAGACATGCTATAGTATGACTTTTATGAAAATTTTCGAAATTTTAAACTGAGTTTTTTTTCCACCAAATTAATCGACAGACTATACTATGCCTTTTTTCATGAAAATTTTCGACATTCTATACCATGACATTTTTTTACGAATATTTTCGACATGCTATAGTATGACTTTTTTCATGAAAATATTCGTAAAAAAATGTCATAGTATAGAATGTCGAAAATTGTCATGAAAAAAGGCATAGTATAGTCTGTCGATTAATTTGGTGGAAAAAAAACTCAGTTTTAAATTTCGTCAATTTTCATGAAAAGACATGCTATAGTATGACTTTTATGAAAATTTTCGAAATTTTAAACTGAGTTTTTTTTCCACCAAATTAATCGACAGACTATACTATGCCTTTTTTCATGAAAATTTTCGACATTCTATACCATGACATTTTTTTACGAATATTTTCGACATGCTATAGTATGACTTTTTTCTTGAAAATTTTTCGAAAATATTCGTAAAAAAATGTCATAGTATAGAATGTCGAAAATTTTCATGAAAAAAGGCATAGTATAGTCTGTCGATTAATTTGGTGGAAAAAAAACTCAGTTTAAAATTTCGTCAATTTTCATGAAAAGACATGCTATAGTATGACTTTTATGAAAATTTTCGAAATTTTAAACTGAGTTTTTTTTCCACCAAATTAATCGACAGACTATACTATGCCTTTTTTCATGAAAATTTTCGACATTCTATACCATGACATTTTTTTACGAATATTTTCGACATGCTATAGTATGACTTTTTTCATGAAAATATTCGTAAAAAAATGTCATAGTATAGAATGTCGAAAATTGTCAGGAAAAAAGGCATAGTATAGTCTGTCGATTAATTTGGTGGAAAAAAAACTCAGTTTTAAATTTCGTCAATTTTTTATGAAAAGACATGCTATAGTATGACTTTTATGAAAATTTTCGAAATTTTAAACTGAGTTTTTTTTCCACCAAATTAATCGACAGACTATACTATGCCTTTTTTTACGAATATTTTCGACATGCTATAGTATGACTTTTTTCATGAAAATTTTTCGAAAATATTCGTAAAAAAATGTCATAGTATAGAATGTCGATAATTTTCATGAAAAAAGGCATAGTATAGTCTGTCGATTAATTTGGTGAAAAAAAAACTCAGTTTAAAATTTCGTCAATTTTCATGAAAAGACATGCTATAGTATGACTTTTATGAAAATTTTCGAAATTTTAAACTGAGTTTTTTTTCCACCAAATGAATCGACAGACTATACCATGCCTCTTTTCATGAAAATTTTCGACATTCTATACCATGACATTTTTTTACGAATATTTTCGACATGCTATAGTATGACTTTTTTCTTGAAAATTTTTCGAAAATATTCGTAAAAAAATGTCATAGTATAGAATGTCGAAAATTTTCATGAAAAAAGGCATAGTATAGTCTGTCGATTAATATGGTGGAAAAAAAACTCAGTTTAAAATTTCATCAATTTTCATGAAAAGACATGCTATAGTATGACTTTTATGAAAATTTTCGAAATTTTAAGCTGAGTTTTTTTTCCACCAAATGAATCGACAGACTATACTATGCCTTTTTTCATGAAAATTTTCGACATTCTATACTATGACATTTTTTTACGAATATTTTCGACATGCTATAGTATGACTTTTCATGAAAATTTTCGAAATTTTAAACTGAGTTTTTTTTCCGCAAAATTAATTGACAGACTATACTATGCCTTTTTTCATGAACATTTTCGACATACTATACTATGACTTTTTTTACATAAAATTTGACATACTATGACTCTTTTTACATACAATTTTCGATATACTATACAACGATGTTAATTTTCATAGAATTTTCGACATACTATAGTATGACTTTTTTTCCATAAAATTTTCAACATACTATAGTATGACTTTTTTTTCATAAAAGTTTCGACATACTATGACTTTTTTCTCATAAAATTTTCGACATACAATAGTATGACTTTTGCTCATAAAATTTTCCACATACTATACTGTGACTTTTTTCGACTATGACTTTTTTTTCAACATACTATACTGATTTTTTTTCTGACATAAACTTAAATACTGTCAAGTAACAAAATTCTTTCTTAAAATATAAGTTTTATTCAACACGTCTGTAAATATCATGTGACAGTTTTCCAGAGTATTCATAGAATCTAGACCGAGACAAAAGGTTTCTTTTCCACCAAACACAGTGCAGTTACACCAACATGTTGTATTAAATCTACCTTAGGTAGTCCCGGTCTTGCTGCAGTAAAAACCTAGGTGTAAGTTGGTAGCGAGTGTTATTTTTTCAGGACGGCAACTCGGGTTCAATAACGTCTCTGAAGAGCTGTTTTAACGGAGTATCAATTATTCATCTGCTCCGACACACACAGTCTCTGTGACAGACGCTTCACACACTGTCCGTCAAATCTGCTGCGTCAGTGGAAACTATCTTCCTCTTTGTCCTTCTCCATTGCCAGTGTTAGTATTTTTTAAGCATCATGTCTCCATTGTATTTTTATCTGTAAACCTCAAAGACTTCTTTTCATCTCTCCTCCCCCTTTAGTTTGAAGCGAGCTGAAGGCGAAGGTGCAGTCTGCTGTTTTCCTGCGTCTCAGCAGAGAGTATTGCACAAACATCAAGTAAAGCAGGAAAAGTCCAGAGCAGCTGCTGGTCACCTGAACTCATCATCCATTAGGTTACAGCAGGCTCTTCTTTCCATCCTGGATGCCATCCAGAGCGATGCGGGTATGCAGATTTATGGGTTGAAGAGTTAAATCCCCCCTAAACTCCTCCAGAGTGAAAATTCTTTGTTTTTTTCCTTTTCTTACAGCTTTTCAAAAAGCTTTGAAAGTCGGGAAGAATCCTGCTGTCCTCGTTTCCTCACAATCAACTGGAGCTGCTGCTCTGCTGCCGAGCTGAAGTTGAAACACAAGAAGGTACAAATAAGAATTGGGAATGTAAAATGTCCGTTAAAAAAGTTTTTAAAAAGTCGTAGTACGGTATGTCAGAAAAAAATAAAAAAGTCATAGTACAGTATGTCGAAAAAAGTAAAAAAAAAAAAAAAAAATTCATAGTACAGTATGTCGAAAAAATTTAAAAAAAAAAAAAAAAAAAAGTCATAGTATAGTATGTCGAAAGAAGTAAAAGAAGGAAAGTCATAGTATAGCATGTCGAAAAAAAGTAAAAAAAAAAAAGTCATAGTATGTCCTCTGCTGCAGATCAGGGTTTCAAACACCAGGTGATGACGTTTCCTCACAATCAACTGGAGCTGCTGCTCTGCTGCTGAGCTGAAGTTGAAACACAATAAGATTCAAATAAGAATTGGGAATGTAAAATTTCCTTAAAAAATGTTTTTAAAAAGTCGTAGTACGGTATGTCGAAAAAAGTTAAAAAAAAGTCATGTATAGTATGTCGAAAAAAAAAGTCATAGTATGTCAAAAAGAGTCATGTCAGAGTTTAGTTTGTCGAAAAAAAAGTCATAGTATAGCATGTCGAAAAAAGTAAAAAAAAAAAAAAGTCATATTATAGTATGTCGAAAAAAGTTAAAAAAATTATAGTATAGTATGTCAAAAAAAATGTCATAGTACAGTATGTCGTAAAAAGTCCTAGTATAGCATGTCGAAAAAAATGTCATAGTATAGCATTTCGAAAAAAAGTCATATTATAGCATGTCGAAAAAAGTCAAAAGAGTCATAGTATAGTATGTCGAAAAAAGTCATAGTATAGCATGTCTAAAAAAAGGAATGAAAAAGACATAGTATGTCGAAAAAAGTTATAGTACAGTATGTCGAAAAAAGTTTAAAAACGTCATAGTATAATATGTCAAAAAAAGTCATAAAATAGTCATAGTATAGCAGGTCGAAAAAAATAATTAAAAAAAAAGTCATAGTATAGTATGTTGAAAAAAAAGTCATAGTATAGCATGTCGAAAAAAGTCATAGTATAGTATGTCGAAAAAAGTTTAAAAACGTCATAGTATAATATGTCAAAAAAAGTCATAAAATAGTCATAGTATAGCAGGTCGAAAAAAATAATTAAAAAAAAAGTCATAGTATAGTATGTCGAAAAAAAAGTCATAGTATAGCATGTCGAAAAAAGTCTAAAAAAAGTAATTGTATAGTATGTCGAAAAAAGTTTAAAAAAACGTCATAGTATAGCATGTCTAAAAAAAATGTCATAGTATATTATGACGAGAAAAAAGTAAAAAAAAAGTCATAGTGCATGTCGAAAAAAGTCATAGTATAGCATGTTAAAAAAATTGAAATAGTCATAGTACAGGATGTTGAAAAAAGTCATAAAAAGTAATAGTATAGCATGTCGAAAAAAGTCATAGTATAGTATGTCGAAAAAAGTTTAAAAACGTCATAGTATAATATGTCGAAAAAAGTCATAGTATAGCATGTCTAAAAAAAGGAATGAAAAAGACATAGTATGTCGAAAAAAGTTATAGTACAGTATGTCGAAAAAAGTTTAAAAACGTCATAGTATAATATGTCAAAAAAAGTCATAAAATAGTCATAGTATAGCAGGTCGAAAAAAATAATTAAAAAAAAAGTCATAGTATAGTATGTCGAAAAAAAAGTCATAGTATAGCATGTCGAAAAAAGTCTAAAAAGAGTAATTGTATAGTATGTCGAAAAAAGTTTAAAAAAACGTCATAGTATAGCATGTCTAAAAAAAATGTCATAGTATATTATGACGAGAAAAAAGTTAAAAAAAAGTCATAGTGCATGTCGAAAAAAGTCATAGTATAGCATGTTAAAAAAATTGAAATAGTCATAGTACAGGATGTTGAAAAAAGTCATAAAAAGTAATAGTATAGCATGTCGAAAAAAGTCATAGTATAGTATGTCGAAAAAAGTTTAAAAACGTCATAGTATAATATGTCAAAAAAAGTCATAAAATAGTCATAGTATAGCAGGTCGAAAAAA
The DNA here is from genome assembly GCA_916701645.2 of Sebastolobus alascanus. Classification (NCBI taxonomy): domain Eukaryota; kingdom Metazoa; phylum Chordata; class Actinopteri; order Perciformes; family Sebastidae; genus Sebastolobus; species Sebastolobus alascanus. The sequence goes on from CAKAOJ020000475.1 coordinate 5,336, forward strand.
ATAATTAAAAAAAAAGTCATAGTATAGTATGTCGAAAAAAAAGTCATAGTATAGCGTGTCGAAAAAAGTCATAAAAAGTCATAGTATAGTATGCCAAAAAAAGTTTAAAAAAAGTCATAGTATAGTATGTCGAGAAAAAAGTCATAGTTTAGCATGTCGAAAACAGTTAAAAAGTCATAGTATACAAGTCGAAAAAAAATGTCATAGTACAGTATGTTGAGCAAAAAGTTAAAAAAAAAAAGTCATAGTACAGTATGTCGTAAAAAGTCATAGAATAGCATGTCGAAAAAAGTAAAAAAAAAAAAAAAGGCATAGTACAGTATGTCAGAAAAAAAGTAATTGTATAGTATGTCGAAAAAAGTTTAAAAAACGTCAGTATAGTATATCGAAAAAGTCATAGTATAGCATATCGAAAAAAAGTCATAAAATAGTCATAGTATAGCAGGTCGCAAAAAGTAAAAAAAAGTCATCGTATAGTATGTCAAAAACAGTTTAAAAAAAGTTAAACAAAGTCATAGTATAGTTTGTCGGAAAAGTAAGAAAAAAGTCATAGTATAGTATATGTCGAAAAAAGTTAAAAAGTCATAGTACAGTATGTCGAGAAACAAAAAAGTCATAGTATAACGTCGAATTTTTTTTTAAAGTCATAGTATAGCATGTCGTAAAAAAAGTTAAAAAAAAGTCATAGTCAATATGTCCAAAAAAGTCATAAAATAGTCATAGTATAGCAGGTCGAAAAAAATAATTTAAAAAAGTCATAGTATAGCATGTCGAGAAAACAGTCATAGTATAGCATGTCAAAAAATTTAAATAGTCATAGTATAGTATGTCGAAAAAAGTTAAAAAAAATCATAGTATAGCATGTCGAAAAAAAGTCGTAGTATATGTCCAAAAAAAAGTCAAATAAAGTCATTGTATAATATATCGAAAAAAGTCATAGTATAGTATGTCAGAAAAAAGTTTAAAAAATGTCATAGTATAGTATGTCGAGAAAAGTAAAAAAAGTCATAGTGCATGTTGAAAAAAAAGCCATCGTACGTCGAAAAAAGTTTTAAAAAAGTCATAGTATAGTATATCGAGAAAAAGTCATAGTATAGTATGTCACAAAATTTCATACAGAGGGAGAGTGACTTTATTCTCTGCTCAGGTAGACATTACTCCTCTATATCTCTACAAAGACAATAGTTGTATATTAATGCTCTGGATATTGAATTTAGCATTTTGGAGAAAATGTCATTAAAAGGTGTGTATGAAAGTATGTATTCATCTATTTTGTGTATTGTTAAAAGAAAAAGGCACAATAAGAAAGTTTTAACCTACAAATTTACAAAATCTTGTATGTTGATTTAGTGTTATATTGTCTTCTATCAAACTGTTTTGTTGGGAGTAATTGTCCTTTAATTGTTTTTGCCTCATTGTGTTATTACTTACAGACTGGAATAAACTCAATCATCTACTGTATGTGGTGTGAGCATTTGTTGGTGGTACTGTGAGGAGTTTTCAATGCGGCTTGTGTTGTAACAAATCCAAATAAACTATTTATAAGTAATTGTTCATTGTATACATGTGTGTTTGTGTGTATTTGTACCTGTCGAGTCCCTGAAGCGCCTCTTAGCCTCGGCTCTCTCCTCAGAGTCGAAGTACCAAACTGTGATGGCGTACCTGAAACAGAAACAACAACACTGACATTAGTGGCTTTACATGTCTGTATTCATGGAGGAGAGAAATGTCAATAAAGATCATATTAGCCTCAATTAATTATAGTGTTTATTCCAGCGTTTACATGTTTTTAGTGTAGTTACACATTCACACCAGCAGGTGATGCCAATGACCTGTGGATGAAGTGTTTCTGTTCTCACAGAGAAAATAAACTCATTCATTGGTGACTGAGACATTTTCAACTGAAAATCATTTAAATTATATTAACATTTAATTCAGTGTATTTTTGTTACATCTCTGCAGAGGCGAAAACTAACTGTTAAAACAGGATTTTGTACTTAAAATATATCTGTTTCAACTAATTACAAACAGCGTCTTTAGGTGTATTTTATGTTTCTAAACTCATAATAATAAAACACACACACCTCTGTTCCTGCTGTGTTTACTGACTGACTGACTGATTGATTGATTGGTTGATTGACTGATTGGTTGACTGACTGATTGGTTGACTGACTGATTGGTTGACTGACTGATTGGTTGATTGACTGACTGACTGATTAGTTGACTGACTGACTGATTAGTTGACTGACTGATTGATTGATTGGTTGATTGGTTGACTTCCTGATTTGTTGATTGACTGACTGATTGGTTGACTGACTGACTGATTAGTTGACTGACTGATTGATTGATTGGTTGATTGGTTGACTTCCTGATTTGTTGATTGACTGACTGATTGGTTGACTGATTGGTTGACTTCCTGATTTGTTGATTGACTGACTGATTGGTTGACTGACTGACTGATTAGTTGACTGACTGATTGATTGATTGGTTGACTTCCTGATTTGTTGATTGACTGACTGATTGGTTGACTGACTGACTGATTAGTTGACTGACTGATTGATTGATTGGTTGATTGGTTGACTTCCTGATTTGTTGATTGACTGACTGATTGGTTGATTGACTGACTGATTGATTGATTGGTTGATTGGTTGACTTCCTGATTTGTTGATTGACTGACTGATTGGTTGACTGACTGACTGATTGGTTGACTGACTGACTGATTAGTTGACTGACTGATTGATTGATTGGTTGATTGGTTGACTTCCTGATTTGTTGATTGACTGACTGATTGGTTGACTGACTGATTGGTTGACTGATTGATTGACTGACTGATTGATTGATTGACTTATTGATTGATTGACTGATTGATTGATTGATCGATTGATTGATTGACTGACTGATTGACTGATTGGTTGACTGATTGATTGATTGATTGGTTGACTGACTGATTGACTGATTGGTTGACTGATTGATTGATTGATTGGTTGACTGATTGATTAACTGACTGATTGACTGATTGGTTGATTGGTTGGTTACCTGTTGCCGTAGGAGGGCTGCACCTCGTGTGGGTTCCTGCGGTCGGACCAGAAGAAGAGCAGCCGGTCGAACAGCGGCTTGATGTCGGCCACGTAGGATTTCCCCTCCGGGAAGATCCTGAGGACGCCGCCGTGCTCCTGATCAACAACACAAACATCAGCTGGTTGAAACATTAAAGAGAAACCTGGTGAATCAGTGTTGATGACTGATTATCTGGAGACAGCACTGTGCTTTCCTTCTCTGAGAGTGTGTGGATGAAGCATTAAGTTGTTAAATTTTACTCATTTAGCGACTGGCTAGTTAGCTAGCTACCTTGCTAATTCCACCAAGCTACAGTTACAGAACATAAAGAGTATGATATAAAAATATTACAAATATAAGTGTTTTCAGTCCAAAAAGGCGGAAGCGGCTGGCTTAAATTTACTGATCTCTATCAATAAAAATGACTAATTGTAAAGAGATCAAAGGTCAGAGGTCAAACAGAGATGAGCAGTAATGAGCAGAGGTCCCTGAACGCACCTTGGCGCTCCAGTTCTTGTTGAGGTAGTAGATGCAGGTGATGCAGCGCCCGTCGCAGTTCGGGTTGTCCACGTGTTTGACGTAACCCGTCCCGTTTCCTGGGTAACACGCCACCATGGCCTAAAGACACACACAGCATACGTTTGATTAGACCGCAGTATTATAACAATAATACAGTTCATTTACATGCAGTATATTACTACTTTCATTTCAGTGAGACACTACAGGAGTGAAAGCCAGCACATGGAAGAATATTAAGGTATTAAAACCTTTTCTGACTCGTAAGGGACCAAAACGTTCAGTATCATAATGCAACAAGCAATGAGCTGGATCTTCGTAGGAACCTTCTCCTATAACGATCGTTATCGTTAGTCGTGTTTCCAGTCAATTGTCAAGCGAATTTTAAGCAAACTTTTGAAATGTCGCAAAAAAGAAATGCAAATTAGCAGCGTTTCCATCAGCTGGTTTGGAGCGAATAAACTCGGCTACAGCGTAGTTTGGTCAGAGTAGAAGAAGAAGAAGAGCAGGGATCTAAACTAACTGTTTTCACCATCCTCCCGGGATCGTCCCAAATTTAAAATCTTTGTTTTTCTACATTATCACTAGTTTAAATCACTCAAAGTGACCTTTAACATAAATTAAGCATCAAAAGTGACTTGTTTGTTTTTGATCATAAATTTAAAAAGTGAGTTTATTGGAACATTTTGCCCTCTTTGGAACTAGACGGCCACAAACGTAGTGAAAACAACGGCAACAGTGCTGACAGAGCTAACAATGCTAACCCTGGGGGGGACGAGAGGATGGGTGCTACGCTTCCGCGCTGGCGCCGTTGGGCAGGGCGGCGTTATCAGCTGTAACCGCCGTATGAGGGCAGCACAGAAAGATCCTAATCTTATTAAGTGGAAGAAAATTTTTACTTATAGCAATAATAATTTGTTGTTATTTTTGCAAGACTCATCCTTCTCAACTTCAAGCTAAAAAATATCCATAACACTCATTAATATTTTATTTTAAGCATTTGGTTCTACTAATATAACATTTTATCATATATCAGATATTGCTGTCTTTTCTATTTGATAGTTTGGGAATTATATGGAATTATTTTACTGTAAAAACATTTTCATTTGAATCACGGATCACTTTTATCAAACAGAGAAGAGTTAAAAAGACAAGTTCGTTAACAAAACAAGTAACAACAACACTGATTTAAACCAAACTGCATCATCTTCTACATATCAGTGACTTCAGTGTCGGTCATCTGACCCTGATGATTACACACAGACACGCAACCCTCACGTCTAATGCTTTTATTGTGACGCACATACATTAAAGCGTGCGAGGACCTTCACACGCTCCATAACATCTCACATCCTGTTCCCTTCCTTTTCTTTATAATCATCAACACACACTGCTTGATAAAGGAAGGTCACAGCGTAGATTAACCCTCATCAAACACACGGGTCCCTGAACGCAACATCAACAACACCTTCAGTGACCTAACTGACGTCAGCGTTTTCCACCTGACGTCTGTCTTCACACATGCATCGCACGCAACAACGCCAACGCCAACGACATACACTGATAAAGAGCGTCCGACTCGTTCCAAAAACCACAAGCGGTCTGCACTGAGGGGAAGCAGGAAAATCACGTACACACACACACCATCATCATCAACGTCATCTCAGTCACGCAACGGAGCTGCTATGGAGTGAAACTATGTGGAGAAACACAGGAGGGCCGGGCGGAGAGGAAATGATACACTGAAAACAAAACGCCTCCGAGAGCTGTTCTGAATTGAACTTTATCTTATCCTCGGAGGAGGGAGGGAGGGAGAGAGGGATTGTGGGAGTGTGCGGAGGTCCGTGCAGTTATTTGGCAGGTTTCCAGCCTGCTGAAGGTTTAATGACGGAGCGTACGTGTGGAGCGTGAGGCTGAAGTCTGGATCCACTTCAACAGCATCAATCTCAACACACTGATTCCCAAACTGGACTAAATGAGGCCAATAATAACACAAATATCTGAGTAGGGCTCGATTAAAATATTTAAACGCAATTAATCGCATGATTGTCCAAAGTTAATGCAATGAATCGCAAATTAATCACATTTTTTTATCTGTTCAAAATGTATCTTAAAGGGAGATTTGTCAAGTATTTAATACTCTTATCAACATGGGAGTGGACAAATATGCTGCTTTATGCAAATGTATGTATATATTTATTATTGTAAATCAATGAACAACACAAAACAATGACAGATATTGTCCAGAAACCCTCACAGGTTCTGCATTTAGCATAAAAAATATGCTCAGATCATAACATGGCAAACTGCAGCCCAACAGGCAACAACAGCTGTCAGTGTGTCAGTGTGCTGACTTGACTATAACTTGCCCCAAACTGCATGTGATTATCATAAAGTGGGCATGTCTGTAAAGGGGAGACTCGTGGGTACCCATAGAACCCATTTACATTCACATATCTGGAGGTCAGAGGTCAAGGGAGCCCTTTGAAAATGGACATGTCAGTATTTCTTCGCTAAGATTTAGTGTAAGTTTGTAGCGTTATTTAACCTCCTTCATGACCAGCTAGTCTGACCTGGTTGGTACCGATGGATTCATCAGGTTTATAGTTTCATATGATACCAGTATCTTCACTCTAGATTTATTATCACGTTAACTTTGACAGCTCAAAAATCTACACCTTACAACATTTCTTCTACTTGATTAAATATTAGTATTGTTAAGATTGTAAACCAATCACAGATTTATGTAAATTTTAAATTTTGGTGATTTTGCAATGTCCAGTTGGGTTTATTTATTTATTATGTTTTATTTTATTTTATTTTGTTTAATTTTATTTTATTTATTATAATTTACTTATTATAATGTATTTATTTAAATGTATTATTTTTATTTATTCACATTTATATAATTTTATTTATTTATTTTTAATGGTTATTATTATTATTATTATTATTATTATTATTATTATTATTATTATTATTATCTTCACTCTAGCTTTAAAACTGAGCCGCTATAACCTAAAAATCACAAGTTGCGTTAATGTGTTAAAGAAATTAGTGGCGTTAAAACAAATTTGCCTTAATGCGTTATTATCACGTTAACTTTGACAGCTCTAGATGAATATATAAATTTGGCAGCGCTCTCCAAAACGGTTAAAGACTGAACAATGTTTTCTGGTCAGATTCATAATATTCTTTGATTAGATGGTTCCTGATTTAAATCCAATTTTTTGCCAGTTTTAAACATAGTTCTTGTACGGCTGCTTGTGTTTAGACGACATTGAACATTTGAGAACTTTGAGGAATAATAATAAAAAAAAAACAATAAGAAATAAGAAATCAACGAAACTTTTCGGTAAAGTATGGTTTCAGACCGAAGACAAAAACTTGTTATCCTGCTGATCTTTGCTGTTTATTTTCCTGCAGCGTCTCCAGATAACTGTATGAGTGTGTGTCCCTATTGTAACTGGGTTGACCTGTTTTCTTAAGAACTTCTATCTGATAACACACAGACACTGATAAGGGCTGCACCTGAAGACGGGCGGATATAAGTCACTGAGTAATTGAATAATGTGTACGTGAGAATGATCACCGCTACATCTGCAGTAGTGGAAGAAGTATTCAGATCCTTTACTGCAGTAAAAGTACTAATACAAGACTGTGAAAATACTCCACTACAAGTAAAAGTATAGTTGTGTCAGTAGATGTTCCCTGTCAGTGTTCAGCAATCTGCAGCAATGCATCATGGTCTATAAGATTTTAACTCCTTTATATCCTGTTGGCTAGTTTAATCTACAGCAATGCATCATGGTCTATAAGACCATTTTAACTCCTTTATATCCTGTTCTGCTAGTTTAATCTGCAGCAATGCATCATGGTCTATAAAATCATTTTAACTCCTTTATATCCGGTTGGCTAGTTTAATCTGCAGCAATGCATCATGGTCTATATGATCATTTTAACTCCTTTATATCCTGTTCTGCTAGTTTAATCTGCAGCGATGCATCATGGTCTATAAGATCATTTTAACTCCTTTATATCCTGTTGGCTAGTTTAATCTGCAGCAATGCATCATGGTCTATATGATCATTTTAACTCCTTTATATCCTGTTCTGCTAGTTTAATCTGCAGCGATGCATCATGGTCTATAAGATCATTTTAACTCCTGTATATCCTGTTGGCTAGTTTAATCTGCAGCAATGCATCATGGTCTATAAGATCATTTTAACTCCTTTATATCCTGTTGGCTAGTTTAATCTGCAGCAATGCATCATGGTCTATAAGATCATTTTAACTCCTTTATATCCGGTTGGCTAGTTTAATCTGCAGCAATGCATCATGGTCTATAAGATCATTTTAACTCCTTTATATCCTGTTGGCTAGTTTAATCTGCAGCAATGCATCATGGTCTATAAAATCATTTTAACTCCTTTATATCCTGTTGGCTAGTTTAATCTGAAGCAATGCATCATGGTCTATAAAATCATTTTATATCCTGTTGGCTAGTTTAATCTGCAGCAATGCATCATGGTCTATAAGATCATTTTATATCCTGTTGGCTACTTTAATCTGCAGCAATGCATCATGGTCTATAAAATTATCATGTGTTTGTAGCCGTCTACATGTTCTATAACTCTCAGGTTGTTTCCCTGAGAGAAGGTTGCAGAGGTAAACACGACCTTCCCAGTATCCCAGTACGCCATCAACACGTCTCCCTGTACGATTAATCAGCACGCCGCCGCGGCAGAGGACACCCAGAGGACCTGAACCGGTCCAGTAGATTTCCTGTCCTTCCCCGAGCGTGTTCTGGTTTCTAAAGCCTTGGCTCGGGGCCCAGAGTGGGTCGCTGGACGGCTGCCAAACGGGCTTTCACATCACAAAAGGACAAGTAACACGAAGGAGCTCTCCAGTGACACCGCGGCCATTTCAACATGTTTCTGTATGAAACAGAAAAGCTCAATTCATTCAAATATTTAATTAATCGCACATTTTTTATCTGTTCAAAATGTACCTTAAAGGGAGATTTCTTTTATCAACATGGGAGTGGACAAATATGCTGCTTTATGCAAATGTATGTATATATTTATTATTGTAAATCAATTAACAACACAAAACAATGACAGATATTGTCCAGAAACCCTCACAGGTTGCTTTCTTAATAAGAAATTAAACAAACCTATATAATATATTCACTAATAAATTAAAAAACACATGTTGCTGGTCGGATCCATCTATGACAGAGAGACAATGTGTAATAGATGTTTAACAAGACACGGTCAAAACCGAGTATATGGCTGGACCGTATGGTCAAGTCTTTGAATTTGTAGCTAAATTCTTACACAAATAGTCAGTGGTCATATCTATAATATTTTGTGAACAGTTTTTTTCACTTATATCTTAATGTTTGATTGAAAGCCAACTTATAATGAAGCAAATGGCATTCAGTAATGTAAATGGTAACATTTACTAGTCAGTATATTATACATTGTATACAAGGTGAAAAGGTATTATCATGACATACATTATGCAAGGTTAAAAGTATTTCAGTTTTTTATGAAAGCATGTGTATCAAAAGCATTCATCATATAAGTGATGTGTAACAATATATACAAACGTTGCAAAAGTTTATCAGCGTTGAGATATTCCAGCTGTCATCACTGACGTTGTTGTTGCTGTATTTATTCCTAGATGGAGTGTTAATGGAGCAGCTTGTTAACGCAGCCTGCCACTGATCGATCCGAACTCCATTCAGAAAACAAGCATTTTAAAAGTTGTTTGCCTGTCGTCATGGTAACAGACCCGACAAAGCATGAATTCAGTCTTTTTACTAATCCGCATCATTATGTAGTTATTTCGGCACACTTTGATCCGTTTACAACAACGTCGCTGCCGTATTTATGCCTAGATGACGTTATGTTGAGTGTTGATTGAGCAGCTGGTGTTATCACAGCCTGGCGTTGATCGATCCGAACTCCGTTCAGAAAACAAGCATTTTAAAAGTTGTTTGCTTGTTGTGTTGCGGACAGACTTGACAAGCTAGCTAACTAGTGTTTTTGAATGATATCTGAAAACCACATGGTTTAGAAAAATGAGCACCATTGGACATAGAGTATTTGTTTTTGCATGTGGACTCTTCACATGTGGCTTCAAAACCACCTCTGATTGTACCATGGTGACTTAGTTGTATGAGCATCAAAATCAACAGTTCTTTTTTCTGCCACTACTTTTCTGTGACAATAACAACTTCACCTATCTGCATGTCACTGTGCTAATATTGTCACTTGGGGCAGATGAAATGAGAGGCAGCAACTGTAAGAAACATGTGGATTCAGGGTTCTATAGAAACAGACGGTCAGAATATTCATAATTGATCAAAAAATGGTTTCTCAACCAGTAATGCACACCACTCAACACAATTAATTTCAAACACTGACTAAAAATCCATTAAGTTGACTGAGGAAAATTCTTTCTATGTTTCAGGTGAAACAGCAGGAAGCTATATTTGACGCTGGATCGTCAGCCTTGAGGCTTCATATAAGGAGATCCAGCCCACCTTCTTGATGGGGCTTGCTGCATTATTTTCCACCTTCTACACCTGCACGCTCAAATTAATCTCAAGGTAAGATACTTTCAGTAAAACCTGTATTTTTAATGTGACATTAATTAAGTGATTTACACAACTTGATTTTAACACAGTGTCTGAAGAAACACTATCATTTTTCAGGTGCACCGTAGGAATAAACTATGAGAGAGGCACCAACGATGGACAGGGCAAAGTCTTATCAAAGAAATCTGGCCAATTCACTAACAACAAGACAAGACAACAACCGTTTATCCACATGTATCCACTCTGCTGAGGAGACTCATGGACTTTGAGTGAGACTTCATTTAAAATGGTGAGTTTACATTATGACAAGGGGAAATGAGGGGTACACACTCTGATTTTGTATGTGAGACATTACAATGAAAGTTATTTTGGAACTCATATATCTCTCTCTCACACAGTCAGCGGGCTACCAAGGCTGGATTGAGAGGACTGGTGTCTTTGAGCGGGCCATAAGTCATTCACTAACTCACTCCCCCACCATCGCCCACTACTTGGACTTCCACTTATCCATGCGCCTTGTGAGAGCCTGAATATTCATACTTGGACATGATGTCACATGTCTGGTGGTGTTGGTGCTCATTATTATATAGATACATTATTTTTTATTTAATGTTAATTTTTTTTAAAATTTGAACCACTGATATGCCGTAAGGCTCAGCAATATATTCAGTATATTCACATGTTACATTATATACGGCAATATATTATTTGAGAGTTTTGTTGTAATTATATGATGTCGCTCAACTGTCTGTAACTGTTCCACAAAGTAAGGTTAGTACTTCAGAAATGTTATTTCTTCTGAAATTTGTTTTTTTTATCTCTGTCAGGTTTTTGTTGGCACTAGCATGCAATTATTCTGCATGTTCAGTTTTCAACTTTATATGAAAATAAAAGTAAAGTGCAATAAGATAAGATAAGCTGTAGATTTTCTTTTCTCACACATTGTACATGATTGGAAAATCAGTGAATTAGCTCTGTTCTTCACTCACATTTTGTTATGGTTTACATTCTGTGCTTGTAGCCAGCTATAGACAGACATTTTGGGAAAGGTGTCAACAAGCCTATTATATTCTTTTTCTTAAGAAGTGCCTTTAATTGTATTAAGTGTGACTAGTCCTATGAGTGTAACCTGCTAAGTCTTTTCATTTAGGCAAAAAATAATGTTTATTAAATGCATGTAAAAAATACAACCTAAATAGTGCATTAAAACAAATCAGTAAGATAATGCAAAAGAAAGGGGAAAACAGCTATATAATGTATCTTTAAACAGTAAATTAACTGTTAAATACAGTGAAATTAATCAAAAAACCAGTTCATACTGTATTTGTCATTAACAGTACAAAGCTGTAAATTTTATTTACAGTTATTTAACAGTAAGATAATGGCAACCACAGCTGCCAGTTCTTTACTGTTATTTTACGGGGAAATTCTTAACAGTGTATGTATTGTCCCTGTCAAATAAACTAATAAATAAATAAATCCAATTAATTCAAACTATTTCTACTTGACTGATCAATAAAAAGTCGGTGCATGAAATGAGTTTAGTGGACTTTGTTTCTCTCGGCTACTTGTCAGGTTATGACCCATAATAATACTATAATAATATAATAATATAATAATATTGCAGGTCTTTTATATAAATCTGGTTTTCCAGTCCTGAACTTGACCCGGGTCGCCTCTCTCACCTTGGACCGGTCCCGGATCTCCTTGCCCCCGAGCCTTCCCTTGCACACGGAGATGATCTTATCGATCATGTTGAGCAGGAAGCTGATCGGCTCGCAGCCGCGCTCCGAGCCGCTCACCCAGCAGATCTGATCCCCGCGGATGCTCCTGCGGTGCACGCCGGGCACGGAGCCCGCCAGCCGGCCGTCCTGCAGCGCGCCGGCCCGGTGCATCTCCTTCACCTGCTGCAGCACCGCGTCCCCGGCCAGCTCCCCCAGCACCCCGTCCACGGAGCAGAACCCGTGGGCCAGCAGAGCCGGGACGACCCGGTCCAACGCCAAACGCTCCAGGTCCGCGTCCGAGACGTGCTCGATGCAGGGCATCCTAACAGCTGATTCAGACCCGAGTTTAAGTTCCTACTGAGCTAAAGAACTGTGATCCCATGTGACAAGTACTCTGAGATAAAGTACTGAAGTAGTACTTCTGCAGAAACAGAGTATTTCTGACTGACAGCTGAAATCTAACAGTATTTTCCTAACCGCCTGCGGACTGATGCTGTCTGTCTGAACTCATGTTGACACCGAGCTCTTATTGATGCTGCAACACCGTCAAGTCAGGAAGTGTGCACATACACTACTTCCGGTTCTCCATTTCAAATTAAACGCCTTACTGACTGGGATCAGCCGTCTATTCCTGAAATTCATGAATTTGAATTGTGTTTTTTATTTTTAGGGTACAAGGACAACAGATAAAAACTAATTTAATTATAAAAAAAAAATAAGTAAGTAAAGTAGCTTACTTTGTGCTACAGTCAAAAAACAAAACAAACGATTAGTTAATTGACTGAAAATTGATCAACTAATTATTAATCATGAAAGTCATTTATCAATCATAAATACCAAACCTGCCTTTCTTTTTAAAATCACATATATTGTATGTACTTTATAATATTTTTAATTTATTTTTAAATTATTCTATTTTGTATTTACATTTCTTGACTGTTGAGTGCAAGGACAACAGATGAAAATTAATTTAATTTGATACAAAAATAAGTAAGTAAAGTAGCTTACTTTGTGCTACAGTCAAAAAACAAATCAAACGATTAGTTAATTGACAGAAAACTGATCTACAACTTTATGAAAGTCATTTATCAATCATAAATACCAAACCTGCCTCTCTCTTTAAAAACACATATATTGTTTGTATTTCGGAGTACTTTTTTATTTTCAATTACACTGTTTTTTATTTATGTTTTTGACTGTTGATTGCAAGGACAACAGATGGAAATTTAAATAAAATATAAATAATAAAATAAATAAAAATAATAATTCAAATAAATAACAAAAATAGTTCAATACTATAATTTATTTAGTTATTCTACAGTATCTTATTTAGTGCCACAGTAAAAAAAAAAACGATTAGCAGATTGACAGAAAATATATCTACAATTAATTAGTAATCATGAAAGTAATTTATCAATCATAAATACCAAACCTGCCTCTCTTTTTAAAAACACATATATTGTATGTAATTTATAATATTTCAATTTATTTTTAAATTATTCTATTTTCTATTTACGTTCCTTGACTGCTGAGTGCAAGGACAACAGATGAAAATTAATAAATAATAAAATAAATAAATAAAAATAGCTCAATACTTATTTTAATTTATTTAGTGATTCTACAGAATATTATTTGGTGCCATAGTCAAACGAAAAAGATTAACCGATTGACAGAAAATGTATCTACAACTAATTATTAATCATGAAATTAATTTATCTATCATAAATACCAAACCTGCCTTCTGCTTTTATATCACTTTGAACTGGATATCTTTGGGTTTTGGGGGGAAAAAATGCAATTTGAAGATGTCATCATTAGTCAGTATTTGCACATTCCTGCGCAAAACTTTACAGCCGTCTCTTTTTAAAAACGATACATTGTACATTTTTTAAATAATATTTTTTTATTATAAATTTATGTTTCTTGACTGTTGCAGTAATTTATTTATTTCTTTTATTTTGTGACATTTTATAGACTGAGCAATTGTTTAAATTAAGTAACAATTACAACATGAATTGATGATGAAACTAATTGTTAGCAGGTATCTACTCTTCATTAATAAAATACAACCATGGATCTCACGAGGCGACCATCCAACTTCTAGACGCACATCAGCAACATTGGAGAGTCAAGCTTTTATTTTGAAGGCATACGTTTACACGTCCGGTCATACATGCCGCTTTACAGAGGAGTGAAAGAGTGCGATGAGAGAGAAAAGTGAGACGTGCTGGGTGTGATGTTCACTATGAGAGGGAGGAGGAGGAGGAGGAAGAGGAAGTGGAAGAGGAGGAAGAGGAGGAGGAGGAGGAGGAGGAAGAGGAAGAGGGACTCCTCACTGTTTACCACTATTTTATTATAACCGATATTATTATTACAGGACATATTTTTTATAACCATGTCAAACATTTAATTAGATTTCTTGGGGAAAATAGTGGAAAATGACCATAATAATAATATAAATATAATATAATATTGTAATAATTACACACAGAAACATACACTGTATATTTATTAAGAACAGTATTTACATTACATTATTTTACTGATAAAGTGTAAATAGAGTAAAATCAGGTGCTACGTGCCCGCGCACTGGGCGTGCCCGCCGCCATTGAGGACTCCACGAGCCGCATGTAGCCCTCGCGCTCCCCCCCTCCGGTGCGCGAGGGAGTAAACAGCGAACGTGAAGTTGACCACGCGCCAGGAAGAGACTGAGAGCAGCTGAGCATAACAGATAGCCCATACAGGATAAGGATAATAATAATAATAATAATAATACAGAGCAGAGAACCCATACAGGATAAGGATGATGATAATAATAATAAAGAGAAGGGGTCATTTTGTATGGAGGACCTGATAAAAAATAAAAAATGAATAATAAATAAATAACTCGATAAATAAATAAATATGCCATTAAATGTACCAAAAATAATATTAAAAATAAATGTAGGCATTAATTAACTGATAAACTGTGACATAAATTGATATTTATTTTTTAATTTGCTTCTTTATTTATTTACCTTTCTATTAATTCCCCTATCAACTCTTCTATTTAATTTTCCCTTTTATTTATTCATTTTTATTGACTTTTAAATGCATTTATTTCTTTTTGCGTTTATCTTTAAATGTCTTTATTTATTTATGCATGATTTTCCCTTTGCATTTTACCCCCTATTTATTTCACCAAACTTATTTATTTCTGTATTCTTTTCATTATTTTTGGTACATTGATGGCAAATTTATTCATTTATTGAGTCATTTATTTATTTATTCATTTTTTATTTGGCATTTTTATTCAATTGCTGAAGTTTTGTCCACCTGGGTGTATTTTACTCAGCTGTCAGGAACAGAATCCCTTAATGTTATACTTTAACAGAGAATTTTAGAAATACTGATGTCTGGAGTCCAATATGCCCCCACCACCTTAGCATATTTTGTCTTTTATTGTATAAATTAAAACTCCTCAGATTGTGTCAGACCCCCAAATTCTCTGGCACCAGGGTCTTATTTACAACCCTGATTCTCCCCATTAGCTTTAAGTTTCCAGCTCTCCTATATGATGTTTAAAAAAACAAAAAGGCCAGTGCAAACAGCACAAACTGCTCAAACACAAAGCTCAGAAACAGCAGTGACACAGAGAGCAGAAGGTCAAGGAGCATCAGAGGGGTGAAGTTATTTTGGGAAGTTCAGCCTGAATGGAGGCCGTTTCTATGACTGCAGCTATGCAACTCTGCAGCTCTGCAACTCTGTCACCTTAAAAACACATTTATGTACTTCTATTTTTACTGGTATGGTATTTTTTTTCATATATGAACTCTTTCCTATTTCAAACTGCTACACAGCTATTTCCTTCAGGACAAATAAAGTTATATCTTATCTTAGTTACGATAACAAATGTTTTAAAAGAGAGGTAATGCTGCTCCGATTAAGTTTTATCAACACAATAAGGAAATGTTTTTATTAAACATTCATTGACAGCGTATTTCATTTCAATCTCCACTTGTGGCAACTAAAGCATGATTAATGTTTTCATGGTTGTGTTTAGGCAACTCCAAGCACTCGTTAAGTTAAACCTGCAATAATCAATATTTTTATATTAACAATGGATAAAATATTTTTCTCTCAGCGTGACAAACCTACATTGAATAATTCCCCAACTGCAGTTTGCTTTAGCTCTACTGAGCTTTTTAGCATCTTTTAGCTCCTAGTTTTGATTCATTGGTCTAGAATTAGGCCGATGAATCAGCTGGGCCGATACTAGCTAGGGCTGTCAATTGATTAAAATAGTTAATCGTGATTAATCGCAAATTAATCACACTTTTTTATCTGTTCAAAATGTACCTTAAAGGGAGATTTGTCAAGTATTTAATACTCTTATCAACATGGGAGAAAAATATGCTGCTTTATGGAAATGTTTGTATATATTTATTACTGGAAATCAATGAACAACACAAAACAATGACAGATATTGTCCAGAAACCCTGATGCCCAGCATGAATTCGTGTCTATTCGCCTCTTTGCATTGACTTTGTATGTAATCGCGCTGCGCAAAAAGTTTGCTTCTCGCTTGGTGTGAACGTCCAAAACTGCCAAGTGAACAACGCAAACTGCCAACCAAAATGTTTGCAAGTTTATTAATAGACATGAAACAAAGGAACAACTCTGTCTGCAACACCACCATCAAAAATAACCACAAATCTGAGGAAACTCTGACCGTCTCAACAAATCTGAACTTTAAGGTTCATAATTACAGACAAACTGTGACAACCAGAGACAAAGTGTGAATGTAGTCAGTCAGTTGATTCTGGCTCTGATTAATAAGACAAAAGGATTTAGAACAATAGTCTCAATCAATTCCACACAGAGAGCCTTAAAAAGTCAACATCTAATGAGACAAACCAGAGGATATTTAGTGAAATGTGACTGTACTGTATAAATGTTGTGTATGTTTTTGTACCTCACATGGTGGCGGTTCAAACTCCAGTCAGCAGCTCGTTGTGCGTACGTGAGAAGGGCTTCATGGTCCCAGTTAACCAGTAACCAGCCCTCTGGTTTCCTCTCTGGTCTGCTGCCAAACACAGAAGGAAAGAATGATTCTCAGGAAGATTGTTGGAATCACAGAAATAATGCCTGACTTTAGAGTGATGTGTTTTTAAAGACAGAGTTTGATTGAAGCTGCTGATAATCAGTAGATATTATTTCCCATAGAAATCATTTTACCTGCAGAATTAACCAATGAAGCAGCATTTAGAGCATCATGATGTTCAGCGTGGTTCATGCATACAGGGTGAGGCCAAAACACAACATACAAATATATCTCACAACAAATAGCCAACATTCGTGAACCTTAAAGTGCATTTTTTGTTTGAGTTTGAGATTGAGGATCAGGACCGCTGAGCTAAAACTAACAGAAGATGGTTTAAAATCCAGATTCAGATTTGTGAAACCTTTATTTTATTCTGACTGCAAAGAACAAACAAGCAGTAAATCTTTAGGAGGACATCGTAAAACACGTTTGATGTATTTATCTATTTGATTTTCATTGGTGGAAAGTAACTGAAGTACTTCTACTCCACCACATTTTGGAGTAGAAGGTTGAAGCATCTGAACATTTTGTTGAAAGTTGCAAAGTTGTAGCAGGTACAGCTGATTTGTTATCAATTTAGAGGGACCCACAGCATAGCTGCCCCCTAAAAATATAAAGAATTATATATAATGAATTTGATCATAATTTCAGCAAGATTTCATATTCATAAATCAAAATATAGCCACTCTAAACCCTTATTTATAAGGTTTGAAAATGAAACCAACCAGCACATTAAAACCATTTTTAACTTTATTAGCTGTGAAAACAATTTATTTTTGTTTATTTTTAACGTTTTTATTTAAAAGATTCCCCCTCCTTTATTTGTATGTGTTTTGTTTGTATGTGCACTATATGTGCAATAAAGATTTGATTTAAAAATAAAAAAAAAGGTCTTACTACACTGCAACTAGGTTCATGAGCCAATAGGAGCGCTGTCCTGAGCTGAGTAGCCAATAGGATTTCGCTAAGGAGAGAGGCGGGGAATGTGAGTTTCTAACAGTCTACAAACTTTCTTCCGTGTTTAATCTGGTGAAATAAAACGAGAAACGTGCGGATTATAGCATAAAATAAACAGTAGGATGATATAAAGTTTACTGTATGGACGGTTTTACAGGCAGCGGATGTTTTAGAAGTTAGATAACTACCTGCTCTGTGGTCCCATATGTAAATATAGGTGGTTATATTTAAATAGAAAACAATGGAACATGATATTTCTGTTACCTCATAAATACATAATTCCAAATAAAATCAAGGAGTTTCTATTTAAGATTGTACACAGGTACTACCCTGTTAAAGATAAGATTTCCAAATTCTTTGAAACTGTTAGCAATAGATGCACTTTGTGTAATTGTGAAGGAGAGACTGTTGAACATGTTTTTATAGATTGTTTTACTTCTTTTTGGTTTCATTTGCAGAGGAATCTCTCTGAACATTTCCAAAAGGATATCGTGCTGACAAGAATTGAGATATTACTCATTGTCACCAATAACAGTTTTTTGGCAGATGAGATTTACTTAATTAATTTGATTGTTATATTAGCAAAATATTATATACATAAAATGATTTGGCTTAAAAGAATACCCTCCTTTTTTATTTTTAATTATACTGATTTTAAAACATATTTGACCATGATTGAAAACTTAAAACTCATAAATTCTAAATTGACCAAAACTATTAAATTGTTTAGACATTTCAAATTTATTCCAATTGTTTAGCAAAACCCCAAATGTTTTTTGTTTGTTTATTTGGTTTGTATTCCTCTTTTTCCTTTCTTTACAGTTTATTTGTTGTACAATTTACAATTTATTTTTATATTATTTTTATACTGTAAGATATGTTTGCAGAACTGTAATGAAACATCTGAACATGTGATTATATTGTATTGAACTTTTGAAATAAAAAAATAAAAAAATAAATAAAAAAACCTGCTCTGTGGTGCTAGCTAAACTAACAGCTAAACTAACAGCTAATCTAACAGCTAAACTAACAGCTAAGCTAACAGCTAAACTAACAGCTAATCTAACAGCCCAGATTCAGAACCATTAAATGTTTCCTGCCGAACAAATTAAAGTACGAACCCGTCTGAAGGCAGGACGAACTTCGCGGCGACATTTCGGTAGAATCCACGTTAATATCAGGCTTGTTTAAAGCAACTTAACAGCAGTTTGTTCCTTTCTAAACACTCCGACAGGCCAAACTAATTACAGCTCACTCAAACAACCCGGTTAAATCTTCTTCTTCTTCGCTCTGAGCCGGAAGTTCAGCTCAGCAGCGCTTCGCTCTCTGATGCCTCTAGCGGCCGCGGCGGGTACTGACCGAAATGTGTCCCTGGCTTTAGCAGCAAGTGGTGGAATATAACTAAATACATTTACTCTATCTACGACTTTGAGGTACCTGTACTTTTCCTTGAGTATTTCTATTTTATGCTACTTTTCTTTACTTCTCCTCCACTAAATTAGAGCAGTTTAAAATAAGATATAAAGACGTGATTTTCTCAAAGTACAGGGATGAAGTGGGGGTTTGAGAATCACCAGGTGTTTACAGGGGTCACTGTTTATTTATTTATTACTGTTTATTTATTTATTACTGTTTATTTATTTATCTGGTTTGCTCAATATTATGTAATGATTTGGTATTCTTGACTGATATATTTTGATAAGGATAACTATATCAGTAATTGATTTATATTTCTATATGACAGAGATGACGGGTAATAATTATAGTTAAACAAGTTTAGGAAAAATAACTTAGATTATATGTTTTAGCTCAATAAGGACGCTGGTTACTTATTAATGAATGAGTTATGGAGAAGGGGTGGGATTAAATAAGTTTGTACTTCTTCTCACTCCTTTTCGAATATGTAAACCAAGGCAAGTGTTTGACAATTTCTTTTGCTTATGATTTTCATTGTAGGTGGATACTGCTTTTTTTCTGGCAGTCCACTTGTTGTTTGATGATTCTCTTTTTTTATTATTATTATTATTTTACATGTTCGAAATAAATTTTGAAATGGAATGAAAATGAATGAAATCTCAGAGGGAAATATTACAAGTATTAATAGTACTTTCAACTCAAAAACAAAATAAATAAATTACTAAATGCAGCAAAAAATAAATGTAGCCATTAATTAATTGATTAAATTTGACATAAATTGATACTTCTGTTTTAATTTGCTTCTTTATTTATTTATCTTTGTATTAATTCCTATATTAATTTATTTTTCTGTTTAATTTTACCTTTCATTTATTTATGTATTTATTTTGTATTCATTTTTAAATTTAGGTCAGGGAGCAGAAATGCATAAAGAAATATGTAAAGAAATGTATAAAGAAAAGAATACAGAAATAGTTTGGGGAAATAAATAAGGGGTGAAATGCAAGGGGAAAATAGTGCATAAATAAATAAATACATAAATAAATACATACATTTAAAAAATTTAAAAATATAAAAAATAAAATAAATAAATAAATACAAATAAATGCAAAAATAAATAAATACATTTTAAAATTATTATTATTTATTTTTAAATGTATGCATTTATTTATTTATTTATTTGTTTATTTATTTCTGCATGATTTTCCATTTGCATTTCACCCCGTATAAATACATATGTAAATACATACATTTAAAAATAAATACATATAAAATAAATAAAGAATAAATGCAAAAATAAATGAATAAATAAATAAAAAAAATAAATACATAAATAAATAAAAGAGAAAATAAAAAAAATTAATGAAAAGAAACATATTCAGTAAAATTCTAACTAAATAAATAAGAACTGCTCCTTCAATGTGTGTAATTTGGCTCAAACAGATGGAAACACTCCCATCTAGTGCCTAATAAAGGGAATTACAGGGGTGGAAAAAATCATGTACATACATGCTGTATAACTAATTTTATCAGCCTACTTTTGAGACTTTGAGGCTTCTCACTGTCAATTAGAATAAACATTCAAAAATATTTATATCCTTTAAAAAACCTACTTGAAGATGATGATGTATGACTTTTTTTTACCAAAATAATGAAACTGCAGCACTTCTACAGCTGAACGTAGCAAGATCCTTACACTCAGGGCCATTTAAAGCCTGGAATGAAAAATAAAATGTAATTGCAGACATTTTATGAGATTAATGCAGATTTGCTGATAACTTTAAATAGTACAAGGTAATAAGGATTTCCTCATTTTTAGGGGATTATTGCAGACGTTTTGGTGTCTGTGTTCATAGTGATGTACCAACGTCAGGTTGTTGTATGTGGACGAGGGCTGTCACAATATCACATTATTCTAGACAAAAGAATTCATGATAACAATATTATCGCAATTTCTATAGAAAATTTTAATTTTCAAATTCATCTTTAACTTTGTTTATTGTGCATTGTCTCTTTTTTGGCAAATGAATTGCACTCAAAATACGAGTTTAGGGAGGTGGAGAGAGAGAGTCTGTAACCATAACTGTTTATAAAATGATTTAAGAGGAGCTGGATTATTTACACAATATTATCATATGTGTATTATTAACATAATATCAATATTTCATTTTTAAATATCATGGTTATCGTCAATACCGGTATATCAGACTTAAATTAAAGCTCTTAAATTGACAAATTTGTTCACTCACAGCTGATTTCTATGAATAACTGCAGGTAAAACAAACTGCTTTGGCTTAGTGAAATATCCCTTTAATGATTCCAGAGTCATAGAACAGTGTTTAGCATCAGTAGTTCACAAAAAAACACAAATATTTTTTATTCTATATGCCAACATACCCGACTACAAAACTTTACAAATATGTATACAAGATTATATACACCAAAATTGTGAGGAATACATAATTTTGCAGGGAAACATAATCACAATTTTCTAAAGGGATATCAGTACATATCATAAAATATGATTACATAAAAATGGAACATTTATCATTTCTGTACAAAGAGGAAACTATTAACGTTGCCTGCTGCGTGGTTTAAAATAAAAATGGTAATTTTTGGCAATTGTGTCATTTTCAACCTCACTAAAACCTCTTTTCAAGGTATTAGAAAGCAGATATGTTCTACTCTGGGATGAGATGTCACTTTCTCCATGACCCGAGAACTACCACCATTACAGAGTGATGCATGTGTTCAGGCAGGTATACAGGTAACAAGAGAAATGCTGAAGCGATGTCCAGCTTTAACCCTGCAGGACAAACAGTCATTAGATACTCTACCTGCTGAGCCAAAGCTCTGTTTAAATATGACGCATATAAAGGAAACATCTTCATTCTTCAGGCTCTATTTCCTTTAAAGTCTGAATTTAAAGTCTCCAAATGCCACTTTTTTTTTAGCTCTAATTTGCAGAATTCTTTTTTATCTGATGACTTGTTTATTTAAAGGGCGGGTCCATCTGCAGTTAGGTAGCTGAGTCAACGTTAGCTGTGCTAAGTTTGGAAATAACTGAAAGGTTTACTTTGGATATTTTTAAAGTAGGGTTTTATGTATAGTCTATGTTTCCTACGTGGAACTGAAGCTCTCGCCAAAGCCACCAGACTCCATTGAAAAAAACAGTAACTTTACCTCTCAGAACAGGGGAGTTGCTGATCTACCGCTGCCTCGATCGGTTAGTTTGTTTGTTTGTGTTATTGTGTGACTTTGGTGTTATAAACAGTAAGTTTGGATTCACCAAAGTAATAATAATGGACCCGCCCAACATGAGCAGGAATCTGCGGCGACTGAAGAAGCCACCTGATACAGGTTGGTGCTGATAATTGGAGTGTTATTTCAGGAGTAAAATAATGAGCTAATTACATTTAATTACAATAAATATAAGACAGGTATGATTGGTTACCACGCCACCATTTTCCACCCCTTCTTCCACCTTCTACTTCCTCTATTGTGCTGGAAAATGATGGTGAAGGTTGAAAAGTTGTTCCGTTAACAGCAGCTACTGCCCATTTGGGCGATCAGGCCTCCTCCAGAGATCTGATCCTGCTCTAATAATCATATTTGGCTCATAAAATGGAGTAAAAGAACAAAAGTATTTTGTCCATCAGCCGCCATGTTTCCCGCATAAAACTCAAAGACAACAATGGAATAAAAACAAAATAGTCCAATCGCTCCACACAACCAGACATCCGAACACATTCTCGAAAACAGTCAGGTGCGCTTGATTTAAAAAAAGATAAAAACATGTGAAGGCAAACCAAGCACACCCTCTTCTGAGGCCTCGCCTCCAACGCTGCTCACAATCCCAACGATTTCAGAGAAGAAGAAACAGTCCCAGGGAATAAGATCGTCCAACGTGACCTCAAGCACGACATTCAGAGCTTTGACCTTTGATATTGAATTAACTTTGGAAGAAAGGAGGAGGAGGAGGAGAGAAGTTCTGCCTCAACATGGTTGGAAACGATCGCCACCTCGAGCCCAGGAGACGGCGGGTAGATGGACGGACAGGAAGCCAGACAGGACCTGTGGGCGGACGGATGGACATTGTGTCATTGGACGACCTCGAAGTAGTGCAGGATAGCCATGATGTGCTGCGGCATGAAGACGTAGCCGGTGTAAACGGCCATGCCGGCCACGGAGATCAGCAGGGAGTCTGAGGAGGAGGAGTTAAGGACGAACTGAAGAAGGAGATTTAAGTTTCTACTTAGGCTGTTGAAGTAAACGCAGTAAGCGTAAATTTGTTTTAACGGCACTAATTTCTTTAACGCAACTTGCGATTTTTAGGTTGTAACGGCTTCAGTTTTAAAGCTAGAGTGAAACTAGAAAACCCAAATAATTAAAGAATTTAAGAAATCAAAAAATAATAAATGAAAGTATATAAATTTAAATAAATAAAAATAATAAATAAATACATTAACATAAATTAAAAAAATAAGTTAATAAAAATACAAATAAATAAATAAACCCAACTGACCATAAAGACATTGTAAAATCACTGTAATCAACAAGTATTTGGTATGTTTATACAAGCTATTACTGAATACTGTAGCTCGACTTAACAACAGAATCACCAGCCTGATCCCTGAGCAGCTGTGGGAATTAACATTTGATGGGGAACAGCACTCAGGCTGATGATGAGCAGAGGAACAATAACAAACACACCTGACCCTCAGGGAGAACGAGATGAGGGCGACACCAACTGTAGGAAGACGATACACTCTGTACATAATGTGCTGCTGCACCACCACAGATCAAAGTGCAGCAATAAATCCATCAACACTTCAATTATTAACCTCAGATCCTTCCCAGTAAATCAACCCGACTTTTCCAGGTTAAAGTTTTACTGCTTAAGTTAAGTTGAGTTTCTGTTATCTTGAATTAAAATAGAAACATATGATGTAACTTGTGTTGATCAGCAGGTGTGAGTCACCTGACGGTGGATAGGAAGCTCCCTGCGGCTCCTCTTCTATGAAGCCAACCACATGCAGAACTCCATTGACAATTCTACCTATTTAACACGTTTTTTAAATAGGTATTATTATTATTTATTATTATTATTTGCCTAATTATAGGCAAAAGGTACGAGAGTAGTACAACAAAGTTTGAGACCCTGTCTGATCCATTAGTGCAGGGTCTTTGACTCGGCACCCAAACATGACGGAATTGATAATTACAAATATTAGTTTTGTTCTCTTCCGCCAAACACTTAACTAGCGAGAAGTTCAGACAAACACACCAGGCTCACTTTAAAATTATATGTATTTAACGCTATTTCACTTACAGGTAACTGCCCGTACGTAATGGAACAAAATAAAAGACTTTTCTTAAAACTAAAGGGGTGGTATCTTAATTCGGCATTATTAAAAAATAAAAATAGTATTCATTTTTTAGTACAATGTGTGTTCAAACACGTTAGCAACTGGCACAACACTTGATTGATCTAAATTTTAACAAATACATAAACCGACTGGTACTTTATATATATGCCGAATTTACCATAAACACCTATACATTTGTAAAAAGCCTTAACCGATATTCACAACACAACTTAAATGAGTTTATCCATTATTAAAGTTAAGTGTTATGTATCCGGGCAGGTTAGCCTCTGCTAGCTAAAGTTAGCACGTTAGCTCGTTAGTTCCGAGGTTGTTTCACCCGGAAAAGGATACTGAACACCGTCCTCTCCCAGGGCTCCAGCATGTAGAGCGCCGTCACCAGCAGGTACTGATAGTAAAACCAGGATAACTGCTTCCAACAGTCACCCAGAGCCATTATTACAACTTTAACTAACGACTACTTATTTTTCTTTCCTCTGTTTTTTTTTTTGCGTAATACGTAGCAGGGTCTTTCCTGGTGGCGTATGACGTTGTAATGAGGTGCTCGTTTTCAGCCAATCACAGCTCGGCACGGCTCTGACGCAGCCAAGGGAGTTCCTACATCCTGATTTCAAAATAAGGTGTGAAAACATAAAAATAAAACATAATCATATGTGATTTTTGATTTTTTTAATTTGATTAAGATCTGAGCAAAACATCACATCTATAAAATGATTAAAAAATACCCTCATTTTATACTTTTAAAATTACTGATTTTAAAACATATTTGACAAATTGGCAAAAACTATTAGATTATTTAGACATTTCAAATATATTCCTGATTGTTTTTTTTTAATTTTTATTCATCTTTTCCTTTCCTTACATTTTATTTTTTGAATATTATTTTTATACTGTGAAAAATATTTACTGAATTTTTTGTAATGAAAAATCTGAATATGTTTATGTAACTACTGCATTGAACTTTCTAAATAAAGGAAAACTTTCAAAAATAATTATGAAACTTTAAAAATAAAACATCATATCTGTTTTTTTATTTTTTTAATTAGATTAATATCTGAGCAAAATATCACATCTATAAAATGATTAAAAATACCCTAATTTTATACTTTTAAAAAATTCTGATTTTAAAACTTTTTTGACAAATTGGCAAAAACCACTAATTATTTAGACATTTCAAATATATTCCTGATTGGTTTTTTTTAAATTTTTATTCATCTTTTCCTTTCCTTACATTTTATTTGTTGTATATTATTTTTATACTGTGAAACATATTCACTGATTTTTTTGTAATGAAAAATCTGAACATGTTTATGTAACTACTGTATTGAACTTTCTAAATAAAGGAAAACTTTCAAAAAGAATGATGAAACTTTAAAAATAAAACATCATATGTGATTTTTGATTTTTTTAATTTGATTAATATCTGAGCAAGATATCACATCTATAAAATGATTAAAAAAATACCCTCATTTTATACTTTTCATAATACTGATTTTAAAACATATTTGACAAATTGGCAAAAACTATTAATTATTTAGACATTTCATATTTATTCCAATTGTTTTTTAATTTTTATTCATCTTTTCCTTTCCTTACATTTTATTTGTTGTATATTATTTTTATACTGTGAAAAATATTTACTGAATTCTTTGGAATGAAAAATCTGAACATGTTTATGTAACTACTGTATTGAACTTTCTAAATAAAGGAAAACTTTCAAAAAGAATTATGAAACTAGTTTTATATAAATGGTCACACTGTGTTCCCCCAATTCTTTCTTTCCTCCCTACTACTTTGCATACTTCTGAAATACTTTGTCATATTTCCATTTCCTTATCTTGTTTACAATTTTCATACATTGCTACTTATGTTAAATGTCCCACAAAGAAACCCAACAATTAATTGATCCTACTAGCAAGTTTTGACTAATAATGTACAATTTAAAGAACTCAATTGTTCTCCTTAAACTATTAAAAACACATAAATGATGGTGACATGTTCCTTCATTACCATGAACACACACTGTAGTTTATTTTGAT
Organism: Sebastolobus alascanus; assembly: GCA_916701645.2. NCBI lineage: Eukaryota > Metazoa > Chordata > Actinopteri > Perciformes > Sebastidae > Sebastolobus > Sebastolobus alascanus. The sequence continues at coordinate 32,122 of CAKAOJ020000475.1, forward strand.
CATAAATACTCACCAGGGCACCACATGTGGATTAATCCGCCGCTGAAAATATTCCCCAACATATGCACTATTTCCTCCTGTTTGACAAAAACTACAGTGCGCAGCGGTTTTAGGACATTACCGATCCTTCTTTAAAATTGAAACTATATTTTTTCTTCTTGAAACATACAGAAGTATGTGTATTAGAGCTATACCAAATATTGTCCCTCTAACAGCTGTATCGGTATTGGCATGAGTACAGTACTCTATATGTCGGCAGATAAATAATAAAAATACATAGTTTGATCAACAGAAAGCACTAACAAGTTTATTTGCAACTGTTAAATATCCCTCTCAGTACATCTTGTTCACAATTCTTAAAAAAAAAAAAAAAATGCCTCAAAATTTGTGCTTGTGTATTCAGTCCAGTAGTGACCATCAGAGCTGCAACAAGCTGATTTTCACTGTCAAATTCCAGTTTTTGTGAGACATTAGAGAGAGAGATTAATAATGTCACAGATAGACGACGTGCTGCTGATATTCCACTGATATCCAGATTGTTTTTCTCCTCATTAAGCAACTGAAATGACCAACGATGTTCTCAACTGGCTGATGGGTCGATGCACTCAGAGCGACCACAGCGGGATTCCTCCCTCTCAGACAGAAAGAATCAGTCAGCCCCGATCTTCTTCTTCTTGTAATAAAAATAAACTCATGTAATAATAAAAAACACTGTCCGCTTGTCCGTCTCAGCAGTGGCTGGCCAGGATGTTGAAGAAGTGGTAGACCTCTTCTTTATCGAACACGGCCACCTCAGTGGAGCACTCGGTGCAGTGAACCGGGTGGTAAATCTCATCGGCGTCCATCCCCGCCGGCGCCGGGTCGGGAGTTTCCTCCATCGGTGTTTCTGTCTTCTGTCCCCTCCTCCTCTTCCTCTTCCTCTGTTTCATCTCCTGCTGGGTTTTGTAGCGCAACACCTCGTCTCTCTTCACCGTGCAGTTCATGACGAACATGGCTCGGTACTGCGTCCGGTACTTGTCATGCCTGAGTGGACACAAAAAACTCAATATTTAATCAGTAAATAAAGCCGATGATGTCAGCTGAGAAGCCTTAGTGCCAGTTCACAGGTGAGTTTTTACACAACTGCAGCTGGAGAATCAATATCAATTAAAACCCAGCTTCTCTGACAATAACGGCTTGTTTCAGGGCTGCAACTAATGATTCTTATTATCTATAACGTCACTAATTTCTTTAATGCATTAATGCAACTTGTGATTTTTAGGTTGTAGCGGCTCAGTTTTAAAGCTAGAGTGAAGATACTGGTATCATATTAAACTAGAAAACCCTAAAGAACCCATCGGTACCAGCCATGTCGTCCTAGCTCGTCACAAAAGAGGCTAAATAACGCTCCAAACTTACGCTAAATTTTGGTGAGGAAAAACTGTCATGGCCATTTTCAAAGGGGTCCCTTGACCTCTGACTTCCAGATATGTGAATGTAAATGGGTTCTATGGGTACCCACGAGTCTCCCCTTTACAGACATGCCCACTTTATGATAATCACATGCAGTTTGGGGCAAGTCATACTTGACAAATCTCCCTTTAAGGTACAGTTAGAACAGATAAAAAAATTCCTTTGTTGGAGCGAATGTCCATCGAGCAGCAGCTCATGTTGGGAAGCAGCATGTTCTGTCATGTTACCTCAGTGTGTGTTACAAACAAAACCCTGACTCTTATTGTCTCACCTCTGACAGTCCAGGCAGAGCGTCGTCATGCAGGCGGGACAGTTGAGGATGGCGTCGCTGCTCAGTAAACCCTGAGACTGACCAGGCTGCGACCGAGAACCTGCAGCCGGTCGCTTCCTGCTGCCGTACCTGCACAGGGAGACACGAGGCCGAATGACTACGAGGTAAAAAAGTCTCACCTGGATAACAATATCAGAGTGACTACTGCTGAGCGTCTTACCGTCTCCTCCTGGCGTCCACCCAGGCCTGGTCCCTGTCGTCCTCGTCGGGGTCGTACAGCAGCTCGTCATTGGTCAGTATGACCCGCTGTCTCCGCCGCCGGCCAGTGGAGCTGCCTGCAGGGGAAACAGAGAGATTTAACAGATAAAATGTACTTTAATGAGGGACGACTTCATCGTTCATGGTGGTGACATGTTCAGGGAAACTAATGTTGGGAAACATTCATGCTTACTTGGCGTTTCCTCCCCCTCTGAGTCAGAGTCAAAGTAGATCTCATCGTACATCTGAGAGTTGGGAAGTCCAGGAACGCCACCGCCAACGCCGCCGCCGCCGCCGCCACCGCCACCGCCACCTCCTCCTCCTCCTCCTCCTCCTCCTCCTCCTCCTCCTCCTCCTTCTCCTCCTTCTCCTCCTGCTGCTTCTCCTGCTCCTCCTGCTCCTGATGTTTCTGCTGGAATATAAACACTCAAACATCAGGAATGCTTTCACAACAAGATCCTGTCTGTCTCACAAGAGCCGACAATGATGAATCACAATAGTCGGACAAAATATTACCTTCACATTGAGGTGACAAATGTAACATCCTAGTGCCGCATTCACATCAAGAGCAAAGCGGATTTTCACCTCGCGTGAGTCGGACCGCCGGTATCATTTGTGTTCATTCGCTCTAGACGGAGAGGAAGAGGAGCTTGTCTCCATAGATACCAACAACTTCTGTTTCCTCCATCAACCATGGAAGAAATAACCACTGTTGCTGCTTTGTACATGTTGGTGAAGTCCCAGATATGTCAGAAAACCAAACGCCGTCGTGTCTGGGTTCAAAACATCACCCGGCGGCGAGCTGTATTCATATACAGTGTCATTGCACTGCAGCTGTGGTTTCTACACAGAGTTTGGTCCAGTCTCTGTACAGATCTGATGGACTATCGTAGCTCTGGGTGACCACAGACACATACAAAATGTATTCGCTTCACTCTTCTGAACACAGCATTACAATGCAAAGTATTTCCAGTATAATAGAAAACCATGCATTCTTTTCATGGTAACAGCAGGTCGGTGCTACCTGCTGCTGATGGTGCCCAGGTTCCCTCCAAGGTCTTGATGGTGGAGTTGAGCTCGGCCTCCATCTCCTTCTCGAACTCATCCCCGCTGGACGACTCGCTCTCCCCCGTCAGGTACTCTCTGATCAGCTTCTTCTTCTGCTCCGGAGTCCCGTTCAGCAGCACCTCCAGCTCGTCCTCCGAACTGAAACACAGCAAGAGAGACAAGTTCGCATTTTGTCGTGTTTCACTTTTTCTGACATCCTTCGGGCAACAAGTCCGGTTTAAGAAACTAATCCGGCTGTTTCACGCCACCCTCGGTGGTTACAGCGTATCCTACATAACCCCAACGACCAGATCTCTTCACTGCTAAACTGTCCAATAAAGGTGAAAATGCCCCAAAAAATATTTAGTAATACTAATAATAGTCAATTGACAGAAAATTAATTGGCAATTATTTTAATAGTTTAAGTCATTTTTGATGTAAAAACATTTCATGGTTCCATATGTGAAGGTTTGCCGCTATTATTTTAATCATATTATATAATAAATAAGCTTTAGTGTAGTTTATATCAGTTTTTATTTTAGCATATTTTACACACACACTTTTTATACTTTAAAGTACATTTTCCTAATTATACTACATACATACTTTTACTGAAGTAGCATCTTTAATGCAAGACTTTTACTTGCAACAGTGTTTTAATATATATATATATATATACATATATACACATATATACATATATATATACACATATACATATATATATATAAATACATATATATACACATATACATATATATATATATATATATATATATATATATATACACACATATATATACATATATATATATACATATGTATATATATATATACATATACATATATATATACACATATATATATATACATATACATATATATATATATATATACATACATATATATATACATACATACATACATATACATACATACATACATACATATATATACATACATACATACATACATACATATATATATATATAGAGATATATATATATATATATATACATACATATATACATACACATATATATATGTGTATGTATATATATATACTCTGAATACTTCCTCACACTGGTGATATGAAGGTCTACAAATCATATAGTTGTTATCTCTCCCTCCAGGCTCTGGTTATATTTATTATCTAAATGTATTATTGTAGTGTTTATAAAGAAAATTACAAAACTTAAACTTGTTTCTAACAAAACCATTAGCGGTAGAATTAAAACAGCAAACCGCTTTACCATTTATCTTTTATAGTATTATACAATTCATTATTATTTTAATAGAACAGCCGTGTAGAGAGAAACAGTTCAACAGAAACAGTTCAACCAGTTTGTTTACATGTTAGCATCCCGCCAGCTAGCCGCTCATTAGCCTCATGTTGCTAAAGCTTCACCTGTATTAAAGCTACCTATTGTTATTAAACTCTCACCTGTCCTCCGCTCGATCCTCGTCACTCGGCTCCTCGAGCTCATACGAGTCAAACTCCTGCGGTTTATTCAGTTTGTTCATTTTAACTGTTGACAAAGTTCAAGTAAAACAACACGAGATGCTAGCGAGGTTAGCATCAACCAGCAACCTGCGAACGACTGCTTCCGGTTCCGCTTCCTCTTCTTCTTTAGTTTGGTTAAACGGAAGTGAACAAACATGGAGAGGAAACACTCCCGACATCTACCGCGTGGAGGGTGGACAGAGCCAACATATATATATATATACCGTAAAATAAAATAATGTAATATTAAAATTAAAATTAAATAAAACTAATTAAAACAGAAAAGAAGATAGAATACAATTAAATAAATCAAAATTAAATAAAAAGAAACGAAACAGAATAGACGATGAAATCAAATAAAATAAAATAAAATAAAATAAAATAAAATAAAATAAAATAAAATAAAATAAAATAATTTAAAGCAAAATGAAATAAAAATGAAACAAAACTAAATAAAACAGAAAGAAAAAACAGAATAAAATCAAATAAAATTAAAGAAAAGGAAAAAAAAGTAAAGTAAAAATCAAATATAACTTAATAAAATAAAACAGAACGGAAACAAGAAAAAAGAAAAAAGAAAAAGAAAAGAAAAGAAAAGAAAAGAAAAGAAAAGAAAAGAAAGAAAAATAAAAGTAAAAAAAATACAAATTATTTTCCAATCGCAACCACAATATTTCTTAAAATATGTTTTCAAGGTTTTTATATTTTTGAGATTCAACAGAATTATAGAAAGTCTGCAGTTGCACTCAAATAAAAAAGAAATTCTGGCTTTGAGAATTTCATATTTGCCCAAAAGACCAACATGATTTTACCAAATAATCAATTTGAGTAAAAAAAATATGACAGCACTTTCTAAGATAGGAACCACAACATTATAACTCTAGCAGATGAATTATTTTAATTATTTTTTTACTTTCATGTATATATATATATATATATATATATATATATATAAAAAATTATATTATATTATATTATATTATTTCCCTACATTGAATAAATTAACTAAACTAATGAAACAACTCATCACTGGCTGATTGATCATAATAATAACAACATTTTTGGTTTATCTTCTATTCAACAGATGCCGAATCAAAAGCTGGACTGTTAAAACTTCCTGCAGCACTTTAGAGACCCTGATGTGGGATTCTGCAAACTACAAAGCTGCTGTTACAACAGACCAGCACTAGGTGGCGCCAACAGATCAGAGATGTGCTCCTGGCCTCCTCCTCTCAAAGGTCAGAGGGCAGCTGAACATCCATCTGAAGGCCTCATAGTCCATGAAACCAGAGAAGGAATGAAAAACAAATGATTCAATGTGAAAGGGTAAATTCCCATCAGCACCACAGAGGCCAATCGAATACACCTCCTTCTTCAAGTATTTCATTCACGGCTTCATGAAATGTTTTCTGTGCTGTGACACATTTTCACCATCAGGGAGGATTTAAAAGGTCTTCAAATGTGCACAAACCAAAATGATGTTAAAAAGAAACACAACTTATCACAGACCTGAAGGTCGTGAGAAAGGGACAAAAATAAGATATTAAGATTTAATCAATTTATTCTCCTGTTTATCACAGCAAGCAAACATTTAAATGTTTCCTATTATTTCTATTTAGCAGTCTACGTGTCAGGTGTCTGCCTCTCAGTTCTTTCCTGTTTGTTATCGCTTATCAGTAAATTAAATTTCGGGATGTTCATTCATCTATTGTGCTAAACTGAAGCCACACTGTGATTTTTATTCACATGTTTAATTGGTTTTAGTCAAATTTAGCTTATTATTTTTTTTTATCAAACTCTTTTAAAATCCCATTTATATTCTTTTATATCTTGTCTTACTTCTTTTTTTTATGTCTTATAAATAAACCTGCCTCGTCCCTCTGCTCAAAGCTTGTAGATCACGTAGATTAGTGGTTTCCAATCTGAAGGTCAGGACCCTCCTAGAGGTCACACGGTAAATCGGAGGGGTCTCGAGATTATTAACAGGATAGAAAATATTTAAGAAAACATATTTCTACAACACGAACATGTTTATTTTTACTGACTATTTCTTTAATTGTTTCTTTTTGAAAAAAATTGAAATAAAGCAATCAGAAAACATCACACGTAATATAATTTTTGGTTCAATTGCTTGCAGCTCATACACATTATGACATTTTGCAATATGTGACAAGGGTTCACAGTTTTTCTTTTAAAGGACCAAAAGCCAAAATCATCAGGTTCAGACTGTATATATATTGTGGGAATTTTTAAAAAATAACTGATTTGTGGTGGAAAACACAAACGGGACGTCCATCTGCCTGCTGCCTTGCTCGAGGGCTTCATCGATACAGAATGAATAACAGCAGGTGAAACTCAAGGCTCCACTCTTCAATGTACTGGTATAAACTGGTTTCATACTGGGTTTCTCTGAACCTGAGTGTGTTTAGATAAACAGCCCAACCTGAAATGTGATCAGACCGATACAGGATCAATATATGGATCAAACCATATGTGCTATAGATTTCCTCAGTATATCATCCCTGTACATCTGTACACTTACAGAAGACAGAGAGTCTCTATTGTGTTAGAAACTGTGTTCCATTATAATAAAACTCCTAAAGATACCTGGATAATTCAACTCTGTATTTCAGTTTTCAGTTTATCCATCAGTGTCCCTGAGAAATAAACTGAATAAATTAATAAATAAATAAAACAAAACAAATCAAATAATAAACAAAACAAATCAAAACAAAATAAATAAGGACCTGTACCGTACCGTACGGTATCGTTTCGTATCGTATCGTATCGTATTGTACCGTACCGTACCGTACCGTTTCGTATCGTATCGTTACGTACCGTACCATATCGTTACGTACCGTACCGTACCGTTTCGTACCGTACCGTACCGTACCGTACCGTACCGTACCGTACCGTACCCTTTCGTATCGTATCGTATCGTATCGTATCGTTTCGTATCGTATCGTACCGTACCGTACCGTACCGTACCGTACCGTACCGTACCGTACCGTACCGTACCGTACCGTACCGTTTCGTATCGTATCGTATCGTATCGTACCGTACCGTACCGTTTCGTATCGTATCGTTACGTACCGTACCGTACCGTACCGTACCGTACCGTACCGTACCGTTTCGTATCGTATCGTATCGTACCGTACCGTACCGTTTCGCATCGTATCGTTACGTACCGTACCGTACCGTACCGTACCGTACCGTACCGTACCGTTTCGTATCGTATCGCTACATACCGTACCGTACCGTTTCGTACCGTACCGTACCGTTTCGTACCGTACCGTACCGTACCGTACCGTACCTTTTCGTATCGTATCGTATCGTATCGTATCGTTTCGTATCGTATCGTACCGTACTGTACCGTACCGTACCGTACCGTATCGTACCGTATCGTATGGTATCGTTTCGTATCGTACCGTACCGTACCGTACCGTAATGTATTGTATCGTAACATATCGTATCGTTTCGTATCGTACCGTATCGAAACATATCATATCGTACCGTACCGTACCGTATCGTATCGTATCGTATCGTATCTTATCGTATCGTATCGTATTGTATCCCCGCCTTTGCCTGCCGCCCGGCTCGCACTGCACCCGACCCCTATGCCTATCCCTGCGGGGGGGGGTTGGGCCCACAAGGAGGCGGCTCCAGACACTCGCCAGCGAGCTCCCCTCCCAGGTCTGGCTCCAGGAGGGAGCCCCGGTCTTCCTGTTCATGGCGAGCTAACACAACTCTTTTGGTGCCAATTAATATCCTCATTCTATGTTCATTTACAGCTGCATTAATATGAGACTTTCCTGATTCAGATCAGATATTTACACACAGATCACGTTTTTCTAAACCACAATGAGCTGAATCACGTAGATGTGCAGGACGGCGCTGCAGTGTGTGTGTGTGTGTGTGTGTGTGTGTGTGTGTGTTTATATCTATGTATCCAGCTTCCTGTTCCTCTCTGCTCTGTTTGTGTATGTTTACGTCGTCCTCTGTTTTTGTTTGTCTGTCTCTGTGTGCTGTTTGTTTTGTGTCTTTTTCCTGCAGTTTGTCCTTTAACGTGTCTTTCTGTTGTGTGACTGTGTGTCAGACTGTGTGTGTTTGTGTGTGTGTGTGGAGTGATATTTTCCATTCCAGGTGTGACATCTCGCTCCCCAGACAGCCTCTTCTTCTTCTTCTTCTTCATCTTCCTCTCTGACACACTAAACAACTCCTCTCTGATTTTACCTGCCACACACACACACACACACACACACACACACACCTCGCCGACCACCTCTGTCTCAGCTCTGCCGCTCGACAAGCTAATTTAGCCAATTACACACAGGTGTGATGCTAATTTCCCCGAGCTGGCAGCCAGCTCCTGGAGGAGGTAAAAATAACAAAATTACACCCATCTGTCCCCCAGCCGGCAGGCGGGCTCTCCCACTGGGTGTCGGCTCCACCGCCGCCACAAAACACACACCGGAGAAAGAAAACACACTCTGCTGGCTTTGATAATAGAGGAGAAGACAATGGGCAGTGTGTGTGTGTGTGTGTGTGTGTGTGTGTGTGTGTGCAGGAATCCAGCCACAGTTGCTTTTTCTCCTCTTTGTTTGAGGCGTTCAATAGATTTTCAGCGATACGCAGCAATTTCCTGCAAGAAAAGAAAAAGCAGAGTTTTGGTGCGGAGGGATAATTATGTGGAGCTGCTGGAGGGCGACGGGGTTGGATGTGTCACTGTGTGTGTGTGTGTGTGTGTGTGTGTGTGTGTGTGTGTGTGTGTGTGTGTGTGTGTGTGTGTGAGGAGGATTCACAAACAAAACATACCGTGGTCAGAACAGATGGAGGCCGTCAGACAGTGAAGGAAGCTCACAGAGTCTCTATTGAACGGTTGCAGCAACAAGCGACTGTGGGTGCGTTCCAATACTACCATATATATACTGTATATATACCATACTACTATTTAGTATGGTATATATACTGTATATATACCAAAATACTATTTAGTATACCAGAAAAAAGATTTAGTGTGTCCCAGTACATATATGTCAAATGCTAACATGTTTTCCTCCAGCTCAGTCGCACTGCAGCTCATGAAATAGTCACGAACTTTGATGCATTGATTTGTGTACATAGACACAAATTTCCCATTTTTTTCGTGATGGTCAGAATGACATCAGTTCGTATGTAATCCACGAAATCATGAACCAAGGCCTAGTGAAGGATTTTGGGTCACGCGTCATATCTTTGGGGTAAAACACGGTCTGCACTCGCCGAAATTTAACCAATTGCAACGCACGACCGCAGCTTCAGTTACGCTGCGCATGTGTTAAACCCAGGGTCTGAAAGGAACTTTTTTTCACTTCCTGCCACAAGTATTTTATTTTTATCTGCCACTCAGAAATTGTATCTGCCACTTTTGAAATCTCTGCACTAAATGAAGAAATAACATTTTAGATCTGATGTCGTTCAATGTTCGATATATTTTACATGAAAAAAACATTATATGCATGTTAAATAACAGTGTTTGAATTACACCGTGGAGGGAGGGTATAGTGTACACAGTACTGTACTTTGTTATTGTCATCTATAGTGGTTATTTACATAAAAACACACAATTCAAATGATTATGATTATTTAATGTGTGCCATGGTGTGCGTGCATATGCATCATTGTGCATGCGTAACTGTCGGAAAGCATCAATAGAGAGGAATCGAAAGTCACGGAGGCACGAGATGCCAAAGAATCAGACAACTAGGAACCTGTTCTTAACAGGAACCGGTTCTCTATTCACATCTCGAGCGTTTTCCCTGCCTGCCAAAGTGGCGGGCGGCCTGAAGATTTCAGACCCTGGTTATACACCAGACTTTCACCAGGAGACTGCTGTTCATGTGAAACCAGAAGTCAACGTTGATTTATTTGTCACTTAATTTCCCTACTTAAGTTACAGCACATCCGTTGTTATTTTAACCCAAACCAACATATTTTTCTAAACCTAACTAAGTAGTTTGGTTTTGATCCAGATTGAATCACTAAATTATAATTATAATCTGAACCTGTGTCTGTTATCTGGGACAAAACCTCAACTTGAACGTTATGACTCTCTGCAGTTTGCTTCCACTCAGCAGGATCTTCTCCCATCATCCTTTGCTGCTTCGCCTCGTCCACACGCTGGAGGAGTCACTGTTGTGTCACAGCGGAGGATCTGTTTGTTGCTTTCCTACCAGAGATTCATGAAGGAAGCCCGATAACCCGACAAACCGCCATGTTTGTTTAATGCACCAACACCTACAGTTCTGCTCTGAGCGGTGAAATGTGAACAACAAGCAGCAAACAGGAGGTGTAAATGCAGAAGGACTGATGGATGATTATCCTGCAGCCTACACATCGTCCCTCATGTCACCTCCGTGGACCCGAGCGTCTCCGGATATAAATACAGTTTGAGAGGATTTCATTATTGAGACTTCTGCTGTCATGTGGACATGTGAAACGCGTCTCAGAGGTGCTCCCACCCTGCCAAGAAAAATAAATTGGTCCTCGCACATAACCTCCTTATCTACATTCCTGCCGCCACGTCGGCCCCGTTTCCTACGGAGCGCGTGTGATGACTCCGTCCGTACAGGTTGTATTATTCTACATTCTCACATAGATGGATCTGTCAGTCTATCTGTCACACAGCGGCGTTTTCCAGAGACCCGCTGAGACCCGCCACACTCTGACGAGGAAAGGTTCAGAGGCACCGCGGAGGATCTGAGGAAATAAAGGTACTCGCAATGAGAGGAAAAACAGGATAAAGCATATTTAACATATAGCTGAAAACACGCAGAATGCTGAACATTTATTTAACCAGTTGAGTTAATGTAACGCTGAGTCTACACGTATACTGATGTTTTTGAAAACAGATATTTTCCTCTATGTTTTGGCTTCTTGTCCACGCAAACAGAGTTTTAGTTTAGTTTAGTTTCGCCATCTTGGTTTTTTGCCGTCGCGATCTTGGTTTTTGGCCGCTTGGTTTTTGGCCGTCGCCATCTTGGTTCTTAGTCGTCGCCATCTTGGTTTTTGGTCGTCGCCATCTTGGTTTTTGGCCGCTTGGTTTATGGCCGTCGCCATCTTGGTTCTTAGTCGTCACCATCTAGGTTTTTGGCCGTCGCCATCTTGGTTCTTAGTCGTCACCATCTTGGTTTTTGGCCGTCGCCATCTTGGAATTTAGCCGTCGCCATCTTGGTTCTTGGCCGTCGCCATCTTGGTTTTTTGCAACCAGAAGTGACACGAGAGGGCGGAGCTAAGCATAACCAAACTCTGAATAAGACATTTCAGGCAACCAAAATGTTCTAATTAACTTTGATGAAGTAAAAACACACTGTGAAAGGATTAAAGTTCTAAGATTAAAACACAAACAACTCCCAGACCGGACAACGCCGTGGTAACGACCTGTCAATCACAAGGTAGCCCCGCCCTAAAGCATCCCCTGCTTTATGGTCTATCTGACTCTAAATGGGACCATAATTTACTAAATGAACATCATGCTGTATTGAAGAAGACTTGAAACTAGTGATTGAGACCATAAACTCATGTTTACAATGTTTACTGAGGTAATAAATCAAGAGAGAAGTAGGCTCATTTTCTCATAGACTTCTATACAATCAGACTTATTTTAGCAACCAGAGGAGTCGCCCCCTGCTGGCTGGTAGAGAGGATGCAGGTTTAAATCACTTCTCAGACCCGGAGGTAGACGCCTGGTTCAGGATGCTGCACCCTGAGGTTCTGGTTGGGTTTCAGTGTTTTTCTGCTCTGGTTCCCACAGCGGAGCAGCAGGTAACCTCCAGGTAACCTCCAGGTAACCTCCAGGTAACCTCCAGGTAACCTGCAGGTAACCTGCTGCTGTCAGAGTGTTGGGCTCCACCTGTTGTCCCGCGCTGCAAACACAGGAGACGGCCGAGCTTCATTATCTTCTGCCACCTCCGTCTCCCTCTCTCTCTCTCTCTCCATGTAAAAAGTGTGGAGACTTGATTATCGGCCATGTCGGCGAGCTGTGATCCGCTGGAACCCACCGACACACACACACACACACACACACACACACACACACACACACACACACACACATTGTCCATGAAGTCAGATTAAATGACTCGGTCCCTTGTTATTTCCTCACACTCTCAATGTTCCTCTGACACTGGGGAATATACCGGAGTGTGTGTGTGATATTTCCCAACAGTTTGCAGCTCGATCATTTCCATCTCTTTCATCCCTCCATCTCTTCTTTATTGCCTTTTCTGTCTTCTTTATTCCTCCTTCCTCTTCTCCATCCTTCCCCACTTCCTCTCTTTTCTCCACCCATCCTTATTTCCTACACTCGTCCCTCTCCCACCTTGGTGGTGTTTCCTTCCTCCATCTCTACGGTCTTTCCCTCTCCTTCCTTTTCCTTCAGGCCTCTCTTCCCTCCATCATTCCCTCTTTCTTTCTTTGTTCTTGGTTTTTGGCCTTCACCATCACCATCACCATCACCACCAGCAACGGTCTGCTATACATAGCAACGGTCTGCTATACATAGCAACGGTCTGTTATACATAGCAACGGTCTGCTATACATAACAACGGTCTGTTATACATAGCAACGGTCTGTTATACATAGCAACGGTCTGTTATACATAACAACGGTCTGCTATACATAACAACGGTCTGTTATACATAGCAACGGTCTGTTATACATAGCAACGGTCTGTTATACATAACAACGGTCTGTTATACATAGCAACGGTCTGCTCTACATAACAACGGTCTGTTATACATAGCAACGGTCTGTTATACATAGCAACGGTCTGTTATACATAACAACGGTCTGCTATACATAGCAACGGTCTGCTACATAGCAACGGTCTGTTATACATAGCAACGGTCTGTTATACATAGCAACGGTCTGTTATACATAACAACGGTCTGCTATACATAGCAACGGTCTGTTATACATAGCAACGGTCTGTTATACATAACAACGGTCTGCTATACATAGCAACGGTCTGTTATACATAGCAACGGTCTGTTATACATAGCAATGGTCTGCTATACATAGCAACGGTCTGTTATACATAGCAACGGTCTGCTATACATAGCAACGGTCTGCTATACATAGCAACGGTCTGTTATACATATCAACGATCTGTTTTTACAATCAATTACAATTACAATCAAAAAGCATTGAAGTCTGTGGGATCTTCTGTTTTCTTTCCCCCAAAAGGGGGCGGGGCCTTGACTTTTTTGCGATGTACCCGCATGTGCCGGTCTGATGTATACGCAGCGTTTGTCACTCTTTAAACTTCCTGGTTCATGATTACGTGGATTAAATATGCATTGATTTCATGGGATATATAAACGAATTACAGTGCATTACTTTTCGTAGGTATAGCTACGAACGGTGGATGAGGATAGCCTGAAACTCTTACCTTTTATCAGCCATGTAAACAGCTAGGTAGGTATATCGTCTTTTTCGGAATGAGGGCAAAAACTGGAATATTTTGTGCATATAAAGTCATTGTGTTTGTCCACCTCCACTGACTCCTCTCAAAGTATTTATACTATTATTATATGAAGGTCGAATACATTACAACCATAAATCCTTCCATATGAATACACACATGAACATATAAGGTCTCCATCATTTAGACCTCCATCTCTCATATTCCCTTTCAGTAACGTCTATAGATTCAACCTTTTGTCCTTTTGGTGTCTTTGCCCGGATTAGCATGTAAGAGAGACGCCAAAGATAAAGATAAAGAGAGAGAGAGAGAGTGAGAGAGAGAGGAAGAGCGAAGGAAAGAAAAGACAGAAAGAGAGGAGAGAGGAGGCGATGCACAGAGACAAAAGTCCAGCTGTGAGATGAACGTGGGATGAACGGAGGAAGAATAAAACGGATCTTATCGTTCGCTGAGAGAAACTTCCAGAGCGAAGCCCGGCTTATTACCATGTAAATCACACACAGACACACACACACACACACACACACACATGTAGGAAACCACACACACACTCAGTATGATGTTGCACAAACACACCCCGCACCAACACACACTCCTTTCACTGCCGTCTGATTGGGTTGTTTTTTCAATGAAGTTGGCTCCTGCCTGGTATTTTGATGAAGTTGGTTATTTATTGGGTGATGAAATTAAGTTAATTGCTTATTGGTATTTTAATTAAGTTCCTTTCTCTGTGGGTGTTTGAGTGATTTTTGGAGTATTTATTGGTATTTTAATGAAGTATTATTTGGCTGCAGACTCAGTGGGAGAGCAGCTGAACAGGCATACACACAGCAGGTGGCCCAAACACACACACACACACACACACACACACACACACACACACACACACACACACACACACGTAGATACATACACACGTCATACAGGCGCAGCACACACACACGTATACACATGATGACATATTAACGCACAAACAAGCATTCACACTTCGACAAACTACTTTTACTAAACGTCATGTCGACAAAAGATAAAGAATAGAATAAAATCACAAATATATAGTTTCATCAGTAGTTTCTATCAAACAAACAGGAGGAAATAGTGCATTAGTTGGGGACTATTTTCAGCGGCGGATTAATCCACATTTGGTCATAGACGCAGTTTGAACTTTAAGGTCGGGGGTTCAAAAAAACAATCCAGAGGGAATGTGATGTGTTCAACACAGAGAGGTTTAATGTGTTGGGATGCTGTGTGTCTTCTACATATTACAGCCTCCAAACAGGACGCGTTTTGAGCTGAACTTTAGTCGGACGCTGTTTCTATTTATTCCTGACGCTCGCTTTGAAAGAGCCGCAACGGACGAGGAGCGGCTGACTGGTGAAGTTGAAATGAGGAGTTACCTGATACGACACCTCCTCATTTCACTACAAACATCTGAATAAGAAGGCAGCCGGCTGGAGGGAGATCACCAGGAGATCACCTGAAAGTTTACTTAAGCTACTGGTAGATATTGTTTGTCATTTCCAGTAAATATCGCAGCATAAAAACCTGTATTTTTGTCGGAAGACAGGAAGTACTACTCGCCGTCTTTTAAGTGGTTACGTCTCCAGTCTGATCTGGTTCATTATAACAAACATATAGATGAATTTCTAGGGGGTATAAATTATAAAACTTTGCTGTATCATTAAAAGGTGCATATCTACAGATGGGGACCATTTGCACCTATAAATCTCCATCACTCCCCCCCCCCCATGTTAGCTTTGGACCAATAGAAACTCTGATATGATGGTGACACACAAAGATTCACCAAAATGTAAAGAAATACAGGCTGAAGCTTCGTGGACTAAAACTAAAGCAGATTCTCTTATAAGCAGAAGAAACAGCTCTTCCCATCCTCTCTCTCACACACACACACACACACACACACACACACACACACACACACACACACACACACACACACACACACAGAGGGGAATTGAACCCTCAACCCTGCTGGCAGCGTGTCGCTGAGCAGATGCCGTCTGACAGTCTGTTAGGAAACACGCCTTCAGCAGCAGCGACGTGTGATTTAAGGCGGCATGTTTAGTTTCAACACGCGGCGTTGGAGCGTCGCTGCGGGCTGACAGGAAGTGGACTGAGCTGAGTCTGGTGTATAAATTTTATAAATATTATAAATATTACGGTCTCAGTATCAGACTGAGTCTGCATGACTGAACAGGAAACTCACTCCATATTAGGTCGGTTACATTTAGGGAACGCTCACAGTCACTACGAGTCTCCGCTCAGCGTGTGATGTGTTGTTTTCAGGATAAGTCAGGAAATGCAGCGGTGGAATGTAACCAAGTACATTTACTAAAGTACAATTTGGAGGTATTTTAATTGAGTATTTTCCTCTTATGCCACTCTATACTTCTACTATATCTCAGAGGGAAATATTATACTTTTTACTACATTTATCTGACAGCTTTAGGCACTTTACAGTTGTCATTTCTTTTGTAAACTAATTTTAATGTCTTTTTTTTTACTGTCATTATTTGTTGTCTTTTTGTTTTAGAAAAAACAATAAAAAAAATGTATAATAATAATAATTAAAAAAAACCATCACTGCTGATTTCCATCCCCATCACAAAATATAACTAATATATAAAGTAGCCAGAAATAAAATTTCCTGATTGAAGTATTTGATGTTAATATAAAGAAAATAATTAAACGTTTCCAACTGAACCGAAACTCTCTCATGAGTATTTCCTCCACCGCTGGTGAACCTTAAAATATAAAGTTTGTCCTGAAGGAGGCGTTAGAACGAAGAGGTCAAGAGGTCATGAGGTCATTCTGGAGAGCAGGAATATCCTTTAACCACCATTTACCTGTATTCATTTAGTTTGCAGTATACAAAGTTATTTTACAATTATATCTCTTTATTTATATATTTTTCTTTACATTTTTTTTCTTCTTCTTTTTTTAATCTTTTGCAAACTAATTTCAATGTCATGATTTTGCTGTCATTATTTGTTGTCTTTTTGTTTGGAAAAAACAATAAATAATAATAATAAATTAAATAAAAAAAGGTCACTGCTGATTTCTATCCCTATCACAATATATAATTAATATATAAAGTAGCCAGATATTAAATTTCCTGATTGAAGCATTTGATTTTAATTAATTAATTTAAAAATAATTAAACGCTTCCAACTATTTGGTCTTTTTTTTCATCTGTTGTAAACTAATTTCAATGTCACACTTTTGCTGTCATTATTTGTTGTCTTCTTTTGGGGAAAAAAATAAAAAAATAAAAATTAAATTAAAATTAAATAAAATAAAAAAAAACATCACTGCTGATTTCCATCCCCATCACAAAATATAATTAATATATAAAGAAGCCAGAAATTAAAGTTCCTGATTGAAGCATTTGATGTGAATATAAAGAAAATAATTAAAATTTCCAACTGAACAGAAACGTCCCAAAACACAAATTAAAAATGATCTCCTGCTGCAAACGCCGCTGATCATTTATTGGTTGATACATCTGCCAAACCAGTTTGACACACACACACACACACACACACACACACGCACACACACACACTCATGGCGAGGGCGCCGAGCAGCAGCCGTTCAGGGTTACGGGTTCAACTCCCTGGAAGAGCAGGAAACCAACCGTTATTCTTTCTGTTGACTTGAGGTCAGAGGAGGATTCTGGGTAGTGAGACGGGACAGGACGGGGTGTCACACACACACACACACACACACACACACACACACACACACACACACACACACACCTACACACACTGAGAGCTGTGAGAACATTTTCTTGTGGCCTCGAGGTGTCAGGAGCACCCATCAAACCACCAACAACTAATTATTACCTTCCTCTGCTTTCTCACCGTGTGTGTGTGTGTGTGTGTGTGTGTGTGTGTGTGTGTGTGTGTGTGTGTGTGTGTGTGTGCCCCCCCCCCCCCCCGGGGTCCGTTGGTGTACATAATGGCTTTTTGAAGAGATTGTCGGTTTGTAAAGACGTTTGATTGACACCTCCTGATGCCTCGATCCAATTAGAGAGAGAGAGAGAAGGCCTTTGTGTACACTAAGTGTGTGTATGTGTGTGTGTGTGTGTGTGTGTGTGTTTTTGTGTGTTTGTGTGATCAAACTGTGAGAACAAATAGTGTGTGTCTCTATGAACACACTCACCTTTACATTTAAACATGTAGTTAATAAATAACTTGAATAATTAATTGATTGATTGAGTCTTGACCTTGACATCTGATAATCAATTAATAATTTTAGGCACAAATGTCACAATCTCTGCGCTTTTTTTTCCATCATAATTTGAATATTTGATTCAATTAATTCCTAATTTATTTATTCATTTTTTTTTTTTTTATCTTATTTTTACTGGTGAGCTGTGACGAGACTTAGAGATTCAATTTTAAATTAAAAAAATAAAAATAAAAATAAAAAATAATATACTTTCTCAATTTTGTAAACCAGAACAGAAACACATTATTTTCTAATTCCTTCTTATTTCATTTCAAACACAAAACACATCTTTATTGTCCAGTTAAAGTAACTGTAACTGTGATTTCTGCCTCCGATGGATTCACAACTGTTAACTGTCAAAGGGATTTATTTAGTTATTTATCTATTTATTTATTTATTTATATTTTTATTCATTTATCTATTGATCTATTTTTTTATTTATATTTTTATTTATCTATTTATTTATTTATTTATTAATGTACGGGTTGATTCATGGAGACTCGTTTACAGCCTTTTGTGCAGTTTTACGTGATTATTAACACTTTATAAATGTTTGGAGGAATTCATTCATTCACTAAATTGCCCGGATTCTTCTTTATTTTATTTAAGAGCATGAGCCTTTCAATAAACCTCTGAAAGAATATGTATTTAATATCTATTATTAAACAAATAATATATATGTTAAATATAAATAAATAACAACACAAAAAGCTAAATACACAAATAAATAATGGAATAGAAGAGCACATTATTGTCCCATTTTAACTCACCAGTAAAGACAATAAGCAGTAAAACCTATAAAAAAAATAACAAAATGACAATATGAACACAAAACATATAACAATCAATAAATAAATAAATAAATAAATAAATACCAAAATATAATATATATATATATATAAAACGTATATAATTAGATTACAAGACATTGGATTTCTAAAATAACAAAATACGGCTATAATTAATACTAGAACTACATCACAGGAAATTACATATTTAATTTACAGAAATAATCATTCAGTTATATTTTGTGTAAATTGTATATATATATATATATATATATATATATATATATATACTCTGCAGACTAACACTGTTAGCATGGTCAGCAGTGTTTGCCATTGTTTTCACTGTTAGCGTTGTTAGCACTGTTAGCTGTGAGTCACCAGCTCAGCCGTCGCCATGTTGAGAACCATGTGGAGTCAATAGAAATGCTCCAAATTTCAAATTTAACCTTTAAGATATAAACTTAAAAGAATTAGACATGATAAGGACACGGTGAAGACCTGGACACTAGTTATATTCAGAGTCTTCCCTCCCTGATAAACAGCCTCATCCTGCATTAGAAACAGTTAAAACAACCAAAGAGCTGATACAAACAGAGGCCTGTTAAGTATGACTGATTGTTAAAAATACAAAAAAGTACATAACACAGAGTACATAACACAGAGTACGTAACAGGAACGCTCATCTCTGATGTGATATTCACATGAAATAATCTGCTCAAAATTCATCCAAATCACTCGTTTTACACAAACTTACTGTTCCAGTTATTGTGTTCACTGTTTGGGTTAATTGTTCGGTTTATCAGCTGTTTTGTTATTGTTATTGCTATGCATTGAATATAACCTGAAATATCAATAAAATATGTCACTTTATGTCATCTTATACACTGTAAATTAACAGGTTAAACTCTGTTATTTCTGGTCTTTGGTTCATAGATAGATAGATAGATGTACTTTATAGATAGATGTACTTTATTGATCCCAAATTGGGAAATTATTGAGTTCCAGGCAATGCACCGGAACAGTAAATAAAATGTACATGTCAATACTAGAGAAATATATATATATCTATAGAATACACAATATAAAGAATATTGGAATACGCTATAAATATACTTGACTACTACAACTACAACATAAAAATATATAAAATATGAACATGTAATCATCATTTTGAATCAAATTCACTTATTTTATCCCTTAAAACTGGAATCTGACAAAACTACCAACGTTTTCAGGTTTAGAGTTACTACACACACACACACACACACACACACACACACACACACACACACACACACACACACACACACACACACACACACACACTCGGGGTCCTCTATTCAGACTCAGTAACAAAGCCCGGGGCCTCAATCCAGCATGTCTGAAAAAACACTCTTGAGTGTGTTTTGTTAGTGAGTGAGTGTGTTTTTTGTACTTGTGTGTGTGTGTGTGTGTGTGTGTGTGTGTGTGTGTGTGTGTGTTGCACTAACAAGGTCCAGGCCTCAGCATGATGACGATCTTAACGAGCTGTCTGTCACTCTTCAGCTCTCAGCTCAGACCTCTGTGTCATTAATGACTGTGTGTGTGTGTGTGTGTGTGTGTGTGTGTGTGTGTGTGTGTGTGTGTGTGTGTGTGTGTGTGTGTGTGTGTGTGTGTGTGTGTGTGTGTGTGTGTGTGTGTGTGTGTGTGTGTGTGTGTGTGTGTGTGTGTGTGTGTTTGTGTGTGTGTGTGTATGTGTGTGTGTGTGTGTGTGTATGTGCGTCAGTGGTATAAATGGAATAATGTCTCAGCAGGACAGAAAAAACATTTAGTCTCTTTTGGCGCCACAATGTCAAGGTTTCAATGGCTGCTGTCTCCTTCTGTGAGTGTGTGTGCGTGTGTCATTGGGTATGTGTGTGTGTGTGTGTGTGTGTGTGTGTGTGTGTGTGTATAATTGTGTGTTTGTGTGCGTGAGCAGCTGCCAAATCCCCAAATTTCACTATTTTAGCAGCCAGAGTCGATGTTTAGAACAACAGAGCAGGACTCTGAAGCCTCCTTTTTTTTTTTCTTTTTAACATCTATGACATCACAATGTGTCATCCCATAATGCATTGCACAAGTGCACTTCTTATTGTGGGAGGAGGGAGCAGGTTCAGCCTTCAGACCTTCAAAGACACATTTTTACACCTTTCAAGTGTTTGTTAATATGATTATAGCCTCGTTTCCTACAGCAAGACAGGAGATTCATCAGAGATATCTGCAACGTTGTTTAGCCTATCATAACTCTAATTCTAGATATCTGTAATTACATTTAGACTAGTCATAACTCTAATTCTAGATATCTGTAATTACTTTAGACTAGTCATAACTCTAATTCTAGATATCTGTAAATACTTTTAGACTAGTCATAACTCTAATTCTAGATATCTGTAATTACATTTAGACTAGTCATAACTCTAATTCTAGATATCTGTAATTACATTTAACTTAATCATAACTCTAATTCTAGATATCTATGCAACTAGTCAAAATGCAACTAGTCAAAATGTAATTATGACTAGTCAAAATGCAACTAGTCTAAATGCCATTACGACTAGTAAAAATGCAATTACGACTAGTCAAAATTCAACTAGTCAAAATGTAAATACGACTAGTCAAAATGCAACCAGTCAAAATGTAATTATGACTAGTCAAAATGTAATTACTACTAGTCAAAATGTAATAACGACTAGTCAAAATGCAAGTAGTCAAAATGTAATTACGACTAGTCAAAATGCATATATCTCTATGGATATCGCTAATGTTAAGTCTGGATAGTCAAACTGAGCTATTAAATGTTAAATGTTAATGTTGTCACATCTTTCAAACTCCACAGCTCCAGTTTGTATAACGCAGGCTTTCTCTTATAACCCTGATGACATCACTATGACATCATCAGGGTTATTTTCATCAGATTTGACAACCGCCCCCCCCCCCCCCCCCAGAGAGTGTGTGTTTGTGTGTGTGCTCCTTACAGTGCTGCACAGTGTTGTTGTTGTTGTTGTCAGTCTGTCGGTGCAAACATCATCCTGCTCACTGAGGCAGAAACACACACACACACACACACACACACACACACACACACACACACACACACACACACACACACACAGGTCACACTTCTGCTGCTGAGTGTGTATATGTGTGTGTGTGTGTGTGTGTATATGTGTGTGTGTGTGTGTGTGTTGCTGGTTGAATCAGGTCCTTCTCACTCAGCTGTCCATGTGGGAGTTACTGAAGTTGGTGCAGAAGCAACAAACACACCAACGAATGAATCGATGCAACAACTGAACTAAAACAGTTCAGCAGTGAAACGTCTGTTAACTGTTTAAAAATATTACGGCGTCGGTCGGCACGTCGGCACGTCGGCACGTCGGCCCGTCGGCACGTCGGCCCGTCGGCCCGGTGCAGTCTGCGTTGGCTCAGAGGAATCACTGAACCCCCTAGTGGCCGTAGACTAAAAATGCATGTAAGGATTTAAATATCTATATTTTTTATAATTATAAGGAGCTAATAATTTATTGTAATGATGAATAATATCGACCCGGTTGTGTCTTCTTATCGACAGAATAAGAAACCAACTTTTTGTGGTCTTTTTATTTACTTATAGGAGCTCTCTGTCCACACTGACTCAGCTGTGAGCTCCAGATTAAAGACCGGAGACGTAACCACTCAACTGGACAGTTAGGATGGAACCAAATCTGGCAACCTCAATGTAGCCGTGTTTCCATTCACATCTTTTTATGTATATTTTAAAGTATCGCATTAGAAAAGCTGTATAGAAACGACAGAAATGTAATAAAACATACTCAATTACACAAAAAAGTTTTTACGCCCTCTTGAGGTGGCGGTAACAGACAGTTAGATGTTGTCCAGAAGAAACCTATTTAATATTTTTATAATTCGATATTACCTTCATTAATTTATAAAATTCTCTGTAAAATACATACATCTCTCTCTCTGGGGGTCAAAGGTCACATCATAGTGGCCTTATATGAATTATACATTGCACACACATATATATGTAAGAGCACATATACGGGACACACACATAGAGCACATTCATTAAAAACAGAGTTGACTAATGAAGCATCAATATTCATGAAGTGGTTATTTATTAATGGTGTCATAATGAATATTTCATTTAAGTTATTGAGTTAATCACAGAGCCTGTGGCTGCAGCGCGGTTTCACTGCGAGTATAATGCCATAAATATTAATTTACAAACTGCTCATTGTCATTTAAAGAAGCAGGAGTCTGAGCACCACATGTGGATTAATCCGTCGCTGGAAATAGTCCCCGATAAAGTCACCATTTCCACTATAAATACATACATTTTAAAATAAATATAAAATAAATACAAAATAAATGCAAAAATATATAAATAAATAAAAAACAAATGCAAAAATAAATAATTAACTAAATAAATGCAAAAGTATATAAATAAATAAAAAATACATGCAAAAAGAAATAAGTAAAAAATAAATGCAAGAATAAATGCAAAAATACATAAATAAATACATACATTTAAAATTAAATATAAATTGAATAAAACATGAATGCAAAAATAAATAAATAACTAAATAAATGCAAAAATATATAAATAAATAAAGAATACATGTAACAATAAATGCATAAATACATACATTTAAAATTAAATATAAATCACATAAAAAATAAATGCAATAATAAATAAATAAATTTACAACTTATTAAAAATAAATACATAAATGAATTAAAGTGAAAATTAAACAGAAGAGTAAATAAATAAGGGAATTAATAAAAAGATAAATAGATAAAGGAGCCCATTAAAACAGAAATATCAGGTTATGTCGCATGTTATCAGTTAATTAATGGCTACATTTCTTTTTAAGATTATTTTTGCTCCATTTAATGACAACTTCCTTAGGATAAGGCAACAAAACTACTTAGTTAGATTTAGGAAAAGATCAAACTGCACCTAAACCTCCTTCCTCTCTCCTCTCCTGTTCTTCTATCTTCATTTCTCTCCTCCTTCTCTTCCCTTCCCTCTTATCTTACCCCCTCCCTCCTCCCTCCCTCCCTCCCTTCCTTCCTCCTTCCTTCCTCCCTCCCTCCCTCCCTTCCTTCCTCCCTCCCTCCCTTCCTTCCTCCCTCCCTCCTGGCTGTTTTTTTTCTCTGGTTCAGAGTTTGCGTGCCGTTTTAGAGTGTTTTCATCGATGTCGAGACCTTGCTATCAAACATGACTGCCTCTGCTCTAATTCACCCCCAGGACACCACACACACACACACACACACACACACACACACACACACACACACACACACACACACACACACACACGCACACACACACACACACACACACACACACACTCAGGGCTTCTCGCTCTCTCACACACTTGAATGAACATCCATATCCACACACACACACATACACACACACACACACACACACACACACACACTCTTTCTTTACGCACACAAACACACTCTCACTTTATACACACACACACACATGAATGAATGAACAGTCCGGTCTGCTAACACACACAAACACACACACATATATATATATCAGTAGACTTGTGAGGACATTTACTCCACATCCTGTCAGTGTAATTCTGAATCCAACTCTAAATTTAAAACTTTCAACTTTTCTATTTTTATATTTATGTTTCTTCACCTTTGCAGTACTTGTTTTTATTTATTTATCTATTTATTTATTCTATTTCTTTACTCTATTAATTTAATAGATCTATCATTTAAACAACAGATAAAGTACATATATATGTACATATAATATATATATATTTCAATTTTTATTGACAACTTTTATTTAATTTTTTTTATATTATTTTTATTTAAGAAAAATAATGTTATTCACAGATATTTAACAGAGAGCATTTTCACTTCCCCCCCCCCACTACCTAGACAAAATAACGTATAATAAAATATCTACACGGGGAATGATGGTTCAAAATTAGGTAATAAGATTTCAAATAAAATAAATAAAATAAATAAATGTAAATATCCAAAAGCAAATAAATAAATAAATAAAACAAAAAAATTGACAACTTTTATTGACAATGTTTTTTTGTATTTTAATTTTTCAACTTTTCTGTTTTATATTTATGTTTCTTGAACTTTGCAGTACTTGCTTTGTTTATTTTATTTATTTATTTATTCATTCTATTTCTTTATTCTATTAACTGAATAGATTTTCATTTTGACATATTGTACATATTTTTTATATTTTTTTCGTATTTTTATTGACAACTTTTCTATTTTCTATTTATGTTCTTGACCTTTAAAGTACTTTTTTTTTTTTTTTTTTATTCTCTCACTATATTTATTGTTAAACACTGAGGTAAATTCCTTGTGTAGTAATCTACTAGGCAATAATTTAGATTCGGATTTCAAGATCAAAATAAAACATAAATCACAATAAAAAAATACATTCAGTACTACAGAGTTAAATGAGTATAGTATTATAAAGTAAACATGACTAGTGAAATTACAAAAAAATAATACCTTCCAGTAAATGTTTAAATTTGCAATAATTGTCCTCTTTTTGTAGGATTTTCCCCGTTTTATGTTGTCTTTAATTTGGTCCTCAGAAGTATAGAAACACACACACACACACACACACACACACACACACACACACACACACACACACACACACACACACACAGGAAGCAGTGTGTGTTTAGCCCTCAGTGTCGCAGGCTGTGAATTTAATATTGATTCCATAAAGTAGTTTCAGTGTAACATGTCACAGCGAGTTAACGTCAGAGCAGCGAGCCGCACGGAGACCAGAGCAGCTAGCACGCAACGCCGCCGCAGAGACGGGGGGAGGAGGGAGGAGGGAGGAGGGAGGAGGGAGGCATGTTGGGAGGAGGGAGTGGGGAGAGAGGGAGGAGGGAGGAGGGGGGAGGGAGGGCGGCGCGAGGCATGATGGGAGGAGGGAGGGAGGCATGATGGGAGGAGGGAGGAGGGAGGAGGCATGATGGGAGGAGGGAGGAAGGAGGGAGGCATGATGGGAGGAGGGAGGCAGGGAGGAGGCATGATGGGAGGAGGGAGGAAGGAGGGAGGCATGATGGGAGGAGGGAGGAAGGAGAGAGGCATGATGGGAGGAGGGAGGGAGGGACGCATGATGGGAGGAGGGAGGAGGGAGGCATGATGGGAGGAGGGAGGAGGGAGGCATGATGGGAGGAGGGAGGAGGGGGGCATGATGGGAGGAAGGAGTGAGGCATGATGGGAGGAGGGAGGGAGGAGGGGAAGGGGGAGAGAGGCATGATGGGAGGAGGGAGGGAGTAATGATGGGAGGAGGGAGGCATGATGGGAGGAGGGAGGGAGGAGAGAGGCATGATGGGAGGAGAGAGGGAGGGAGGAGGATTGAGAGAGAGAGGCAGAGGAGGGAGGGAAAGGAGGAAGAACAGAAGAAGGAGGAAGAGTGGACGGAGGAATGAAAGAAAAAAGGGGGAAGGAGAGAGGAGGGAGGAGAGGAGGGGGAGGGAGGGAGGGAGAAGCAAGGAGAGAAATATAGAAGAGGGTAGAAAAAGGAAAGAAGAGGAAGAAGAAGGGTTTGAAAGAAAAATGGGGGAAGGAGAGAGGATGGGGCGAGGAGGGGGAGGGAGGAATGAAGGGAGGAGAGAGAAAGAGGAAGAAAAGAGGAGGAAGAGTGGATGGAGGAATGAAAGAAAAAAGAGTGAGGAAACAGAGTAAAGGAAAGGAGGAGATAAGGGGGGATGAGGATGGATGAAAAGGAAGGTGGGGTGGAAGGAGGGAAAGAAAGGGAGAGAGAAGGAGGAAGTAGAAGAAGGAAAGGGGAGGAGGGAGGGAGGGGATGAGAGGGGGGAGGTAAAAGAAAGAGGGGAGGATTGGAGGGGGGAGAGAGGGAGGAAAGGAGAGTGGGAAGAGGAATGAAAGGAGGAATGGAGGACGGAGTGGGGAGAGGAAGCAAGGAAGGAGAGACTGAGGAGGGAGGAAAGGGAGGAGAAGATATAGGAGGGAAAGGAGGAGGAGAGGGAGGTGAAAAGAAGAGATGAGGGATGGAGGAAGGACAGAAAGGGAGGAAGGAAAGGAGGCCATCAAGGAAGGAAAGGATGAAATGTGAGGGAGGAGAGGAGGAGGAAGAGGAGGAAGAGGAGGAAGAGGTGTGTGATATGTTTTGCTGGTCCACAAACACAGAGAAACGTTTACAGATTGAGATAAAGCCTGAGGGGAAACCACACACACACCCACACACACACACACACACACACATACACACCCACACACACCCACACACACACACATACACACACACACACACACACACACACACACACACACACACACACACACACACACACACACACACACACACACACACACACACACACACACACACACACACACACACACACACACACACACACACACACACACCCACACACACACACACACACACACACACACTACAGTACAGACTTTACTCAACAGTATTTGACCTGCTGGAACAGTGTAAGCGGGTCAAAGGTCAGAGGTCACGGCAGGTTCAACTGCTGAGAGAAAAACAACACGCTGTCACATGACCCTGAGTGTGTGTGTGTGTGTGTGTGTGTGTGAGTGTGTGTGTGTGTGTGTGTGTGTGTGTGTGTGTGTGTGTGTGTGTGTGTGTGTATGTAGCCGGTCTCATGGTGTCGGCCCACCCACTGGGTGAACTCTCCTCTTAATTACTGGACTCGTGATCAAAATCAATGACCCAGAACCACAAATATCATCTTTATCATTCCACACATTCTTCGCCTAAATTACCCACAATGCAACACAGCCACCAACAGTTGTGTGTGTGTGAGATTGAGGATGTGTTATGCTAGTTAGCAAAAAACATATATTGATAAGAAGTGAAAGTTCGTTCCGTAGCAACGTCAGCGCCCAGCAGCAGAGCTACGCTTCCGCCATTTTGGACTGAAAGCGACTGAGATAATATCAGTGTTCTCTGTAGAGCTACGCTACCAGCATGGCTAAAAACTACAGATGTGAGCATTCACATGAGATAAAATCTATAGACTCGGGCACATGTTATTATTACATATTTCTTATGATAATTGTAAGAGCACGAGTGAAAATATTAATTTAACATATAATTAAATCACATGTGGATTTTGGACATTTACAGGTGCTGTTTTGTAAGAAATGTAAAGTATTTTATTTTTCACACATGCAGTACATCAAAAGTAAAATGTACTGTATGTTAGAAAAACTATTTATGGCGTTATATGATCATAATAATGATAATAATAGCAACCTATTCTCTGTGTTTTTCTGGGTCAGATTTTCCTGCTGTGGTTTCAGTTCAGACTGAGGCCTGAATTCATGTAGCCAGCACACACACACACACACACACACACACACACACACACACACACACACACACACACACACACACACACACACACACACACACAGCCTCAGTGATGGAAATATTGTTTGACAATCTCGGTGAACGAGGGCGGAGACGAATAAGTCTCTGTCGACTCTCTGCAGCAGCTTGTTGTTCAACACTGAAACAGGAAGTGTTTACAGTGTGTGTGTGTTTACAGTGTGTGTGTGTTTACAGTGTGTGTGTGTTTACAGTGTGTGTGTTTACAGTGTGTGTGTGTTTACAGTGTGTTTACAGTGTGTGTGACAGCCTCGGTGTGTATCTATGTGCATGGATGTAACAACGTGTGAGACAACAAACATGAGTAGCTGTTAGGCTCAGGCTAAGAATTGGCATTGTGTTATCACTGTTGAAGAAAGCTAACGTTATGGGAGTTGTCCGTGTTTTAGTCGTAGACCTTTAACCCTTTCAGTGTGTTTTAAGTTCATCAAAGTTCATTTTAACATTTTGGTCGCCTGAAAAATGTCATATTCAGCATTCTGTTGTACTTAGCTCCACCCTCTCGTGTGACTTCTGGTTGCAAAAAACCAAGATGGTGATTGTTAAAAACCAAGATGGCTACAACCCAAAACCAAGATGGCGACGGTCAAAAACCAACATGGCGACGGCCAAAAACCAAGATGGTGACGGCCAAAAGCCAAGATGGCGACGGCCAAAAACCAAGATGGCGACGGCCAAAAACCAAGATGGCGACGGCCAAAAACCAAGATGGCGACGGCCAAAACCAACAAGGCGACGGCCAAAAACCAACATGGCGACGGCCAAAAACCAACATGGCGACGGCCAAAACCCAAGATGGCGACGGTCAAAAACCAACATGGCGACGGTCAAAAACCAACATGGCGACGCCCAAAAACCAAGATGGCGACGGTCAAAAACCAACATGGCGACGGCCAAAAACCAACATGGCGACGCCCAAAAACCAACATGGCGACGCCCAAAAACCAAGATGGCGACGGCCAAAAACCAAGATGGCGACGACCAAAACCAACATGGCGACGGCCAAAAACCAACATGGCAACGGCCAAAAACCAACATGGCGACGGCCAAAACCCAAGATGGCGACAACCCAAAACCAACATGGCGACGCCCAAAAACCAAGATGGCGACGGTCAAAAACCAACATGGCGACGGCAAAAAAACCAACATGGCGATGCCCAAAAACCAAGATGGCGACGGCCAAAAACCAAGATGGCGACGGCCAAAAACCAACATGGCGACGGCCAAAAACCAACATGGCGATGCCCAAAAACCAAGATGGCGACGGCCAAAAACCAAGATGGCGACGGCCAAAAACCAACATGGTGACGGCCAAAAACCAAGATGGCGACGGCCAAAAACCAAGATGGCGACGGCCAAAACCAAGATGGCGACAACCCAAAACAAACATGGAGACAGCAAAAAAAACCTAGATGGCGACGGTCAAAAACCAAGATGGCGACAGTCAAAAACCAAGATAGTGACGGCCAACAACCAAGATGGTGACGGCCAACAACCAAGATGGCGACGGCCAAAAACCAAGATGGCGACAACCAAAAACCAAGATGGCGACGGCCAAAAACCAAGATGGTGACGGCCAAAAACCAAGATGGCGACGGCCAATAAACAAGATGGTGACGCCCAAAATGCCGAACTCTAGGCTTCAAAACCGTAGTCCACAAACCAATGGGTGACGTCACATTGACTACGTCCACTTCTTATATACAGTCTATGTTATGAACCGGCTACGTGACCGCGGTGTTTTTGCGTCATGTCCGGCCTCCGGCTGTTTGCGCCCTCGAAACCAAACGGAGTATTTCGAGCAGGTGAGAACGCCTCAGACATGGACAATCTCCTTTTGTGTGCTACATACGGCGACTCAGGAGAACTGATTCTCTGAACATTGTCCAGCTTTTGTTCATCACATACATCATTGTACAAGTAAGGTGTAGTGAAATGCAAAAAAATTAGTAAAAAACGAGCAATTTAGAAATATACACAAAGAATATTAAAAACATGTGTAAAAAAGTTCAAACAGATTTACGTTGAAAGAATAAACAAGAAAAATAATTAAGAGAGAGACATGGAAGGTAGATGAGCATGACGACATGAAATGTGAACGTGAGTGAAGTGGTGATGAAACATATTAACAGGTAAGTCTTACCTGGAGGAGGCATCAGGTGTGTGCTGTAGTCTCATCATGACGAGGCTACAAGAGGCTCTGCAGTCCAATAAAGAGATTATTTAATTTCACATAAAGTGTGAAAAGATGTGAATGTTTCACTTCATGATGTCTGTCAGTAAAACTTACAGATTGTGTCTTTCTAGAGAGTTAAAACAGGCTGCAGGTGAAACTGTTTCAGCCAATCAGGAGGAGGTTGATGAGAAGACGAAGGTGTTTCCAATCAGTTACAATCAGGTGAAAAACAATCAGCAGCTGAGACGACGAATACATTTAATAAAGTTATTTAGAAGCACAAAAAAAGAGACATAACATGATATTATTTTGACTTTATGGTTTCTGTCTGGTAAAATGTTTATTTAAGGAACATATTTCTCAAAATCATTGATTAAATGATGTGATATTTATATTTATGATGACAATATCAGATATGTAACTTTATTCTTATCATTTAGAAGGACAGATTTTTTATTCAAAGGGATAAACTGTGGGTCATAATATTCAGAGTAAATCATTAACTTCTTTATGTCAATTTAATATTTGTCAGTCCTTAAACCAGCTAACAGACACATTATTTACTTTACCTGAATGCTTCTAATTCACTACTTCTCAGAGGTAAATATTGTACTTTTTACTGCACTACATTTATTTGAAAGACCAAGATGACGACGGCCAAAAACCAAGAAGGAGACGGCAAAAAACCAAGATGGTGACGGCCAAAAACCAACATCGTGACAGCCAAAACCTAACATGGTGACGGCCAAAAACCAAGATGGCGACGACCAAAAACCAACATGGTGACGGACAAAAACCAAGATGGCGACGACCAAAAACCAACATGGTGACGGACAAAAAACAAGATGGCGACGACCAAAAACCAACATGGTGACGGACAAAAACCAAGATGGCGACGACCAAAAACCAACCTGGTGACGGACAAAAACCAAGATGGTGACGGCCAAAAACCAAGATGGCGACGACCAAAAACCAACATGGTGACGGACAAAAACCAAGATGGTGACGGCCAAAAACCAAGATGGCGACGACCAAAAACCAACATGGTGACGGACAAAAACCAAGATGGCGACGACCAAAAACCAACATGGTGACGGACAAAAACCAAGATGGCGACGGCCAAAAACCAAGATGGAGACGGACAAAAACCAACATGGTGACGGACAAAAACCAACATGGTGACGGCCAAAAACCAAGATGGTGACGGCCAAAAACCAACATGGTGACGGACAAAAACCAAGATGGCGACGACCAAAAACCAACCTGGTGACGGACAAAAACCAAGATGGTGACGGCCAAAAACCAAGATGGCGACGACCAAAAACCAACATGGAACCGGACAAAAACCAACATGGAGACGGCCAAAGACCAAGATGGAACCGGACAAAAACCAACATGGCGACGGCCAAAAACCAAGATGGCGACGGCAACCATGACTTTTTCCCTTATCTTAACTAAGTGTTTTTCTTGCCTGAAGATAACAGACATTCGCGTGGCGTACAAACGACACGGGAAAAGGTTCAAATACGTACTCGTCAAGTCTGTGTTATGTCGTGGTACTAAACTAAACTACACCAAAAGATATGATTACCTTCAGCTGACACCTGCAGTGCACTCTGGGAATTTATTTGGTGTGCTGAAGACCCTGAATCACAACTTAAAATGTTTGAAACTCATCAGAAGATCCGTGTTTTTAACTCCTCGTCTTCAGGTTAATCAGTCAGGAGATACGACTTTAATAACTCGTGTATAAGAACAGTCAGACGTTCACACAGCCGCTGGTTCTCTGTCAAATTCATCACTAAGTGCCTTTTTGTCACCAGCCAAATGATTACAACTCTTTCTCCATAATTCATATTTCACACTGCTAAATGAGTCACATTTCAACACTGTTTGACACCTGAAACGTTCCCGACAATGACAAAAAGATTTTACACCTCAAACTAAAGTCCCACAATGCCTGGCGTCTAATAATGATTAATTGTCGGGTCTTAAACTCGGGGAGCTGCAGGTGCTAACAGCCGGAGCTAATTGGGGTGCAGAGCCAATTAGAGGCGGGAGGAGACTGACGGCGTTAACGGTGATGAGGCTCATAAACCTGGCAGACCTGCAGAGACACAGTTTGAGCCGCTCATCTGCAAACACATGAAGAGACGTGACGAGACGGAGACACGTCAGCTGTTTGTCTACCTTTTATATTATTTTATATTTCTCTCGTAACGTGGACAGAGTCGAACCAGCAGCCGTCAGAATATCACATTCAGGTAGACGTAACTTTACAGGACTGAACGAGTAAATCGTCTGCCATGTGAAGACAAAGCTCACGATGTGCTCACACTGTACGTGTAAACTAGAAAATAAAACTATTTTAAAAATGTTTTTTTCAAAAAGTTTTTCAAAAGCAAAAGTTCTAATACCACACTGTGAAAATACTCCACTGCAAGTAAAAGTCCTGCATTCCTCCTGCCACCTCCTTTATCTCTACCCCAACAAACCAAACCAGACTCCATACATTCTCTTCTGAATTTTACAGCATATTTAAAAGCTCAAATTTTCAATGTTGTCTACGAGAGAGAGCTCGACTTTCTTGCGTCTTCTATCAACTACCTACTTCAAGTCAAACCAACCAGACTCCATTCATTTTCTTCTGAATTTTAGAACACTTTTAAATGCTCAAAACATGACACACACAATAGGGTGAACCTCTATCCACAGGTCATAATCCTGTGAACAAGCTTGTGTCATTTAAACAACCTGAAACATTGGACTGAAATTAATAATTAGGCAGACGCACAAATAAAAAAAAAAAATTCGATTACAAGATTGTAATGAAGTAAGTAGTTTTATTGACTAAACCTAACTTAGTTGTTTCCTGTGAAGACGGAAGTTTATTTTGAAAAAACTGGAGCGGAAATTGATGCTGGACATTCATAAGAAAACGCACGAAAAATGAGGAAAAACTTTTCGAAAGATATTATTAGAACCGTTGTACGAGGATTCGTTGTGTGGTTTCAGATTGCAACCAACTGAGTTCCCCTCTACTCTACTTAAGTTACGCCACTTCCGGTTTGGCGTAACTTAACCACGATCTTTTCTTAACCCTAAATAAGTAGTTTTTGTCACGGAACTTATGACTTAAGTTACATCACTTCCGGAGTTATTTGAACCCAAACCGCGATCTTTTCCTAAACCTAACTAGGTTGTTTTTGTCGCAGAACTTCTGTACTGAAGTTACGCCAATTCTGGTTTGGCTTAACTTAACCACGATCTTTTCCTAAACCTAACTAAGTAGTTTTTGTCACGTAAGTTCTGTACTTAATTTACGTCACTTCCGTTGTTATTTTAACCCAAATCACGATCTTTTCCTTATCATAACTAAGTAGTTTTCTTGTCTAAACCTAACTTAGTTGTTTCCTGTGAAGACAGAAATTTATTTTGAAAAAACTGGAGCGGAAATTGACGCCGGACATTCGTAGGAAACCGCAAAAAAAATTGATGAATAACTTTTCGTAATATGTTGTGTGGTTGCAGATTGAGTACCTCTCCGCTCACTCCTCCCTGTCCAAGACTGCAGTAACGCGGGGCTGCCAAGTGCAAAACCGCGGTAACGCCAACACTACTGTAGGAGCAACGGATGTCAGACGGCGACTGGCGGTACCACGGTAACGCAAATACATGAAAGACTCTCTAGGATGTTTGTTCCAGAGGTCAAAACACTGTTTTTGTTTTGTTGTTGACTTCCTGTTTCTTTTCCTCTCTGTTTCTTTACTTTCTCTCATAAACCCACAGATTTTTCTGCTCTAACGGACATTTTGGGAATCTGTGAACTCCCTCTTCTTCTTCTTCTTCTTCTTCTTCTTCTCCTGCTAAAAGAGATCACACCTTTTGTCTTCTGAGCGCGCTCCGTGACACCTCCATGTCATCCCAGCCCTTCCAATCACAAACCTCCCCCCCCCCTCTCTCTCACCCTGGGCAGTTGCTAAGCGACGGAGTCCTTGTATAATTCATTTACCCGCTGCATGCAAATATGTGGACAATTAACCACTTCTGTTTGCATAATAGATTTGGGGAGGAGGTGGTGGGAGGAGGTGGGAGGAGGTGGGGGGGTATTTAACTCCCAGTTCATCTCATCCTGCCTGACGACACAAAGCAAACGATGGCAGAGAGAGAGACCAAATAATTTCCACTCCCTCTCATCGCAATCACTGCAGCCTCAATACCTTCATTCTCTGTGTGTTCGTAGCCTCGTCATAGAGAGGAGGAGCAGCGCTGCAAATTACCTCCACTGCAACACACACACTGAAACTACAACACACACACACACACGTGCACGCATGCTAAAGCGTTGTAATTACTACCCTGCGCGGCGCTCAGCCTCCGCTCAGCAGCCATTGATGTGCAGATGAAGATGGCCGCCGCATGTTTTTGCGCTGAAAGAAAACCATGTTTTGGTTGGGCTCTGTCAACCGAACAGCTGGATTGCCATTTTTCACTCAAATTAGATTTCGGCTGAAGCACCGGCGCTGGGGGAAATTAAACCGCACAACAAGCAGCAGAAGCACAGAGCAGCCACTTTCTCTCTTTCTCTCTTTCTCTCCTTTCATTCCCTCCCTAATTTAGTACAAAGGAGGGTTCAGAGCAGGGCGCAGTGGCAAGTCAAGCTGCATCCACCCATCCATCCATCCACCCATCTATCTGTTCATCCATCTATCAGTTCATCCACCCATCCATCA